>OZ022415.1:12737627-13322627 GCA_963989365.1 Rhimphoctona megacephalus
ATTCTCGCGAGTAGGCTAAGGGTGGGGGGTTAGGACCCTGGTCCGCGTACTTGCTCTCGCGATAATGATCGAGGACTCGAGTTTTGGGCAGCAATGACGGAGGACGTCTTTTCTCGGGCCGTTGCCGTTCCTGATCAAGAATTCGACGCCGCCAGAATATCGATGGAGAGATTCGTGGTCTTTTCCGGATCTCGTCCTACGGAAACTGTAGTGGTGAGCCGTCGTTTCGCTCTTATTGGGTTTTTATCGTTTATCGTATCGTATTTACTCGCGAGTAACTTTTTGGAGAATTTTGTGATTAACGAGCGATATTGTTTCGGGGCACGCACGCGTTTGGAAAATTCTGGTTACGCCTTGTCTCGCGATTTTTATCTCTCGCGATTTGTCGTTGTCGTTTAATGAATTTGAATTGCCGAGAGGAATTCTATTATAATTTTGTCCAATCTCGAGATCCATAGTTTTAGTAATTTTTGTTATATAATTGTCGGTATCGATCGGATCACATATCTTTAAAGTGCGTTAATGGCGAAATCCTTAGCGTTACGAAATTGTGTCTCGTGGGCGATCGAGCCGAATATTTTATAAAAATTGTTTTGTCGACGGTTAACGAAAAATTAATTGTGAGGATTGATTGATTATCGAAACTTCAGTAAAATTGAATGTAAATTTTATTATTATTTTCCGGAAAAATATTTTCATCCTTGTTCTTTGCTATTTAATAAATTTCAATTGTAATTCCGGATTTTCGTGTCTCGTGTGTGATTATTTTCTTAACTTGCCTAGACACGCCCCTCTACCAACTTGGTTAAACACTACAGCTACGACCGGGAAAACCTTTATTCGTTCTCGATAATTTCAAATAAAATTTGTCTGAGGTCATCTTAGGCTGGCGTCCAAGGAATTGTCGAGATCGGAATATTTTGTGCGACCGTTGGAAAAAGTCGTCACAATACTTATAATCGTTGAAACGTTTTTACGTGTTTATTCGCCACTTGTCTATTATCTTCGTTCGTGTCAGGCTAGAAAAAATGTATGATATCCATTATAAATTTGGAACTTTGGTTGAAGAAAGATATATTATTTTTTTTCCCCTTTCGATCGCGACTAATTAGAATCTCGTGGCTTAAACAGTATTGAAAATATTAATGTTTTTTCACGAACAGTTGTGAGGTTATAAATATCGTGGTTACGTTCGATCAACTCATGGTTACAGTAATAATAAGAAAGTGATGGTGTGAAAATAGTGAAGTGCTTTTAATCAACTTTCGAACAGTGCTGAAATGAATATGTATTTTTTTATTATTGTTAACCCTGCAGTTTTTATTTTCCACACTTAACTCTACAACGAAAGGGAAAGCGATCTCTTTTCACTTTCGTGATTAAATGTTCCTCGTATAAGATTTCTTGAGAAATCATTCTTTTCGTTGCTTTGATAACTATGAAATGGTATACATTGAACTGTTAATTATGATTGGTGTGAATCGATGTAAATTTGGAAAAGAAACTCTATAAACTAATAATGAGTGTCAAAAAAATGTATACGGCAAAGTTTGTTATTATCATGCCGAGTTTTCAGCAGTGTCCAATAAATATTTTTTTTAACTCTACACCGTTGACAATTTATTTTATTGGTCCCTTTCCTCTTTATTATAAAATGTTCCTCGCTTGCCATAATAAGATTTGTACATCATAAAGTGTTCCTTGCATGATAATTGTTGGTCCATTTCAAAAAATTTTCGACGTCGTTTTTCTATCCAAAATATGGTGTAGAATCATCTCGCGTTTGATGAATTAATAGACAAATACACTGTCAACCTGCATCTGGATATATATGGATGCATCTGGATGATAACCGTAGTAAGTAACGATATATCTTTACGTCAAATGGCTCGTATAATATATCTTTATGTCAAAAGACTATGACGGTATATACTCCATATCCTGATATTATCAAAATTTGTATCTTTGGATTGCAACGAATACCTATAGACTCTGCAAATTCTGTGAAGCGACAAATGTACCAAGTATTTCCACTCTTTGGCTCCGATTGTAGTATTATGAATTGATCATTTTGTTATGAAAATTCTTCGGTTGCTCATTTGTCAATGGGATCAAAAATATTGTCTTCGGAACACCATGGATATATGCAAAATTTCAGAATTTGGTTTGACTCAATATGCTCTATATTTTTTCACATCCCCGCTTTAGTTGTAGCAAAAGGTATTTTAAAAAATTATTTCAGAAAGTCTTCCGATGTGTTTTTTCTGACATTATCAAAATTTATATCTTTGGATTGCAACGAATGCCTGCAGACTTTGGAAATTGTGTGAAGCGACAAATGTACCAAGTATTTCTACTTTTTGCCTCCGATTTTAGCATTATTAATTGAAAACTTTGTTATGAAAATTCTTCGGGTGTTCATTTGTCAATGGGATCAAAAATATTGTCTTCGGAATACCATGGATATATGCAAACTTTCAGAATTTTGTTTGGCTCAATATGCTTTATATTTTCTCTCATCCCCGCTTTTGTTGTAGCATAATGAATTTTAAACAATTGTTTCAGGAAGTCTTCCGATGTGTTTTTACTGATATTATTAAAATTGGTATAATTGAATTGCAATGGATACCTACAGACTTTGAAAATTCTGTGAAGCCACAGATGTGCCAAGTATTTTCCCTTTTTGGTTTCGACTATAGCATTAGGAATTGAAAATTTTGTTACGAAAATTCTTCAATTGCTCATTTGTCGATGGGTTAAGAATTGCTGGCGTTAGAATGCCATACATACGTGTAAAATTTCAGAATTTTGTTGGATCCAATGTGCGCTACATTTTTTCAATTCCCTAATTTAGTTGTAGCATAATGAATTTTGAAAAATAGTTTCAAGAAGTCTTCTTATGTTTTTTTACTGATATTATCAAAATTTGTATCATTGGATTGCAATGGATACCGACAGACTTTGGTAATTCTGTAAAGCAACAAATGTACCAAGTATTTCCACTTTTTGGCTCCGATTGTGGCATTATGAATTAAAAATTTTGTTATGAAAATTCTGCGGTTGCTCATTTGTCAATGGGATCAAAATTATTGTCTTCGGAACGCCATGAATATATGCAAAATTTCAGAATTTCATTCGGCTCTATTGAGCTATATTTTCTCACTTCCCCACTTTAGCTGTAGCATAATAAATTTTGAAAAACTGTTTCAGAAAGTCTTCTGATGTGTTTTTACTGATATTATCAAAAATTGTATCATTGAATTGCAACAGATACGTACAGACTCTGAAATATCTGTGAAGTGACAAGTGTGCCCAATATTTCCACTTTTTGGCTCGAATAGTGGCATTATTAGGACTTAAAAATTTTATTATGAAAATTCTTCAGTTGCTCATTTTTGGCTGGGACTAAAATTTGGCTTCGAAAAGTAATGGCCACATGCAAAATTCATAAACTTTATTGAGCTCAATGTGTGGTATGCTTGAGTTGTAGCATGATTAATTCAAAAAATTGTCAGGAAGTCTTTGGTTCCTTTTTTCTGGAAGTATAAAAATTTGTTTCATTGGAACACAACGTATACTTACAAGCTTTGGAAATTTCCTAGAGCAACATGTCTGCTCAGTATTTCTACTTTTTGGCTCCTATTGTGGCATAATGAATTGAAAAATATTTTCAAAAGGATTTGCTCTACGGATGCTCTGGTTGTGATGGTACGAAAATTTTCACGAAGATAATGTTACTGGTACAACTCAACTCGATCCATTTTCTTGGGCATAGTACTGAAAATAGCAAAAATCCCCTCCCGGGGAAAAAAACTTGGACAAGTACATTGGTGGTCCCTCGTTTCCCTATGATATCACAAAAAGTCCAAAACCCCACTTAATTTTTTTTTTTTTTAATGTTTACTAATTTTATTCATATTCCGGAGGGAAACCAACCATATAGATCACGAAATAACCGGCCAAAAAACCAGACTTCACAATAATTGTCACTTTGAATTTATTTCCACAGAACAAAACAAGAATCAAAACATTAAAAAATCAGAATTATCAAGATGAGGAAAACACCACTTATAATTGGTGTGTAAGAAGTATCAATAGTCTAGAAAAAAATGAAGAAAGATCGACATCTAAGTTACGTGCAGCAGTAAAATTTATGATATCAGTACTAGGACAAGTATTTCTTTGATGACTGAGAAGATATCAATATGGACGTACCGGCAACGTAGGGCATGCAGTTGGTGCATTGCTTCTGGGATCTCCTAAGTCGAATAGCTACTTTTGTTTTGGCTATGGCGTGACCAATGTTGCCAAATAGTATTTACTTACATGACCTAATGAAACAACATTGCCTGCGCCGTGGCTAAAATAACGAAAAACAAGCAGGAACAGGAAGTTTCGTATAAGATCCCGTGCTTTTGTAATGTTAAAAAAAAAACATTAATTTATGTCTGTACATGATAGCACAGTTTTGTTTGATTGGTAATAATTTGATGAACGTTCACCACCGTACGTTGAGCGTATACGCACAGAGTACTTGTCCGGCCCATAACTTTTTATTAAAATTGCTCATTCAAGTGAAAATAAAATTGGAGGTGCTTTTCGTTGCATGCGTTGCTTTTCGCCGTCAGAAATTTACAAGAAAATCAATTCTTCTGCGAATTTCAGAATGGCCTTGTATCATAAACAACATTCGACGTCTATTCAATCGGAATAAAATGGTGTTCGTAGTCATCATAAAATTACATTAACATAAGGTGCAGTCAATTATGAAATTTCTGAAGATACGACTCATTGTCAGTAAACTATTGCCAGCAATGTAGCGTATCATACTTTCGAAAACTATTATTGCCAGCAACGAAAGTTATTATATTTTGGAAAACTACTATTTATTAGTAGAAGATCTAAGTAACCACTGGTTAATGGTCAAAAGATCAATGTGGGCTCTGAATGCACCGTCAAATTTGTATCTAAAGTTTTAAGATCACGCAAATTTCACACAAAATAATCCCCCTCCGTTCGTTTCATTTTGATGTTCTTGGGCGCCAACTATCAAAATAGCCCTTTATGTTTTGAAAAAGAGAATTTAAACCATTATGCGGGATTAATCATAAAAAATAAAAATTAAATAAGATATTACCAATAATGAAAAAGTGCGTATTTATGACCCTTGACTTTTGAGAGAGACCACTGATTTTTACTGAAATGAGCAATTTTAATAAAAAGTTATGGGCCGGACAAGTACTCTGTGCGTATACGCTCAACGTACGGTGGTGAACGTTCATCAAATTATTACCAATCAAACAAAACTGTGCTATCATGTACAGACATAAATTAATGTTTTTTTTTTAACATTACAAAAGCACGGGATCTTATACGAAACTTCCTGTTCCTGCTTGTTTTTCGTTATTTTAGCCACGGCGCAGGCAATGTTGTTTCATTAGGTCATGTAAGTAAATACTATTTGGCAACATTGGTCACGCCATAGCCAAAACAAAAGTAGCTATTCGACTTAGGAGATCCCAGAAGCAATGCACCAACTGCATGCCCTACGTTGCCGGTACGTCCATATTGATATCTTCTCAGTCATCAAAGAAATACTTGTCCTAGTACTGATATCATAAATTTTACTGCTGCACGTAACTTAGATGTCGATCTTTCTTCATTTTTTTCTAGACTATTGATACTTCTTACACACCAATTATAAGTGGTGTTTTTCTCATCTTGATAATTCTGATTTTTTAATGTTTTGATTCTTGTTTTGTTCTGTGGAAATAAATTCAAAGTGACAATTATTGTGAAGTCTGGTTTTTTGGCCGGTTATTTCGTGATCTATATGGTTGGTTTCCCTCCGGAATATGAATAAAATTAGTAAACATTAAAAAAAAAAAAAATTTAAGTGGGGTTTTGGACTTTTTGTGATATCATAGGGAAACGAGGGACCACCAATGTACTTGTCCAAGTTTTTTTCCCCGGGAGGGGATTTTTGCTATTTGATATCACTTCTTTTTTCTATAATATTTTCATATATTTCGCTTTATATAAACTCCAATAGAGCCTGTATATAACAAAAAAACTTACAACGTGTTTACATCCTTACACCATTGACTTATTTCAATGTCAGGAATCAGTATTGCTCATACTACTAATTCGACATAAAAGAATGAGACAGATTTTCTACCATAAATTCCTTGTTATTGAGGTTGTTTAAATATAGGAGCGTTTCGTTCCAGTGATAAGAAAAAAAGTTATGTTTTCAAAAGAGTTAACTATAGACTCGAAGTATTTTCTCGAGATGTTAGTAATTCGTTGATAGGTTATTATTTGATTATAGCTTGGCAGGAAGGTGTTCTAGAAGAGACCTCAAATACCAATTTTTCCCCAAGGCGAAAATTCAGAAAATTAAATACTTTATCATTAGCTTTCAAGTTGTATATTAGAATAAGGCATTCAGGGGCGAAAAGGCAGCGAGGATATTAGCAATTTCGATCTAAGCTATAAATAGATAATTATATTTAACTTTACTATCAGGAGCCTCAGAATTATTATTCTTTCAAAGATGAAATGACGGAAGAATATGATGCATCATCCTTGACTTACAAATTATTTTATGAAACATAGAAAAAAATTAGATTGAAAAAAAATTCGGCCGAAGTACTTGACAAATGTTTTTTCACTTAATTTACATAATGTATCGGTCATGGTGACAACCTCGCCAAGTACTTCGGCCGAAATTCTTTTTCATCTAATTTTTTTTCGTTTGCAATCTTTTTTTGCTTCGGACCCTTATTGATACAGAGTTTTTATTTTCATTCTGGTTGGTAAAACAACTGCATTTTCGAACTTGATTCTTTTCTCTATCAACATTCAACATTATTTGAAGATTTTTTCACACGATAGAGCCTCCCGTACTGGGCACATATATTTTGGTATAGCTCAATTTATTTTATAACTTTTTGCGAAACCCAACCTTAGCTTTTCGCGAGGATTAACTCATTTTGTTTTGTGTGATTTGAATTTATTTGATACATTTTTTGAGAGTGGTCACTTTTCTTACTTTTTGATAGGGTTTGATTTTCTCAGGGATTTTTGCGAGAACAGGTTTTTGCAGTGTATGTATATTCGTGGAAAAATATGGGAACGGCAGTCAACAAATGTACTTGTCCAGGTTTCTTCCGCGAGGGGGATTTTTATGCGTGATATGATTCGTTTTTTCTCTTTCTTTTCAAACATCTCGCTTTATATAGATTAGAAAAAGGTTATATTGGGAAATTATCGCTTTTTCATTTCCAAACCCTGACCCCTTCTACTTCGAGTCAGGTTTTTCCCCCATGAAATAAAGGGGCACGTGTTTTGGAATTTTCAATTTGGCATTTTTTTTATTCTCGAGCCAGTCAAATTTTTTTGACATTTCGATTTACCTTTCTGGAATCAGGCTAAAATAAGTCGGGAACTGGGAGTCTGATACAAAAATTTACAAAGCTTTTGAGAGCAAGATTAGAAGAGTCAGAACTTTTCCATAGAATTTGTAGCTATTTGAATTTGTGTTTATCAAAGAAACATATTAAATAGCAGTATCTCCTTGTTATATTTGTAGATTTGTGGTAAAAAACATTACGCTTATTTCAGCTTGTTGATAAAAATGGGGCGATTTTTTTCGAAATTTTTCATTTTTATTAATGATGAAATAAAAAACCCGTTTCATGTATGTTTAGAGAAAACATCGAATCTATTGTGAAAAAAGTTCACGCATTTTTTCATTCTTATTTTTATTAACAAGATGGAATCATGATTATTTTTCAATACCATTGAAGAAGTTACTACCATGGAAATAAAAAGTTACAACTATTTCAATATTCTCATTGAATATAGAAAAGTTCAAATAGTATGTTATGGGAACTCCAAAACAATATATTGAACAAACCAAAGCGACTGTAGAGGAAAGCGTTTAGAATAAAACTTTTTCAATTTATTATGCTATAGTCAGAGCTAAAAAGTGGAAATACTTAGCACACAAGACATGTCTCCTCTTCACAAAAAGGTCAAAATTTGTAGATATCGGCTACATTCCAATGATACAAATTTTGATACTATCAGAAGAAGAGCACCCGAAGACTTTCTGAAACAACTTTTTAAATTTATTATGCTATAACTAAAGTGGAAAAGTGAAAAAACATAGTGCACTTTAAGCCCAACAAAGTTCAGAAAATTTGGATGTATCTATTGCGTTCCGAGGACAGAAATTTTAATCCCATCCAAAAATGAGCAGCCGAAGACTTTTTGTAATAAATTTTTCAATTCATAATGCCACAATCAGAGACAAAAAGTGGAAATACTTGGCGCTTCACAAAGTGTTAAAAGTTTGTAGGTATCGGCTACATTCCCATGATACAAATTTTGATGCAAATTTTGATATTTATAACAATAATGGCCGTGAAAGCCTTAAAACTAGAACTTACAGATATTTTAATATTATCATTGAATTTTGAAAAGTTCAGAAAGTATGTTGTGGATATTTTAAAACAATAAATTCAACAAAGTGGGCAAACTTAGATCAGTACTGTGCCCAAGAAAATGGATCGAGTTGAGTTGTACCAGTTGCATTATCTTCGTGCAAATTTTCGTACCATCACAACCAGAGCATCCGTAGAGCAAATCTTTTCGAAAATATTTTTCAATTCGTTATGCCACAATAGCAGCCAAAAAGTAGAAATACTGAGCACACATGTTGCTCCAGGAAATTTCCAAAGTTTGTAAGTATACGGTGCGTTCCAATGAAACATATTTTTATACTTCCAGAAAAAAGGAACCAAAGACTTTCTGACAATTTTTTGAATTAATCATGCCACAACTCAAGCATACCACACATTGGGCTCAATAAAGTTTATGAACTTTGCATGTAGCCATTACTTTTCGAAGCCAAATTTTAATCCCATCCAAAAATGAGCAAACGAAGAATTTTCATAATAAAATTTTCCAGTCCTAATAATGCCAGTATTTCAGCAAAAAAGTGGAAATATTGGGCACATTTGTTACTTCACAGATATTTCAAAGTCTGTACGTATCTGTTGCAATTCAATGATACAAATTTTGATAATATCAGTAAAAACACATCAGAAGACTTCGTAAAATAATTTTTCAAAATTTATTATGCTACAACTAAAGTAGGGAAGTGAAAAAATATAGCTCAATTGAGCCGAATGAAATTCTGAAATTTTGCATATATTCATGGCGATCCGAAGACAATAATTTTGATCCCATTGACAAATGAGCAACCACAGAATTTTCATAACAAAATTTTAAATTCTTAATGCCACAATCGGGGCCAAAAAGTGGAAATATTGGTACATTTGTTGCTTTACAGAATTTCCAACGTCTGTAGGTATCCGTTGCAATCCAATGATACAAATTTTGATAATATCAGTAAAAAAACATCAGAAGATTTCCTGAAACAATTTTTCAAAATTCATAATGCTACAACTAAATTAGGGAATTTCAAAAATGTAGCGTACATTGGGCCCAACAAAATTCTGAAATTTTGCATGTATGCGTGGCGTTCTGAAGCCAGCAATTCTTAACCCATCGACAAATGAGCAAAAGGGAAAATACTTGGCACATTTGTCGCTTCACAGAATTTTCAAAGGCTGTAGGTATCCATTGCAATTCAATTATACAAATTTTGATCATATCAGTAAAAGCACATCGAAAGACTTCCTGAAACAATTTTTCAAAATTCATAATGTTACAACTAAAGTGGTGAAGTGAAAAAATAGAGCACATATTGAGCTATACAAAATTCTGAAATTTTGCATATATTCATGGCATTCCGAAGACAATAATTTTGATTCCATCGACAAATGAGCAACCGAAGAATTTTCATAACAAAAGTTCAATTCATAATGCTAAAATCGGAGGCAAAAAGTAGAAGTATTTGGTACATTTGTCGCTTCACACAATTTCCGAAGTTTGTAGGCATTCGTTGCAATCCAAAGATATAAATTTTGATAATGTCAGAAAAAACACATCGGAAGACTTTCTGAAACAGTTTTTTAAAATTCATTATGCTACAACTAAAGCAGGGATGTGAA
The DNA here is from genome assembly GCA_963989365.1 of Rhimphoctona megacephalus. Classification (NCBI taxonomy): domain Eukaryota; kingdom Metazoa; phylum Arthropoda; class Insecta; order Hymenoptera; family Ichneumonidae; genus Rhimphoctona; species Rhimphoctona megacephalus. The sequence goes on from OZ022415.1 coordinate 12,747,713, forward strand.
AAAATGTAGAGCATATTGAGCCAAACAAAATTCTGAAATTTTGCATATATTCATGGTGTTCCGAAGACAATATTTTTGATCCCATTGACAAATGAGCAACCAAAGAACTTTCATAACAAAATGTTCAATTCATAATGCTACAATCGGAGCCAAAAAGTGGGAATACTTGGTACATTTGTCGCTTCACAGAATTTTCAGAGTCTATAGGCATTCATTGCAATCCAAAGATACAAATTTTGATAGGATATGGAGTATATACCGCCATAGCCTTTTGACATAAAGATATATTATACGAGCCATTTTGACATAAAGATATATCATTACTTACTACGGTTATCATCCAGAGGCATCCATATATATCCACATGCAGGTTGACAGTGTATTTGACTATTAATTCATCAAACGCAAGATGATTCTACACCATATTTTGGATAGAAAAACGACGTCAAAAATCTTTTGAAATGGATCAACAATTATCATGCAAGAAACATTTCATGATGTACAAATCTTATTATGGCAAGCGAGGAACATTTTATAATAAAGAGGAAAGGGACCAATAAAATAAATTGTCAACGGTGTAGAGTTAAAAAAAAATATTTATTAAACACTGCTCAAAACTCGACATGATAATAACAAACTTTGCCACATACATTTTTTTGACACTCATTATTAGTTTTATAGAGTTTCTTTTCCAAATTTACATCGATTCACACCAATCACGATTAACAGTTCAACGTATACCATTTCATAGTTATCAAAGAATCGAAAAGAATGATTTCTCAAGAAATCTTATACGAGGAACATTTAATCGCGAAAGAGAAATTCCGTCGTAGAGTTAAGTGTGGAAAATAAAAAGTGCAGGGTTAACAATAATAAAAAAATGCATATTCATTTCAGCACTGTTCGAAAGTTGATTAAAAGCACTTCACTATTTTCACACCATCACTTTCTTATTATTACTGTAACCAAGAGTCGATCGAACCTAACCACGATATTTATAACCTCACAAATGTTCGTGAAAAAACATTCATATTTTCAATACTGTTTAAGCCACGAGATTCTAATTAGTCGCGATCGAAAGGGGGAAAAAAATAAAAAATACGTGAATTTGATGAAACTCTAAATTGCTGTCATTGAATTTATATTAAAGAAATCATTTTTGGATCGTACGCGTACGATCCAAAATTATTTCGCGATCTGTGAATAAATTTATTCATAGATCGCGAAATAATATTTTTCCCGAATTTATCCACAACAGGACCCGCGTAAGCACTGCTCACTTCGAAAATTCCGTTCAGACTTTCCGCGGTATGGGTACTTCGAACTATTTATTTATTCACAGATCGCGAAATATTTTTTTTTCCCGAATTTATCCACAAACACGTCTCGCGTATAAGCACTTATTCTCACTTCGAAAACTCCGTTCAGACTTTGCGTGGTATAGGTAGAGAAAGATGAAACGGAATGGCCAATCACAAGCTCGGAAGGCGTCAAGAGGCCTTTCATTGTGTCGTATACAGACAAGCCAATACTTCGATGTAGCATAAGCTTGAGCCTGTGCAAAGTTTTTTCTCAGGAAATACGGCATCAATCGTGCTGATTTAAGGCTCAATCGAAATATTTTTTCGTAATAAATCTCCCGTTCAATTTTCAAATCACCATATGCCTCCTGAGCTTCGTAATTAAAGAAAATGAATTTCAGTTTTTACCTCACCACCGTGAATCGTTTTATTCATTGCTCGCACGTCCCGCACTTCGTTGTGTCGAAACTCCATTCAAACTTTCTGCTGTGTCGGTACCGAGAAAAGAGAGAGAACTTTCCGCTGTGTCGGTACCGAGAAAAGAGAGAGAAAAGTAGTTGTGACGAATCGCAGCTCGTTGCTCTCGTCGCCAGAGACCGGCTTTCATGTAAATGGGTTTTGATGGGCATCAAAACGCCTTTGATTGTGTCATATACAGATACGTCGAATCCTTCGATGTGTTAGTATTTTTTACATAATCTTGAGCCTGTGCAAAGTTTTTTCTCAGCAACTACGCCACCGATCATGCTGATTTTGGGCTCAATCGAAAGAGAATTTCTTAATTAGTCTCCAGTTAAATTTTCAAGCCATCAAATGACTCCTGTGCTTCGTAAATGAACAAAATGACATGCCAATTTTACCCCCACCACCGCGAATCGTTTTATTCAGAGATAATATAGTCTCGGCGAGCCTCGGGCCAGCAGACGACAGAACTGTCAATGTACTTGTCCCGAGACTCTACCAAGTCTCTTGATATGTTTTCTCTAAATATACGTGAAACTGGTTTTTTATTTTATCATTAATCAAAAATGAAAAATTTCGAAAAAAGTCGCTCCATTTTTATCAACAAGCTAAAACAAGCGTAATATTTTTTACCACAAATCTACAAATATAACAAGGAGATACTGCTATTTAATATGTTTCTTTGATAAACACAAATTCAAATAGCTACAAATTCTATGGAAAGTTCTGGCTGCTCTAATTTTGCCCTCAAAAGCTTTGTAAATTTTTGTATCAGACTCCCAGTTTCCGACTGATTTTAACCTGATTCCAGAAAGGTAAATCGAAATGTCAAAAAAATTTGACTGGTTCGAGAATTAAAAAAATGCTGAATTGGAAACTCCAAAACACGTGTCCCTTTATTACATGAGGAACAAAACCTAACTCGAAGTAGAAGTGGTCAGGGTTTGGAAATGAAAAAGCGATAATTTCCCAATATAACCTTTTTCTAATCTATATAAAGCGAGAGTTTGAAAAGAACGAGAAAAAACGAATTATATCATGCATAAAAATCTCCCTCGCGGAAGAAACCTGGACAAGTACATTTGTTGACCGCCGTTCTCATATTTTTCCACGAATGTACATACACTGCAAAAACCTTTTCTCGCAAAAATCCCTGAGAAAATCAAATCCTATCAAAAAGTAAGAAAAGTGACCACTCTCAAAAAATGTATCAAATAAATTCAAATCTCACAAAACAAAATGAGTTAATCCTCGCGAAAATCTAAGGTTGGGTTTCGCAAAAAGTAATAAAATAAATTGAGCTATACTAAAATATATGTGGCCAAGTACGGGAGGCTTTATCGTGTGACATAAAATCTTCAAATAATGTTGAATGTTGATAGAGAAAGTATCAAGTTCGAAAATGCAGTTGTTTTACCAACCAGAATGAAAATAAAAACTCTGTATCAATAAGAGTCCGAAGCAAAAAAATATTGCAAATTAAAAAAAATGAGATGAAAAAGAATTTCGGCCGAAGTACTTGGCGAGGTTGTCACCATGACCGATACATGATGTAAATTAAGTGAAAAAACATTCGTCAAGTACTTCGGCCGAATTTTTTTTTAATCTAATTTTTTTCTATGTTTTATAAAACAATTTGTAAGTCAAGGATGATGCATCATATTCTTCCGTCGTTTCATCTTTGAAAGAATAATAATTCTGAGGCTCCTGATAGTAAAGTTAAATATAATTATCTCTTTATAGCTTAGATCGAAATTGCTAATATCCTCGCTGCCTTTTCGCCCCTGAATGCCTTATTCTAATACACAACTTGAAAGCTAATGATAAAGTATTTAATTTTCTGAATTTTTGCCTTGGGGAAAAACTAGTACTTGAGGTCTGTTCTATAACACCTTCTTGCCAAGCTATAATCGAATAATAAGCTATCAACGAATTAATAACATCTCGAAAATACGTCGAGTCTGTAGTTAACTCTTTTGAAAACATTATAACTTTTTTTCTTATCAGAGAAACGAAACGCTCCTATATTGAAACAACCTCAATAACAATAAATTTATGGTAGAAAATCTGTATCATTCTCTTATGTCGATTTAGTAGTGTGAGCAGTACTGATTCCTGACATTAAAATAAATCGATGATGTAATGAAGCAAACGTATTGTAAGTTTTTTTGTCATATACAGACTCTATTGGAGTCGATATAAAGCAAAATATATGAAAATACTATAGAAAAAAGAAGTGATATCAAATAGCAAAAATCCCCTCCCGGGAGAAAAAACCTGGACAAGTACATTGGTGGTTCCTCGTTTCCCTATGATATCACAAAAATCCAAAACCCCACGTAAATTTTTTTTTTTTTGATGTTTACTAATTTTATTCATATCCCGGAGGGAAACCAACTATATAGATCACGAAATATCCGGCCAAAAAACCAGAATTCACAATAAATGTTACTTTCAATTTATTTCCACAGAACAAAACAAGAATCAAAACATTAAAAAATCAGCGTTATCAAGATGAGAAAAATACCACTTCTAATTGGTGTGTAAGAAGTATCAATAGTCTAGAAAAAAATGAAAAAAGGTCACCATCCAAGTTACGTGCAGCAGTAAAATTTATGATATCAATACTAGGACAAGCATTTCTTTGGTGACTGAGAAGATATCAGTATGGACGTATCGGCAAGGTAGGGCATGCAGTTGGTGCATTGCTTCTGGGATCTCCTAAGTCGAGTAGCTACTTTTGTTTTGGCTATGGCGCGACCAATGTTGCCAAATAGTATTTACTTATATGACCTAATGAAACAACATTGCCTGCGCCGTGGCTAAAATAACGAAAAACAAGCAGGAACAGGAAGTTTCGTATAAGATCCCGTGCTTTTGTAATGTTAAAAAAAGAACTTTAATTTATGTCTGTACATGATAGCACAGTTTTGTTTGATTGGTAATAATTTGATGAACGCTCACCATCGTATGTTGAGCGTATACGTACAGAGTACGTGTCCGGCCCATAACTTTTTATTAAAATTGCTCATTCCAGTAAAAATCAGGGATCTCTTTCAAAAGTCAAGGGTCATAAATACGCACTTTTTCATTGTTGGTATTGTCTTATTTAATTTTTATTTTTTTCATGATTAATCCCGCATAACGGTTTAAATTCTCTTTTTCAAAACGTAAAGGGTTATTTTGATAGCTGGCGCCCAAGAACGTCAAAATGAAACGAACGGAGGGGGATTATTTTGTGTGAAATTTGCGTGATCTTAAAACTGGATACAAATTTGACGGTGCATTCATAGCCTGCATTGATCTTTTAACCATTCACCAGTGGTTACTTAGATCCTCTACTAATAAATAGTAGCTTTCCAAAGTATAATAACTTTCATTGCTGGCAATAGTAGTTTTCGAAAGTATGATACGCTACATTGCTGGCAATGGTTTACTGAGTCGCATCTTCAGAAATTTTATAACTGAATGCACCTTATGTTAATGTAATTTTATGATGACTAAGAACACCATTTTATTTCGATTGAATCGACGTCGAATGTCGTGTATGATATAAGGCCATTCTGAAATTTGCAGAAGAATTGATTTTCTTATAAATTTCTGACAGCAAAAAGCAACGCATGCAACGAAAAGCACTTCCAATTTGATTTTCACTTGAATGAGCAATTTTAATAAAAAGTCATGGGCCGGACAAGTACTCTGTGCGTATACGCTCAACGTACGGTGGTGAACGTTCATCAAATTATTACCAATCAAACAAAACTGTGCTATCATGTACGGACATAAATTAAAGTTTTTTTTTAACATTACAAAAGCACGGGTTCTTATCCAAAACTTCCAGTTCCTGCTTGTTTTTTGTTATTTTAGCCACGGCGCAGGCAATGTTGTTTCATTAGGTCATATAAGTAAATACTATTTGGCAACATTGGTCGCGCCATAGCCAAAACAAAAGTAGCTACTCGACTTAGGAGAGCCCAGAAGCAATGCACCAACTGCATGCCCTACGTTGCCGATACGTCCATACTGATATCTTCTCAGTCACCAAAGAAATGCTTGTCCTAGTATTGATATCATAAATTTTACTGCTGCACGTAACTTGGATGGTGACCTTTTTTCATTTTTTTCTAGATTATTGATACTTCTTACACACCAATTAGAAGTGGTATTTTTCTCATCTTGATAACGCTGATTTTTTAATGTTTTGATTCCTGTTTTGTTCTGTGGAAATAAATTCAAAGTAACATTTATTGTGAAGTCTGGTTTTTTGGCCGGATATTTCATGATCTATATGGTTGGTTTCCCTCCGGGATATGAATAAAATTAGTAAACATTAAAAAAGAAAAATTTAAGTGGGGTTTTGGATTTTTTGTGATATCATAGGGAAACGCGGAACCACCAATGTACTTGTCTAGGTTTTTTTCCCCGGGATGGGATTTTTGCTATTTTTCGAATATTCGTGACTTGGTAGGAGAAAAGTCTCAAGTACTAGAGGAATTGGGAGTATACCAGAGAAAATCCCGAATAATCGGTGATTCGTGACTTGATAGAAGAAAAGTCTCAAATACTAGAGGAATTGGGAATATACCAGAGAAATGTCCCGAATATTCGGTGATTCGTGACTTGATACAAGAAATGTCTCAAGTACTAGAGGAATTGGGAATATACCAGAGAAAAGTCCCGAATATTCGAATATTCGTGACTTGATCGAAGAAAAGTCTCCAGTACTGAACGAATTGGGAATTGGTCAGAGAAAAGTCATAAATATTTCATTATTCGCAACTTCATAAATGAAAAGTCTCCCGCACTGAACGAATTGGGGATTCATTCTGGAAAAGTCCCGGAATTTTGATTCATCGATACTTGATCGTTGCAAATGAATCGATCGCCATAAAATTTTATTGGAAAGTATATTAAATGCGCTCAGGGTACGAAAATACAAGCAAGTATAGAAGAAAACGGAAAGGGAGAGGGGAAGGGGGGAGAGAGAGAGGGGGGGAGGGAGGGAGGGAGGAGGAGAGAGGGGAGAGAGAGAGATAGAGAGAGAGAGAGAGAGAGAGAGAGAGAGAGAGAGAGAGAGAGAGAGAGAGAGAGAGAGAGAGGAGAGAGAGAGAGAGGGAGGGAGAGGGAGAGGAGAGAGTGGGAGGGAGGGAGGGAGGGAGGGAGGGAGGGAGAGGGAGAGAGGGAGCGAGAGGGAGGGAGAGGGAGAGAGATGGAGAGAGAGGGAGAGAGAGGGAGAGAGAGGCGGAGGGAGGGAGGGAGAGGGAGGGAGAGAGGGAGCGAGAGGGAGGGAGAGGGAGAGAGAGAGGGAGAGAGAGGGACAGAGAGGGAGAGAAAGGGAGAGAGAGGGAGAGAGAGGCGGAGAGAGGGGGAGAGAGGGGGGAGAGGGGGGAGAGAGGGAGAGAGAGGGAGAGAGAGGGAGAGAGAGGGGAGAGAGGGGGGAGAGAGGGGGGAGAGAGGGAGAGAGAAGGTGAGAGAGGGTGAGAGAGGGGGAGAGAGGGGGAGAGAGGGAGGGGAGGAGGAGAGAGGGGGAAGAGAGGGGGAGAGGGGTGGAGAGGGGGAGAGAGGGAGAGAGGGGGGGCGAGGGAGGGGGAGGGGGGTGGCGAGGGGAGGAGAGGGGGGAGAGGGGGCGAGCGAGGCGGGGAGAGGGGGAGTGGGGGAGAAGGGGAGAGGGTGAGAGGGAGAGAGGGAGAGAGGGAGAGGGAGGAAAGATATGAAAACTCAGGGACAAGCGAGACCTTCGCGGGTTTTTGACTATGAGATTAGAGAAAAGACATTATCGACAAGGATTTTCCGGTGGGACCGGCTAGAAAAATACGTTAGACCTCTTGAGATACTCAAACATCATAAAGTAGAAAATTTATCGCTTCCAGTTAAGAGTGCATTTCCCGAGTTGCCGTTGCAAGGCCTAAGCGTGTGCACATGGCGACACAGACAAAACAAACTTTGAACTTTCTACAGGAAGAAAAAAACGTGTTGGGTCCTGGCATGGATCAACATGATAATCTTCTAGACTCTTGGTTGACACATTTTTGTTTTCGCTGCTTAGATTCTTTGAATGAGAAAAACGCTTTCACAAGATAAAAATGGAAATGCTTGGAGAGAGGGATGAGGGTGAAGACATTCCAGCAAATTTCAAACAATAGTTCATAATTCAGTGAACTTTTTCTTGAGCAATTCGTGTGACGTGCCGACGAAGCTCTTTCCACAAGCCACATTTTATTTTTCTCCGTCTTTGATAAAAATGATAAGTCAACAAGAGATTCTTTCCATCGAGGAAAACGTAAACGTGTGTGGTGACAGCAGTCTAAAAGAATTTAATAACATGGATAATAAACAAGAAATTCTTCCTATCGGGGAAAACGTGAACACGTGTGGTGACAGTGGTTCGAGTCATTATCAACCACGAAAATGTAAGAGGAGTCATTATCGACCACGAAAACTTCGTCATGTGTTCGAGTAAGATCGCAAAAATGCTCTGAACGAAAAAACGAAAATTTGTGCAGTTAGTGTGTACTATCGCAGTGAACGCGGCGATAAACTTGGCGGAGTTTGCATTTTGGAAATCGCCAGGGAAATGTTTTCCTCTCTCTCTGCCGTCCGAAAACATGAACGCGATTGTTACAACGCGCTCTCCCTCGGACACTGCCAGGACTGCCGCAAAAGGCTATATCAACTATTAACGAGGAATATTTGTACGGACTGCAAATAATCATCAAAATGCAAAGACGAGTAAGTATTTTTGTCTATATTTTCGTAGCTTATGAGAAATTTATATTATAAATAAAAATTTTCTGTTTTCGGTCTGTTTCAGAAACTGCAAATCCATCAACGATTTTGGAGGAAAAAACATATAGTCACACACACACACACACACACACACACACACACACACACACACGCGCGCGCGCGCGCGCGCGCGCACGCGCACACGCACACACGCACACAAACGCGCACACGCGCACACACACGCGCACACGCACGCGCACGCGCACACGCACGCGCACGCGCACGCGCACACACACACACACACAATATTTGAGTCTATAAATTTTGTATTATTCTTCTATTTGCATTATATAATTGTTTTTAAACTGAAGGGTTTCAGCATTCATTTTCATATGTCAACCTTACCATCTCTCTTCCACTCGTTATCCTTCACCTCTAACCATCTCTCTTCCACATACCTCATCCCATCTGGACCTCTGGGCCAGGTCGTGGCGAGCGGTTTGCGGAGAGAGGAGTGTAGTAATAGAGCTAGGCGGCGTTCTGGATCAAGTCGCGCCGAGGGGCATGCCCTCGCCGCGACTTCATCCAGAACCCGCATAGCCCTACTACTTACTCGGTGCGTATACGCTCAACGTACGGTGGTGAACGTTCATCAAATTATTTCCAATCAAACAAAACTGTGCTATCATGTACAGACATAAATTAAAGTTTAATTTTCACATTACGAACGCATGGGATCTTATGCGAAACTTCCTGTTCCTGCTTGTTTTTCGTTATTTTAGCCACGGCGCAGGCAATGTTGTTCCATTAGGTCATATAAGTAAAAAATAGCAAAAATCCCCTCCCGGGGAAAAAAACCTGGACAAGTACATTGGTGGTCCTTCGTTTCCCTATGATATCACAAAAAGTCCAAAACCCCACATAATTTTTTTTGTTTAATGTTTACTAATTTTATTCATATCCCGGAGGGAAACCAACCATATAGATCACGAAATATCCAGCCAAAAAACCAGACTTCACAATAAATGTTACTTTGAATTTATTTCCACAGAACAAAACAAGAATCAAAACATTAAAAAATCAGCATTATCAAGATGAGAAAAATGCCACTTTTAATTGGTGTGTAAGAAGTATCAAAAGTCTAAAAAAAAATGAAAAAAGATCGACATGTAAGTTACGTGCAGCAGTAAAATTTTTGATATCGGTACTAGGACAAGTATTTCTTTGGTGACTGAGAAGATATCAATATGGACGTACCGGCAACGTAGGGCATGCAGTTGGTGCATTGCTTCTAGGATCTCCTAAGTCGAGTAGATACTTTTGTTTTGGCTATGGCGCGACCAATGTTGCCAAATAGTATTTACTTATATGACCTAATGAAACAACATTACCTACGCCGTGGCTAAAACAACGAAAAACATTCAGAAACCAGTCGAAAACTCGACACACAAACGCAGGAACAGGAAGGTTCGCATAAGATCCCGTACTTTTGTAATGTTAAAAAAAGGCTTTAATTTATGTTCGTACATGATAGCACAGTTTTGTTTGATTGGTAATAATTTGATGAACGTTCACCACCGTACGTTGAGCGTATACGCACAGAGTACTTGTCCGGTCCATAACTTTTTATTTCATTTTTACTTGAATGAGCAATTTTAATAAAACGTTATGGGCCGGACAAGTACTCTGTGCGTAGACGCTCAACGTACGGTGGTGAACGTTCATCAAATTATTACCAATCAAACAAAACTGTGCTATCATGTACGAACATAAATTAAAGCCTTTTTTTAACATTACAAAAGTACGGGATCTTATGCGAAACTTCCTGTTCCTGCGTTTGTGTGTCGAGTTTTCGACTGGTTTCTGAATGTTTTTCGTTGTTTTAGCCACGGCGCAGGTAATGTTGTTTCATTAGGTCATATAAGTAAATACTATTTGGCAACATTGGTCGCGCCATAGCCAAAACAAAAGTAGCTACTCGACTTAGGAGATCCTAGAAGCAATGCACCAACTGCATGCCCTACGTTGCCGGTACGTCCATATTGATATCTTCTCAGTCACCAAAGAAATACTTGTCCTAGTACCGATATCAAAAATTTTACTGCTGCACGTAACTTACATGTCGATCTTTTTTCATTTTTTTTTAGACTTTTGATACTTCTTACACACCAATTAAAAGTGGCATTTTTCTCATCTTGATAATGCTGATTTTTTAATGTTATGATTCTTGTTTTGTTCTGTGGAAATAAATTCAAAGTAACATTTATTGTGAAGTCTGGTTTTTTGGCTGGATATTTCGTGATCTATATGGTTGGTTTCCCTCCGGGATATGAATAAAATTAGTAAACATTAAACAAAAAAAATTAAGTGGGGTTTTGGACTTTTTGTGATATCATAGGGAAACGAAGGACCACCAATGTACTTGTCCAGGTTTTTTTCCCCGGGAGGGGATTTTTGCTATTTGATATCACTTCTTTTTTCTATAGTATTTTCATATTTCGTTTTGTATAAACTCCAATAGAGCCTGTATATAACAAAAAAAACTTACAACGTGTCTGCATCATTACATGATCGATTTATTTCGATGTCAGGAATCAGCATTGCTCACACTACTAATTCGACATAAGAGAATGAGACAGATTTTCTACCATAAATTCCTTGTTATTGAGATTGTTTAAATATAGGAGCGTTTCGTTCCTGTGATAAGAAAAAAAGTTATAATGTTTTCAAAAGAGTTAACTACAGACTCGAAGTATTTTCGAGATGTTAGTAATTCGTTGATAGGTTATTATTCGATTATAGCTTGGCAGGAAGGTGTTATAGAAGAGACGTCAAGTACCAATTTTTCCCCGAGGCGAAAATTCAAAAAATTAAATACTTTATCATTAGCTTTCAAGTTGTGTATTAGAATAAGGCATTCAGGGGCGAAAAGGCAGCGAGGATATTAGCAATTTCGGTCTAAGCTATAAATAGATAATTATATTTAACTTTACTGTCAGGAGCCTCAGAATTATTATTCTTTCAAAGATGAAATGACGGAAGAATATGATGCATCATCCTTGACCTACAAATTGTTTTATAAAACATAGAAAAAAATTAGATTGAAAAAGAATTCGGCCGAAGTACTTGACGAATGTTTTTTCACTTAATTTACATAATGTATCGGTCATGGTGACAACCTCGCCAAGTACTTCGGCCGAAATTCTTTTTCATCTAATTTTTTTTCGTTTGCAATCTTTTTTTGCTTCGGACCCTTATTGATACAGAGTTTTTATTTTTATTCTGGTTGGTAAAACAACTGCATTTTCGAACTTGATTCTTTTCTCTATCAACATTCAACATTATTTGAAGATTTTTTCACACGATAGAGCCTCCCGTACTGGGCACATATATTTTGGTATAGCTCAATTTATTTTATAACTTTTTGCGTAACCCAACCTTAGCTTTTCGTGAGGATTAACTCATTTTGTTTTGTGTGATTTGAATTTATTTGATACATTTTCTGAGAGTGGTCACTTTTCTTACTTTTTGATAGGATTTGATTTTCTTAGGGATTTTTGCGAGAACAGGTTTTTGCAGTGTATGTATATTCGTGGAAAAATATGGGAACGGCGGTCAACAAATGTACTTGTCCAGGTTTTTTCCGCGAGGGGGTTTTTATGCGTGATATGATGCGTTTTTTCTCTTTCTTTTCAAACATCTCGCTTTATATAGATTAGAAAAAGGTTATATTGGGAAATTATCGCCTTTTCATTTCCAAACCCTGACCCCTTCTACTTCGAGTCAGGTTTTTTCCCCATGAAATAAAGGGGCCCGTGTTTTGGAATTTTCAATTTGGCATTTTTTTTATTCTCGAGCCAGTCAAATTTTTTTGACATTTCGATTTACCTTTCTGGAATCAGGCTAAAATAAGTCGGGAACTGGGAGTCTGATACAAAAATTTACAAAGCTTTTGAGGGCAAGATTAGAAGAGTCAGAACTTTTCCATAGAATTTGTAGCTATTTGAATTTGTGTTTATCAAATAAACATATTAAACAGCAGTATCTCCTTGTTATATTTGTAGATTTGTGGTAAAAAATATTACGCTTATTTCAGCTTGTTGATAAAAATGGGGCGATTTTTTTCGAAATTTTTCATTTTTGATTAATGATAAAATAAAAAACCAGTTTCACGTATGTTTAGAGAAAACATATCAAATCTATTGTGAAAAAAGTTCACGCATTTTTTCATTCTTATTTTTATTAACAAGGTGGAATCATGATTATTTGTCAATACCATTGAAGAAGTTACTACCATGAAAATAAAAAGTTACAACTATTTCAATATTCTCATTGAATATAGAAAAGTTCAAATAGTATGTTATGGGAACTCCAAAACAATATATTGAACAAAGCGGATAAACTCAGACCAGGATCGTACCCAAGAGAATGAAATGAATTTAGTTGTATTAGTCACATTAGCTTTGAGCAAATTTTGATACCATCAAAACCAGAGCGACTGCAGAGGAAAGCGTTTAGAATAAAACTTTTTCAATTTATTATGCTATAATCAGAGCGAAAAAGTGGAAATACTTAGCACACGTCTCCTCTTCACAAAATGATCAAAATTTGTAGATATCGGCTACATTCCAATGATACAAATTTTGATACTATCAGCAGAAGAGCACCCGACGACTTTCTGAAACAACATTTTAAATTTATTATGCCATAACTAAAGTGGAAAAGTGAAAAAACATAGTGCACTTTAAGCCCAACAAAGTTCAGAAAATTTGGATGTATCTATAGCGTTCCGAGAACAGAAATTTTAATCCCATCCAAAAATGAGCAGCCGAAGACTTTTTGTAATAAATTTTTCAATTCATAATGCAACAATCAAAGATAAAACGTGGAAATACTTGGCGCTTCACAAAATGTTAAAAGTTTGTTGGTATCGGCTACATTCCCATGATACAAATTTTGATGCAAATTTTGATATTTATAACAATAATGGCCGTGAAAGCCTCAAAACTAGAACTTACAGATATTTTAATATTATCTTTGAATTTCGAAAAGTTCAGAAAGTATGTTATGGATATTTTAAAACAAGAAATTCAACAAAGCGGGCAAACTTAGATCAGTACTGTGCCCAAGAAAATGGATCGAGTTGAGTTGTACCAGTTGCATTATCTTCGTGCAAATTTTCGTACCATCACAACCAGAGCATCCGTAGAGCAAATCTTTTTGAAAATATTTTTCAATTCATTATGCCACAATAGGAGGCAAAAAGTAGAAATACTGAGCACACATGTTGCTCCAGGAAATTTCCAAAGTTTTCAAGTATACCGTGCGTTCCAATGAAACAAATTTTTATACTTCCAGAAAAAAGGAACCAAAGACTTTCTGACAATTTTTTGAATTAATCATGCCACAACTCAAGCATACCGCACATTGGGCTCAATAAAGTTTATGAACTTTGCATGTAGCCATTGCTTTTCGAAGCCAAATTTTAATCCCATCCAAAAATGAGCAAGCGAATAATTTTCATAATAAAATTTTCGAGTCCTAATAATGCCACTATTCCAGCAAAAAAGTGGAAATATTGGGCACACTTGTTACTTCACAAGTATTTCAAAGTCTGTACGTATCTGTTGCAATTCAATGATACAAATTTTGATAATATCAGTAAAAACACATCAGAAGACTTCCTAAAACAATTTTTCAAAATTTATTATGCTACAACTAAAGTGAGGAAGTGAAAAAATATAGCTCAATAGAGCCGAATGAAATTTTGCATATATTCATGGCGTTCCGAAGACAATAATTTTGATTCCATTGACAAATGAGCAACCGCAGAATTTTCATAACAAAATTTTTAATTCTTAATGCCACAATCGGAGCCAAAAAGTGGAAATACTTGGTACATTTGTTGCTTTACAGAATTCCCAACGTCTGTAGGTATCCGTTGCAATCCAATGATACAAATTTTGATAATATCAGTAAAAAAATATCAGAAGACTTCCTGAGACAATTTTTCAAAATTCATTATACTACAACTAAATTAGGGAATTGAAAAAATGTAGCGCACATTGGGCCCAACAAAATTCTGAAATTTTGCATGTATGCATGGCATTCTGAAGGCAGCAATTCTTAATCCATCGACAAATGAGCAAAAGGGAAAATACTTGGCACATCTGTCGCTTTACAGAATTTTCAAAGGCTGTAGGTATCCATTGCAATTCAATTATACAAATTTTGATAATATCAGTTAAAGGACATCGGAAAACTTCCTGAAACAATTTTTCAAAATTCATAATGTTACAACTAAAGTGGTGAAGTGAAAAAATAGAGCGCATATTGAGCCATACAAAATTCTGAAATTTTGCATATATTCATGGCGTTCCGAAGACAATAATTTTGATCCCATTGACAAATGAGCAACCGAAGAATTTTCATAACAAAAGTTCAATTCATAATGCTAAAATCGGAGGCAAAAAGTAGAAATACTTGGTACATTTGTCGCTTCACACAATTTCCGAAGTTTGTAGGCATTCGTTGCAATCCAAAGATATAAATGTTGATAATGTCAGAAAAAACACATCGGAAGACTTTCTGAAAGAATTTTTTAAATTTCATTATGCTACAATTAAAGCGGGGATGTGAAAAAATATAGAGCATATAGAGCCAAACAAAATTCTGATATTTTGCATATATCCATGACTCTGAAGTTTGCAACGTTGGAGTCCAACGAAATGATCTAAAAAAACTCCAATAAGTCCAGTAATTCTCCAATTTTGTACCCTGCCGAATTTGCAATTCGTAGTTTTTCAACCTACACCAATAATTTGTGAAATAAAAAATTGGTGAATTACAAACATTTTTTTTTTCGTTCATTTCGTTGGACTCCAACGTTGCAAACTTCAGTGTCGTATATATCCATGGTGTTCCGAAGACAATATTTTTGATCCCATTGACAAATGAGCAACCGAAGAATTTTCATAACAAAATGTTCAATTCATAATGCTACGATCGGAGCCAAAAAGTGGAAATACTTGGTACATTTGTCGCTTCACAGAATTTCCAGAGTCTATAGGCATTCGTTGCAATCCAAAGATACAAATTTTGATAGGATATGGAGTATATACCGCCATAGTCTTTTGACATAAACATATATTATACGAGCCATTTTGACATAAAGATATATCATTACTTACTACGGTTATCATCCAGATGCATCCATATATATCCAAATGCAGGTTGACAGTGAATTTGTCTATTAATACATCAAACGCGAGATGATTGTACACCATATTTTGGATAGAAAAACGACGTCGAAAATCTTTTGGAATGGACCAACAATTATCATGCAAGGAACATTTTATGATGTACAAATCTTATTATGGCCAGCGAGGAACATTTTATAATAAAGAGGAAAGGGACCAATAAAATAAATTGTCAACGGTGTACAGTTAAATAAAAATATTTATTAAACACTGCTCAAAACTCGGCATGATAATAACAAACTTTGCCACGTACATTTTTTTTACACTCATTATTAGTTTTATAGAGTTCCTTTTCCAAATTTACATCGATTCACACCAATCATGATTAACAGTTCAACGTACACTATTTCATATTTATCAAAGAAACGAAAAGAACGATTTCTCAAGAAATCTTATACGAGGAACATTTAATCGCGAAAGAGAAATTCCGTCGAAGAGTTAAGTGTGGAAAATAAAAACTGCAGGGTTAACAATAATAAAAGAATGTATATTCATTTCAGCACTGTTCGAAAGTTGATTAAAAGCACTTCACTATTTTCACACCATCACTTTCTTATTATTGCTGTAACCAAGAGTCGATTGAACCTAACCTCGATATTTATAACCTCACAAATGTTCGTGAAAAAAGATTAATATTTTCAATACTGTTTAAGCCACGAGATTCTAATTAGTCGCGATCGAAAGGGGGAAAAAAATAAAAAATACGTGAATTTGAATGAAACTCTAAATTGCTGTCATTGAATTTATATTAAAGAAATCATTTTTGGATCGTACGCGTACGATTCAAAATTATTTCGCGATTTGTGAATAAATTTATTTATAGATCGCGAAATAATTTTTTTCCCGAATTTATCCACAACACGTCCCGCATAAGAACTTCTCACTTCGAAAACTCCGTTCAGACTTTCCGCGGTATGGGTACTTCGAACTATTTATTTATTCACAGATCGCGAAATAATTTTTTTCCCGAATTTATCCACAAACACGTCTCGCGTATAAGCACTCATTCTCACTTCGAAAACTTCGTTCAGACATTGCGTGGTATAGGTAGAGAAAGATGAAACGGAATGGCCAATCACAAGCTCGGAAGGCGTCAAGAGGCCTTTCATTGTGTCGTATACAGACATGCCAATACTTCGATGTCAGCATAATCTTGAGCCTGTGCAAAGTTTTTTCTCAGCAAATACGGCATTAATCGTGCTGATTTAAGGCTCAATCGAAGTATTTTTTCGTAACAAATCTCCAGTTCAATTTTCAAATCATCATATGCCTCCTGAGCTTCGTAATTAAAGAAAATGGATTCCAGTTTTTACTTCCACCACGGTGAATCGTTTTATTCTGAGATAATAACACTCGACCTGTCAAACTTTCCGCGGTTCGGTATATATATATATATAGCGACGAGGTGGAGGAAGTCTCATGTGACGTCGGTCTGCGACAGCGCCGTGAAGTTAGCCGCGAGGACATGAGGCCTTTGATAGTGTTATATATATATGGGTGTCGTCAGAATCAACCAATCAGAAACTCGAGAGACACTTTCAGCCGGCTTTCGTGTTGTATACAGACACGTCTGATTCTTGAATGTGTAGGTGACTTTTGCGTGATTTTGAGCCCGTGCAAAGTTTTTTCTCAGCATTTACGTCACCGATCGTGCTAAATTTGGGCTCATTCGAAAGATAATTTCTTAATGAATCTCCAGTTCAATTTTCAAGGCCTCAAACGACTCGTGAGCTTCGAAAACGAACAAAATGATGTGCCAATTTTACCCCCACCACCGCGAAAAGTTTTGTTTCGAGAAAGTATAGTCTCGGCGAGCCTCGGGCCAGCAGACGACAGAGCTGTCAATGTACTTGTCCCGAGACTCTACCGAGTCTCTTGATACTATTTGGCAACATTGGTCGTGCCATAGCCAAAATAAAAGTAGCTACTCGACTTAGGAGATCCCAGAAGCAATGCATCAACTGCATGCCATACGTTGCCGGTACGTCCATATTGATATCTTCTCAGTCACCAAAGAAATACTTGTCCTAGTACTGATATCATAAATTTTACTGCTGCACGTAACTTTGATGTAAACATTTTTCATTTTTTTCTAGACTATTGACACTTCTTACACACCAATTATAAGAGGTATTTTTCTCATCTTGATAACGCTGATTTTTTAATGTTTTGATCTTGTTTATTTCTGTGGAAATAAATTGAAAGTAACATTTATTATGAAGTCTGGTTTTTTGGATGGATATTTCGTGATCTATATAGTTGGGTTCCCTCCGGGATATGAATAAAATTAGTAAACATCAAAAAAAAAAAAATTTAAGTGGGGTTTTGATTTTTTGTGATATCATAGGGAAACGAGGGACCACCAATGTACTTGTCCAGGTTTTCTTTTCCCCGGGAGGGGATTTTTGCTATTTGTACTATATTATCGGTAGAAGAGTCATAGTGTAAAAATAAAGTTTAAATCAATAAATAAACTTTTGAACAGTGTCTAAATAAACAATTTTTTTTTATTAACCCTAGCATCAACAATTCATTTTTCTGAACATAAACTTTAGAACGGAGTCGAAAACGGTGCCTCTTCTCTTTTACCATAAAATGTTCCTTGAATGCAATAATAAAGTTTATTTAGAAACCATTCTCTTTGTTTTTTTTTTTATAATTACGAGAATGGTGTATGATAAATTCGCATTCGGTGAATATTTGATATCTTTCAACAATCGTGGGGTTATAAAGATCGCGGTCAGTTTCAGTTTTGGTTAAAGTAACTTTTATAAAATAGCAAAAATCCCCTCACGGGGAAAAAAACCTGGACAAGTACATTGGTGGTCCTTCGTTTCCCTATGATATCACAAAAAATCCAAAACCCAACTTAAATTTTTTTTTTTTATGTTTACTAATTTTATTCATATCCCGGAGTGAAACAAACCATATAGATCACTAAAGATCCGGCCATAGATCCAGACTTCACAATAAATGTTACATTGAATTTATTTCCACAGAACAAAACAGGAAACAAAACATTAAAAAATCGGCGTTATCAAGATGAGAAAAATATCACTTATAATTGGTGTTTAAGAAGTATCAATAGTCTAGAAAAAAATGAAAAAAGGTCACCATCTAAGTTACGTGCAGCAGTAAAATTTATGATATCAATACTAGGACAAGCATTTCTTTGGTGACTGAGAAGATATCAATATGCACGTACCGGCAACGTAGAGCATGCAGTTGATGCATTGCTTCTGGGATCTCCTAAGTCGAGTAGCTACGTTTGTTATGGCTATGGTGCAACCAATATTGCCAAATAGTATTTACTTATATGACTTAATGGAACAACATGCCTGCGCCGCGGCTAAAATAACGAAAAACAAGCAGGAACAGGAAGTTTCGCATGAGAACCCGTGCTTTTGTAATGTTAAAAAAAAACTTAAATTTATGTCCGTACATGATAGCACAGTTTTGTTTGATTGGTAATAATTTTATGAACGTTCACCACCGTACGTTGAGCGTATACGCACAGAGTACTTGTCCGGCCCATAACTTTTTATTAAAATTGCTCATTGAAGTGAAATTCAAATTGGAGGTGCTTTTCGTTGCATGCGTTGCTTTTCGCCGTCAGAAATTTATAAGAAAACCAATTCTTCTGCGAATTTCAAAATGGCCTTGTATCATACACAACATTCGACGTCGATTCAATCGGAATAAAATGGTGTTCGCAGTCATCATAAAATTACATTAACATAAGGTGCAGTCAGTTATGAAATTTCTGAAGTCTGCGACAGTCTGCGACTCAGTAAACCATTGCCAGCAATGTAGCGTATCATACTTTCGAAAACTACTATTGCCAGCAATGAAAGTTATTATACTTTGGAAAGCTACTATTTATTAGTAGAAGATCTAAATAACCACTGCTGAATGGTCAAAAGATCAATGCAGGCTATGAATGCACCGTCAAATTTGTATGCAAAGTTTCAAGATCACGCAACTTTCACACAAAATAATCCCCCTCCGTTCGTTTCACTTTGACGTTCTTGGGCGCCAGCTATCAAAATAGCCCTTTATGTTTGGAAAAAGAGAATTTAAACCGTTATGCGGAATTAATCATAAGAAAATAAAAATTAAATAAGACAATACCAACAATGAAAAACTGCGTATTTATGACCCTTGACTTTTGATAGAGACCCCTGATTTTTACTGGAACGAGCAATTTTAATAAAAATTATGGGCCGGACAAGTACTCTGTGCGTATACGCTCAATGTACAGTGGTGAACGTTCATCAAATTATTACCAATCAAACAAAACCGTGCTATCATGTACGGACATAAATTAAATTTTTTTTTAACATTACAAAAGAACGGGATCTTATGCGAAACTTCCTGTTCCTGCTTGTTTTTCGTTATTTTAGCAGCGGCGCAGGCATGTTGTTTCATTAAATCATATAAGTAAATACCATTTGGCAACATTGGTTGCACCATAGCCAAAACAAACGTAGCTAGTCAACTTAGGAGATCCCAGAAGCAATGCACCAACTGCATGCTCTACGTTGCCGGTACGTCCATATTGATATCTTCTCAATCACCAACGAAATGCTTGTCCTAGTATTGACATCATAAATTTTACTGCTGCACGTAACTTGGATGGTGACCTTTTTTCATTTTTTTCTAGACTATTGATACTTCTTACACACCAATTAGAAGTGGTATTTTTCTCATCTTGATAACGCTGATTTTTTAATGTTTTGTTTTCTGTTTTGTTCTGTGGAAATAAATTCAATGTAACATTTATTGTGAAGTCTGGTTCTATGGCCGGATATTTCGTGATCTATATGGTTTGTTTCACTCCGGGATTTGAAAAAAATTAGTACACGTAAAAAAAAAAAATTTAAGTGGGGTTTTGGATTTTTTGTGATATCATAGGGAAACGAGGGACCACCAATGTACTTGTCCAGGTTTTTTTCCCCGGGAGGGGATTTTTGCTATTTGATATCACTTCTTTTTTCTATAGTATTTTCATATATTTCGCTTTATATAGACTCCAATAGAGTCTGTATATAACACAATAAACTTACAACGTGTTTACATCATTACATCATCGATTTATTTCAATGACAGGAATCAGTACTGCTCATACTACTAATTCGACATAAGAGAATGAGACAGATTTTCTACCATAAATTCATTGTTATTGAGGTTGATTAAATATAGAAGCATTTCGTTCCTGTGATAAGACAAAAAGTTATAATGTTTTCAAGAGTTAACTGCAGACTTGAAGTATTTTTGAGATGTTATTAATTCGTTGATAGGTTATTATTCGATTATACCTTGGCAGGAAGGTGTTATAGAAGGGACCTCAAGTACCAGTTTTTCCCCAAGGAAAAAATTCAGAAAATTAAATACTTTATCATTAGCTTTCAAGTTGTGTATTAGAATAAGGCATTTAGGGACGAAATGGCAGCGAGGATATTAGCAATTTCGGTCTAAGCTATAAATAGATAATTATATTTAACTTTACTGTCAGGAGCCTCAGAATAATTATTCTTTCAAAGATGAAATGATGAAAGAATATGATGCATCAGCCTTGACTTACAAATTGTTTTATAAAACATAGAAAAAAATTAGATCAAAAAAATTTCGGCCGAAGTACTTGACGAATGTTTTTTCACTAAATTTATATAATGTATCGGTCATGGTGACAACCTCGCCAAGTACTTCGGCCGAAATTCTTTTTCATCTAATTTTTTTCATTTGCAATCTTTTTTTGCTTCGGACTCTTATTGATACAGAGTTTTCATTTTCATTCTGGTTGGTGAAACGACTGCATTTTCGAACTTGATTCTTTTCTCTATCAACATTCAACATTATTTGAAGATTTTATGTCACACGATAAAGCGTCCCGTACTTGGCCTCATATATTTTAGTATAGCTCAATTTATTTTATAACTTTTTGCGAAACCCAACCTTAGCTTTTCGCGGGGATTAACTCATTTTGTTTTGTGTGATTTGAATTTATTTGATACATTTTTTGAGAGTGGTCACTTTTCTTACTTTTTGATAGGATTTGATTTTCTCAGGGATTTTTGCGAGAAAAGGTTTTTGCAGTGTATGTATATTCGTGGAAAAATACGGGAACGGCGGTCAACAAATGTACCAGTCCAGGTTTTTTCCCCGAGGGGGATTTTTATGCATGTTTATTTTTCGCTAAGACATAACATCTATTCTCTTTAGTCTGTTCTCTCTGTCCGCTTTTTTCTGCAATCTTTTTTGGATCGGTGGAATTAAAAATAACATTGCTCCACTTATTTCAATCATACCACCCGCGATGAAAAAACCCGGATCGTAAGAATTTAGCATATCGTACAGCCAACCTGAGAAAAAAAAAGATTATTTCTGGAAAATATCAACGCATCAAAAAAATACTCCGAAATTTCGAATAAAATTCAATTTTGATTCATTTCAAACATGATTTATTTTTCATTCATTTTCATTCATCGTTCAAAGTTATTATATTAGTCAGAAACTGGATGCCTGGTAAGAAAATTATTCAAAGCAAATTACTTTTCAAAAACCCAATTGAATGCACGAAATTTTCAAGTAACTTCTTCTCATTGTGTTGTATTTGTGATAAAAAATATTACTAATCCACTTTGTTATTGATAGAATTGGAAGGCAGATTTTTTTCCGAAATTTTTCGTTTTAGATAAATGAAACATCAAAAAACCAGTTTTACGTAATTGGACAGAAAACATATTCAATTCATTGTAAAAAAAAAGTTTATGCATTTCCTCATTCTTATTTTTATCATCAAAGTGAATTTATGATATTTGCAAATACGATTTAGAATAAGAACTTACAGATATAAATGTGTGAGTCTTCCGGAAGCCTCAAACATTTATAACAATAATGACCGTGAAAGCCTTAAAACTAGAACTTACAAACATTTTAATATTATCTTTGGATTTTGAAAAGTTCAGAAAGTATGTTATGGATATTTTAAAACAATAAATTCAATAAAGCGGGCAAACTTAGATCAGTACTATACCCAAGAAAATGGATCGAGTTGAGTTGTACCAGTTGCATTATCTTCGTGCAAATTTTCGTACCATCACAACCAGAGCATCCGTAGAGCAAATCTTTTTGAAAATATTTTTCAATTCGTTATGCCATAATAGTTGCCAAAAAGTAGAAATACTGAGCACACATGTTGCTCCAGGAAATTTCCAAAGTTTGTAAGTATACATTGCGTTCCAATAAAACAAATTTTTATACTTCCAGAAAAAAAGGAACCAATGACTTTCTGACAATTTTTTAAATTAATCATGCCTCCACTTAAGCATATCGCATATTGGGCTCAATAAAGTTTATGAAATTTGCATGTAGCCATTGCTTTTCGAAGCACAATTTTAATCCCATCCAAAATTGAACAACCGAAGAATTTTCATAATCAAATTTTCAAGTCCTAATAATGCCACTTTTCGAGCCAAAAAGTGACAATATTGGGCACACTTGTCACTTCATAGATATTTCAAAGTCTGTAGGTATCTGTTGCAATTCAATGATACAAATTTTGATAATATCAGTAAAAACACATCAGAAGACTTCCTGAAACAATTTTTCACAATTTATTATGCTACAATTAAATTAGGGAAATGAAAAAATGTAGCGCACATTGGGTCCAACAAAATTCTGAAATTTTGCATGTATGCATGGCATTCCGAAGCCAGCAATTCTTAACCCATCGACAAATGAGCAATCAAAGAATTTTCATAACAAAATTTTCAATTCCTAATGCCATAATCGAAACCAAAAAGGGAAAATACTTGGCACTTCTGTCGCTTCACAGAATTTTCAAAGTCTGTAGGTATCCAATGCAATTTAATTATACAAATTTTGATAATATCAGTAAAAACACATCGGAAGACTTCCTGAAACAATTTTTCAAAATTCATAATGTTACAACTAAAGTGGGGAAGTGAAAAAATATAGTGCATATTGAGCCAAACAAAATTCTGAAATTTTGCATATATTCATGGCGTTCCGGAGACAATAATTTTGATCCCATCGACAAATGAGCAACCGAAGAATTTTCATAACAAAATGTTCAATTCATAATACTACAATCGGAGCCAAAAAGTGGAAATACTTGGTACATTTGTCGCTTCACAGAATTTCCAGAGTCTATAGGTATTTGTTGCAATCCAAAGATACAAATTTTGATAATACCAGGATATGGAGTATATACTGCCATAGTCTTTTGATATAAAGATATATATCCATCCATATATATCCAGATGCAGGTTGACAGTGTATTTGTCTATTAATTCATGAAACGCAAGATGATTCTACACCATATTTTGGATAGAAAAACGACGTCGAAAATCTTTTGAAATGGACCAACAATTATCATGCAAGGAACATTTTATGATGTACAAATCTTATTATGGCAAGCGAGGAACATTTTATAATAAAGAGGAAAGGGACCAATAAAATAAATTGTCAACGGTGTAGAGTTAAAAAAAATATTTATTAGACACTGCTCAAAACTCGGCGTGATAATAACAAACTTTGCCATATACATTTTTTTGACACTCATTATTAGTTTTATAGAGTTTCTTTTCCAAATTTACATCGATTCACACCAATCATGATTAACAGTTCAACGTATACCATTTCATAGTTATCAAAGAATCGAAAAGAATGATTTCTCAAGAAATCTTGTGCGAGGAATATTTAATCGCGAAAGAGAAAAGAGATCGCTTTCTTTTCCGTCGTAGAGTTAAGTGTGGAAAATAAAAACTGCAGGGTTAACAATAATAAAAAAATACATATTCATTTCAGCACTATTCGAAAGTTGATTAAAAGCACTTCACTATTTTCACACCATCACTTTCTTATTATTAGTGCGCCCAAGAGTCGATCGAACCTAACCACTATATTTATAACCTCACAACTATTCGTGAAAAAACATTAATATTTTCAACACTGTTTAAGCCAAGAGATTCTAATTAGTCGCGATCGAAAGGGTGGAAAAAAATAAAAAATGCATGAATTTAAATGAAACTCTAAATTGCTGTCATTGAATTTATATTAAAGAAATCATTTTCGGATACAGGTGGAATCACGGTTCTTCAGGTAAAAGTGTCTTGTGTGACTGGCTTCGTAAATATACTTGTCGCGTTCCCGCGACTCTTAAAAACATCCACTTTTACTAAACTAAATGTATAACACTTAACACTGAACTATGCGATGAACTTTTTTTTTTAATGAGTTTGTCCTGCACTTCGCAACATCAAAACTCGGTTCTTTCGGACCATCGGAATTAACAAATTAACGATACATAGAACGGCTTGAAAAATACCTCCGTAAACTGGAGCCCTCTGCACACGATGCTATTTTTTGTGGTAGAAAGCACGCGTGATTAACTTTCGTAAAGCGCACGCATGATTTCTACCACGAAAAATAACGTCGTGTGCAACGAGCTTTACATACGTCTGAATTCACTGGTATATTACAGATGATGGTATCAGCAGCAAGTGAGGTTAAATTTTTTTCATTTTGCGGTTGATTTTTTATATTTCGTTGAACTTCGAGCTACTATTTATTTATTCACCGAATAATTTTTTTCTCCGATCTACCACACGTTCCGCGTAGAGCACTTATTTTGCTTTCAAAACTCCGTTCAGTCATGATCAGACCATTCACGGTAACAGAGGAAAGAAACGGACTGGCCAATCACAAGCTC
Organism: Rhimphoctona megacephalus; assembly: GCA_963989365.1. Classification (NCBI taxonomy): domain Eukaryota; kingdom Metazoa; phylum Arthropoda; class Insecta; order Hymenoptera; family Ichneumonidae; genus Rhimphoctona; species Rhimphoctona megacephalus. The sequence continues at coordinate 12,773,197 of OZ022415.1, forward strand.
GGAAGGAGCAAAAAGGCCTTTCATTGTGTCGTATACAGACACGCCAATCTTTAGATGTGTGGCATAATCTTGAGCCTGTGCAAAGTTTTTTCTCAGGAAATACGGCATCAATCGTGCTGATTTAAGGCTCAATCGAAATATTTTTTCTTAATGAACCTCCAGTTCAATTTTCAAATCATCATATGTCTCCTGAGCTTCGTAATTAAAGAAAATGACTTTCAGTTTTTACCCCTACCACCGAAATTTACTTTATTCAGAGATAATATATTGTGGCGAGCCTCGGGCCAGCAGACGATAGAGCTGTCAAATGTATTTGTCCCGAGACTCTACCGAGTTTCTTGATACCATATATCAGTTTTTGATGGTTATAAGCAAACGGAGTTTCGATGTTACGAAGTGCGGGATTAATAAAAAAAAACGTTAATCATTTTATGGATCATCTAATGGAATGCATATAAAATTCAGCGAGCATATGCTATCTCTGAATAAAACGATTCGCCGTGGTGGGGGTAAAAACTGAAATTCATTTTCTTTAATTACGAAGCTCAGGAGGCATATGATGATTTGAAAATTGCACTGGAGATTTATTACGAAAAAATACTTCGATTGAGCCTTAAATCAGCATGATTGATGCAGAAATTCTGAACGGAGTTTTCGAAGTGAGAATAAGTGCTAATACGCGAGACATGTTTGTGGATAAATTCGGGAAAAAAAATTATTTCGCGATCTGTGAATAAATAAATATTTCGAAGTACCCATACCGCGGAAAGACTGAACGGAGTTTTCGAAGTGAGAAGTGCTTACACGGGACGTGTTGTGGATAATTTTGGATCGTACGCGTACGATCCAAAAATGATTTCTTTAATATAAATTCAATGACAGCAATTTAGAGTTTCATTCAAATTCACGTATTTTTTATTTTTTTCCCATTTCGATCGCGACTAATTAGAATCTCGTGGCTTAAACAGTATTGAAAATATGAATGTTTTTTCACGAACAGTTGTGAGGTTATAAATATCGTGGTTAGGATCGATCGACTCTTGGTTACAGTAATAATAAGGAAGTGATGGTGTGAAAATAGTGAAGTGATTTTAATCAACTTTCGAATAGTGCTGAAATCAATATGTATTTTTTTATTATTGTTAACCCTGCAGTTTTTATTTTCCACACTTAACTCTACGACGGAAAAGAAAGCGATCTCTTTTCTCTTTCGCGATTAAATATTCCTCGCACAAGATTTCTTGAGAAATCATTCTTTTCGATTCTTTGATAACTATGAAATGGTATACGTTGAACTGTTAATCATGATTGGTGTGAATCGATGTAAATTTGGAAAAGAAACTCTATAAAACTAATAATGAGTGTCAAAAAAATGTATATGGCAAAGTTTGTTATTATCACACCGAGTTTTGAGCAGTGTTTAATAAATATTTTATTTAACTCTACACCGTTGACAATTTATTTTATTGGTCCCTTTCCTCTTTATTATAAAATGTTCCTCGCTTGCCATAATAAAGTTTTGTATATCATGAAATGTTCCTTGCATGATAATTGTTGGTCCATTTCAAAAGTTTTTCGACGTCGTTTTTCTATCCCAAATATGGTGTAGAATCATCTCGCGATTGATGAATTAATAGTCAAATACACTGTCAACCTGCATCTGGATATATATGGATGCCTCTGGATGATAACCGTAGTAAGTAATGATATACCTTTAAATCAAAATAGCTCGTATAATATACAAATAGCAAAAATCCCCTCCCGGGGAAAAAAACCTGGACAAGTACATTGGTGGTCCCTCGTTTCCCTATAATATCACAAAAAATCCATAACCCCACTTAATTTTTTTTTTAATGTTTGCTAATTTTATTCATATCCCGGAGGGGAACCAACCATATAGATCACGAAATATCCTGCCAAAAACCAAACTTCGTAATAAATGTTACTTTGAATGTATTTCCACAGAACAAAACAGGAATCAAAACATTAAAAAATCAGCGTAATCAAGATGAGAAAAATACCACTTTTAATTGGTATGTAAGAAGTATCAATAGTATAGAAAAAAATGAAAATAGGTCACCATTTAAGTTACGTGCAGCAATAAAATTTATGATATCAGTACTAGGACAAGTATTTCTTTGGTGACTGAGAAGATATCAAGATGGACGTACCGGGAACGTAGGGCATGCAGTTGGTGCATTGCTTCTGGGATCTCCTAAGTCGAGTAGCTACTTTTGTTTTGGCTATGGCGCGACCAATGTTGCCAGATAGTATTTACTTATATGACCTAATGAAACAACATTGCCTGCGCCGTGGCTAAAACAACGAAAAACATTCAGAAACCAGTCGAAAACTCGACACACAAACGCAGGAACAGGAAGTTTCGCATAAGATCCCGTACTTTTGTAATGTTAAAAAAAGACTTTAATTTATGTCCGTACATGATAGCACAATTTTGTTTGATTGGTAATAATTTGATGAACGTTCACCACCGTACGTTGAGCGTATACGCACAGAGTACTTGTCCGGCCCATAACTTTTTATTAAAATTGCTCATTCAAGTGAAAATCAAATTGGAGATGCTTTGCGTTGCATGCGTTGCTTTTCGCCGTCAGAAATTTATAAGAAAATCAATTCTTCTGCGAATTGCAGAATGGCCTTGTATCATACGCAACATTCGACGTCGATTCAATCGGAATAAAATGGTGTTCGTAGTCATCATAAAATTGCATTAACATAAAGTGCAGTCAGTTATGAAATTTCTGAAAATGCGACTCAGTAAACCATTGCCAGCAATGTTGCGTATCATACTTTCGAAAACTACTATTACCAGCAATGAAAGTTATTATACTTTGGAAAGCTACTATTTATTAGTAGAAGATCTAAGTAACCACTGGTGAATGGTCAAAAGATCAATGCAGGCTATGAATGCACCATCAAATTTGTGTCCAAAGTTTTAAGATCACGCAAATTTCACACAAAATAATCCCCCTCCGTTCGTTTCATTTTGACGTTCTTGGGCGCCAGCTATCAAAATAGCCCTTTATGTTTTGAAAATGAGAATTTAAACCGTTATGCGGGATTAATCATAAAAAAAATAAAAATTAAATAAGACAATACCAACAATGAAAAAGTGCGTATTTATAACCCTTGATTTTTTAGAGGGACCCCTGATTTTTACTGGAATGAGCAATTTTAATAAAAAGTTATGGGCCGGACAAGTACTCTGTGCGTATACGCTCAACGTACGGTGGTGAACGTTCATCAAATTATTACCAGTCAAACAAAATTGTGCTATCATGTACGGACATAAATTAAAGTCTTTTTTTAACATTACAAAAGTACGGGATCTTATGCGAAACTTCCTGTTCCTGCGTTTGTGTGTCGAGTTTTCGACTGGTTTCTGAATGTTTTTCGTTGTTTTAGCCACGGCGCAGGCAATGTTGTTTCATTAGGTCATATAAGTAAGTACTATCTGGCAACATTGGTCGCGCCATAGCCAAAACAAAAGTAGCTACTCGACTTAGGAGATCCCAGAAGCAATGCACCAACTGCATGCCCTACGTTGCCGGTACGTCCATCTTGATATCTTCTCAGTCACCAAAGAAATACTTGTCCTAGTACTGATATCATAAATTTTATTACTGCACGTAACTTAAATGGTGACCTATTTTCATTTTTTTCTATACTATTGATACTACTTACATACCAATTAAAAGTGGTATTTTTCTCATCTTGATTACGCTGATTTTTTAATGTTTTGATTCCTGTTTTGTTCTGTGGAAATACATTCAAAGTAACATTTATTACGAAGTTTGGTTTTTGGCAGGATATTTCGTGATCTATATGGTTGGTTCCCCTCCGGGATATGAATAAAATTAGCAAACATTAGAAAAAAAATTAAGTGGGGTTATGGATTTTTTGTGATATTATAGGGAAACGAGGGACCACCAATGTACTTGTCCAGGTTTTTTTCCCCGGGAGGGGATTTTTGCTATTTGATATCACTTCTTTTTTCGATAGTGTTTTCATATAGTTCGCTTTATATAGACTCCAATGGAGTCTGTATATAACAAAAAAACTTACAACGTGTTTGCATCATTACATCATGGATTTATTTCAATGACAGCAGGAATCAGTACTGTTCACTCTACTAATTCGACATAAGAGAATGAGACAGATTTTCTACCATAAATTCATTATTATTGAGGTTGTTTCAATATAGGAGCGTTTCGTTCCTGTGATAAGAAAAAAGTTATAATGTTTTTAAAAGAGTTAACTACAGACTCGAGATACTTTCGAGATGTTAGTAATTCGTTGATAGGTTATTATTCGATTATAGCTTGGCAGGAAGGTGTTATGAAGAGACCTCAAGTACCAGTTTTTTCCCCAAGGCACAAATTCAGAAAATTAAACACTTTATCATGAGCTTTCAAGTTGTGTATTAAAATAAGTCATTCAGGGGCGAAAAGGCAGCGAGGATATTAGCAATTTCGGTCTAAGCTATAAATAGACAATTATATTTAACTTTATTGTCAGAAGGAGCCTCAGAATTATTATTCTTTCAAAGATGAAATGACGGAAGATTATGATGCATCATCCTTGGCTTACAAATTGTTTTATAAAACATAGAAAAGAAATTAGATTAAGAAAAAATTCGGCCGAAATACTTGACGAGTGTTTTTTTACTTAATTCACATAATGTATCAGTCATGGTGATAACCTCGCCAAGTACTTCGGCCGAAATTCTTTTTCATCTAATTTTTTTTCGTTTGCAATCTTTTTTTTGCTTCGGACTCTTATTGGTACAGAGGTTTTATTTTCATTCTGGTTGGTAAAACAACTGCATTTTCGAACTTGATTCTTTTCTCTTTCAACATTCAACATTATTTGAAGATTTTATGTCACACGATAAAGCCTCTCGTACTTGGCTACATATATTTTAGTATAGCTCAATTTATTTTCCAACTTTTTGCGAAATCTAACCTTAGCTTTTTGCGAGGATTAACTCATTTTGTTTTGTGTGATACATTTTTTGAGAGTGGTCACTTTTCTTACTTTTTGATAGGATTTGATGTTTTCAGGGATTTTTGCGAGAAAAGGTTTTTGTAGTGTATGTATATTCGTGGAAAAATATGGGAATGGGGGTCAACAAATGTACTTGTCCAGGTTTTTTCCCCGAGGGGAATTTTTATGCATGACATGATTCGTTTTTTCTCGTTCTTTTCAAACATCTCGATTTATATAGATTAGAAAAAGGTTATATTGGGAAATTTTCGGTTTTTCGTTTCCAAACCCTGACCCCTTCTACTTCGAGTCAGGTTTTTTCCCCATGAAATAAAGGGACACGTGTTTTGGAATTTTCAGTGGCTGGGGTAAAATTTTCGAATGACGAAATTTCGAACAGCTAAAATAGCGAATTTTAACATACAGTTATCGATATATATATATATATATATATATATATATAATTGTATGTTAAAATTCGCTATTTTAGCTGTTCGAAATTTCGTCATTCGAAAATTTTACCCCCACCCTTTTCAATTTGGCATTTTTTTTATTCTCGAGCAAGTCAATTTTTTTTGACATTTCGATATACCCTTCTGGAATCAGGCTAAAATAAGTCGGGAACTGGAAGTCTGATACAAAAATTTACAAAGCTTTTGAGGGCAAGATTAGAGCAGTCAGAACTTTTCCATACAATTTGTAGCTACTTGAATTTGTGTTTATCAAATAAACATATTAAATAGCAGTATCTCCTTGTTATATTTGTAGATTTGTGGTAAAAAATATTACGTTTATTGCAGCTTGTTGATAAAAATGGAGATTTTTTTCGAAATTTTTCATTTTTGATTCATGATAATATAAAAAACCAGTTCACGTATGTTTACAGAAAACATATCGAATCTATTGTGAAAAAAGTTCACGCATTTTTTCATTCTTACTTTTATTAACAAGGTGGAATCATGATTATTTTTCAATACCATTGAAGAAGTTACTATCATGAAAATAAAAAGTTACAACTATTTCAATATTATCATTGATCATAGAAAAGTTCAAATAGTATGTTATGGAAACTCCAAAACAATATATTGAACAAAGCGGACAAACTCAGACCAGGATCGTACCCAAGAGAATGCAGTGAATTTAGTTGTATTAGTCACATTAGCTTTGAGCAAATTTTGATAACATCAAAACCAGAGCGACCGTAGAGGAAAACTTTTGGAATAAAACTTTTTCAATTAATAATACCATAATCAGAGCTAAAAAGTGGAAATATTTACCGCACATGTCTCCTCTTCACAAAATGTTCAAAGTTTGTATAGATATCGGCTACATTCCAATGATACAAATTTTGATACTATCAGAAGAAGAGCACCCGAAAACTTTCCGAAACGACTTTTTAAATTTATTATGCCACAACTAAAGTGGAAAAGTTAAAAAAATAGTGCACTTTCGGCCCAACAAAGTTCAGAGAATTTGGATGCATCTATTGCGTTCCGAGGACAGAAATTTTAATCCCATCCAAAAATGAGCAGCCAAAGGCTTTTTGTAATAAATTTTTCCATTCATAATGCCACAATCAGAGACAGAAAGTGGAAATATTTGGCGCATGACGTTTCACAAAATGTTGAAAGTTTGTAGGTATCGGCTACACTCCCATGAAACAAATTTTGATACTGATAGAAAAAAAGGACCCGAAGACTTTTTGAAACCACTTTTTGAATTTATTATGCCACAACCAATATAATATATTGACATGATATTTGTCAATATCATTGAAGGAGTCAATACCATGAGAATCAGAGGTGACAGTTATTCTCATATTCTAATTGAATTTCAAAAAGATCAAATAGTATGTTATGGGTACCTCGAAACAATATATTGAACGAAGTAGATAAATTCAAACCAGGATCCTGCCCAAGAAAATGGAGTGAGTTATTCAGAGAATGGAATGAGGATAGTTGTATCAGTTGCATTAGCTTCACGCAAATATCGATGCCATCAGAACCAGAGCAACCATAGAAGGAATTTTTTAAAATAAAAATGTTTCAATTTATGATGCCAAATCGGAGCCCAACATGGAAAATACTTAGCACACATGTCGCTTCACGAAACTTTCAAAGTTTGTAGGCATCCGCTGCATGCCAATGATACATATTTTGATATTATCAGAAAAAAGAGCACCCAAAGACTCTGAAACAAATTTTTTTGATTTATTTTACCAAAATTAATGCGGAAGAGTGAAAAAATATGACGCCCATTTAGTCCAACAAAATTGAAAAATTTTGGATATATCCGTTGCGTTCTGAAGCCAGAAATTTTTATCCCATCCAAAAATGTGCATCCGATATACTTTTTGTAACAATTTTTTAAATTCATAATACCACAATCAAAGATGAGAAGTGGAAATACTTAGCATACATGTCGCTTCACAAAATTTTCAAAGTTTGCAAGTATCCGCTGTAGTCCAATTATCTACATTTTGATACTATCAGGAAAAGAGTATCCGAAGACTTTTGAAACAACTTTTTAAATTTATTATACCAGAACTAAAGAGGGGAAGCAAAAAAACACAGTGCTCTACAAGCCCAAAAGAATTCAAAATTGTTCAATGTATCCAATGGGTTTGGAAGACAGCAATTTTGATCCTATTCAGAAATGAGCAGCTAAAGACTTTTGTAACAAATTTTACAATCCATATGCCACAGTCAGAACCGAAAAGTGAAAATACTTGGCACACATGCCGCTTCACAGAAATTTCAAAATTCGCAGGTATACGTTGCATTCCTATGATACAAATTTTGATACTATCCGAAAAAGAGCACCTGAAGACTTCATGAAACAACTTTTTGAAATTTATTATGACACGCCTAATGAAGAAAAGTGAAAGAACATAGCGCACATTGGGTCTAAAAAAATTCAGAAATTTTGGATGTTTCCATGGCGATTCGCAGACAAAAAGTTTGATCGCATCAATAAATGAGCAGCCGAAGACTTTATGTAATGAATTTTTCAATTAATAATGCCACAATCACAGACAAAAAGTGGAAATACTCAGCATATATGTCACTTCATAAAGTTGTCAAACTTTTTCGGTGCCCGCTGCATCTCAATGATACAAATTTTGATACCATCAGAAAACGATTACCCGAAGACTTTTTGAAACAACTTTTTGAATTTATTATACCACAACCGAAGCAGAAAATAACTTAGCATACACTGGGCCATAAATTGTCTTAAAGTTCGGATGTACCCATTGCGTCACAATGACAGACTTATCCCATCCATAAATGGGCAAGAAATTACTTTTTGTAACAAATTTTTCAATTCATGTTGCCGCAGTCAGAGCAAAGAAGTATAAATACACAGCACACATATTTTCCAATAAAATGATGAAACTTGGTATGGATCCTTGATCTTGGTATATGCATACCAATGAGATAAAAAAAGGGATCGAAAGACACAACCAAACTGAATAAAGAAAAATATGATAACTTATTAAAATAATGATGACACAATAAATCTAAATAGCACACATTCATTTGATTAAAGTTTTCGGTTGTTTATTTGAATTCATCAACATATATACAATATTTGCGTGTTCTTGCCTTATTAAGAAATGAAATTTCTGATTAGAAAGAAAATTCGAAGTTATAGGTTAACGAACTTATTTTTCACGCAGTTGTGTAATCAAAACTTTTATAAATATTTTTGACACACGTATAATTTTATCGTATAAATTCAATGCGTAACACTTTTTTTCCACTGAACATCGAAATAACTTTAATATACACAAATTCGCATTCGCCGTTTATCAACACACAGACATCTAAAGTTTTTACTCTTCTATATATATCACTGAACCTCAAAAAATTGTGTTTCCGAAATTTACATTTAAAACAAGGATTGCAACAAAATTGTCACAAATAGCGGAAAGTCAAAGTGTTTATACAAGGAGACATTGCCCAACACTATAAAACACTCGCGAACCGATTGCCATAGGAGTAAACAACCGGCACTGTTTTCACAAAACTCACATAACATAAATATTTTAAATCGAATTCATACATCTTGCACTGTTTCCCGGAAATTTTATTATTTAGACAGACGATGAACGAATTTAGACAATCGATGAACAAATGATGATTTAGTCGATGTGAACGATGTGACAGAAGACCGATGATCGTAAGCAGACGTGTGAACGATGAGACAAGGGGTACGTTCGGCTTGCACGCTTTCAGCGCTCAAAGGGTGCGTTCGACTTGCACGCTGTACCGTGCTTCGGTATTACTATATCCAAATATATACGTTCAAACTTTTCGTCCGATCGGTACAGACAACGAAGTCAGATGGACTTCGTTGGTACAGAGGAAAAACGAGTCACTCGTGATATCACTGAATCTCAAAATAATTGTTTTTCCGAAATTTACACTCATGATCCACACGTCCTGCACTCAACACTTTCAACACTACGTTAAAACATTATTACCGGTATTTCGAATCACTGGTAAATTTTCTTTCCCGATTTTACGACGAATGCCCGTCAGTATTAATGGTTATTGCCTATATAACCAAGCTCTACACACACGTCCCGCACTGTTTTTTATTTTTTCTAAACTCCGTTCAAACTTTGCAGACGAAGACGATGTAAATAAGAAAAGGATCAAAGTCATGACCAATCAGGAATTTTCTCACCGGGGATTGGTCGAGCCAGGTATATTCTCACCGGCAATTGGTTATGATGGGCATCAAAAGCCTTTTGTTGGTAGCGGTCGAAGACGCGTATACAGACACGCCAATTTCTTGAATGTGTTAGAATCAAGCATAATCCTAAACCTGTGCAAAGTTTTTTCTCAGCAATTACGCAACCAATCGTGCTGCTTTTAGGCTCAATCGAAAGAGCATCGCTGAATTAGTCAAAAGTTCGCTTTTCAAGTCGTCAAACGACTCCTAGGCTCTACAATTAGCGGAAACGTCATAAAATTTTTACCCCCACCACCGCGAATCGTCTTGTTTCGAGATAATATAGTCTCGGCGAGCCTCGGGACAGCAGACGACAGAGCTGTCAATGTACTTGTCCCGAGACTCTACCGGTTCTTTTGATCTTTATGTCAAAAGGCTATGGCGGTATATACTCCATATCCTATCAAAATTTGTGTCTTTGGATTGCAACGAATGCCTACAAACTTCGGAAATTGTGTGAAGCGACAAATGTACCAAATACTTCTATATTTTGCCTCCGATTTTAGCTTTATGGATGGAACTTTTGTTATGAAAATTCTTCGGTTGCTCATTTGTCAATGGAATCAAAATTATTGTCTTCGGAACGCCATGAATATATGCAAAATTTCAGAATTTTGTATGGCTCAATATGCGCTCTATTTTTTCACTTCACCACTTTAGTTGTAACATTATGAATTTTGAAAAATTGTTGCAGGAAGTCTTTCGGTGTGTTTTTACTGATATGATCAAAATTTGTATAATTGAATTGCAATGGATACCTACAGCCTTTGAAAATTCTTTGAAGCGACAAATGTGCCAAGTATTTTCCCTTTTGCTCATTTGTCGATGGGTTAAGAATTGCTGGCTTCAGAATGCCATGCATACATGCAAAATTTCAGAAATTTGTTGGGCCCAATGTACGCTACATTTTTTCAATTCCGTAATTTAGTTGTAGCATTATGAATTTTGAAAAATTGTTTCAGGAAGTCTTCTGATGTTTTTTTACTGATATTATCAAAATTTGTATCATTGGATTGCAACGGATACCTACAGACGTTGGAAAATCTGTAAAGCAACAAATGTACCAATATTTCCACTTTTTGGCTCCGATTGTGGCATTAAGAATTAAAAATTTTGTTATGAAAATTCTGTGGTTGCTCATTTGTCAATGGGATCAAAATTATTGTCTTCGGAACGCCATGAATACATGCAAAATTTCAGAATTTCATTCGGCTCAATTGAGCTATATTTTTTCACTTCCCTACTTTAGATGTGGCATAATAAATTTTGAAAAATTGTTTTACGAAGTCTTCTGATGTGTTTTACTGATATTATCAAAATTTGTATCATTGAATTGCAACAGATACGTACAGACTTTGAAATATCTGTGAAATAACAAGTGTGCCCAATATTTGCACTTTTTTGCTGGAATGGTGGCATTATTAGGACTTGAAAATTTTATTATGAAAATTCTTCGCTTGCTCATTTTTGGATGGGATCAAAATTTGGCTTCGAAAAGTAATGGCTACATGCAAAGTTCATAACCTTTATTGAGCCCAATGTGTGGTATGCTTGAGTTGTGGCATGATTAATTCAAAAAATTGTCAGAAAGTCTTTGGTTCCATTTTTCTGGACGTATAAAAATATGTTTCATTGGAACGCACTGTATACTTACAAACTTTGGAAAATTCCTGGAGCAACATGTGTGCTCAGTATTTCTACTTTTTGGCTCCTATTGTGGCATAACGAATTTAAAAATATTTTCGAAACGATTTGCTCTACGGATACTCTGGTTGTGATGGTACGAAAATTTGCACGAAGATAATGCAACTGGTATAACTCAACTCGATCCATTTTCTTGGGCACAGTACTGATCTAAGTTTGCCAGCTTTGTTGAATCTATTGTTTTAAAATATCCATAACATACTTTCTGAACTTTTCAAAATTCAAAGATAATATTAAAATATCTGTAAGTTCCAATTTTGAGGCTTTCACGGCCATTATTGTTATAAATATCAAAATTTGCATCAAAATTTGTATCATGGGAATGTAGCCGATACCTACAAACTTTTAACATTTTGTGAAGCGCCATGTATTTCCACTTTTTGTCTCTGATTGTGGCAATATGAATTGAAAAATTTATTACAAAAAGTCTTCGGCTGCTCATTTTCAGATGGGATTAAAATTTCTGTCCTCGGAACCCAATAGATACATCCAAATTTTCTGAACTTTGTTGGGCTTAAAGTGCACTATGTTTTTTCACTATTCCACTTTAGTTATAGCATAATAAATTTAAAAAGTTGTTTCAGAAAGTCTTCAGGTGCTCTTCTTCTGATAGTATCAAAATTTGTATCATTGGAATGTAGCCGATATCTACAAATATTGACCGTTTTGTGAAGAGTAGACATGTGTGCTAAGTATTTCCACTTTTTAGATCTGATTATAGCATAATAAATTGAAAAAGTTTTATTCTAAACGCTTTCCTCTACAGTCTTTGGTTTGTTCAATATATTATTTTGGAGTTCCCATAACATACTATTTGAACTTTTCCATATTCAATGAGAATATTGAAATAATTGTAACTTTTTATTTCCATGGTAGTAACTTCTTCAATGGTATTGAAAAATAATCATGATTCAACCTTGTTAATAAAAATGAGAATGAAAAAATGCGTGAACTTTTTTCACAATAGATTCGATATGTTTTCCCTAAACATACGTGAAACGGGTTTTTTATTTTATAATTAATCAAAAATGAAAAATTTCGAAAATATCGCCCCATTTTTATCAACCAGCTGAAATAAGCGTAATATTTTTTACTACAAATCTACAAATATAACAAGGAGATACTGCTATTTAATATGTTTCTTTGATAACCACAAATTCAAATAGCTACAAATTCTTTGGAAAAGTTCTGACTCTTCTAATCTTGCTCTCAAAAGCTTTGTAAATTTTTGTATCAGACTCCCAGTTCCCGAATTATTTTAGCCTGATTCCAGAAAGGTAAATCGAAATGTCAAAAAAATTTGACTGGCTCGAGAATAAAAAAAATGCCAAATTTGAAAATTCCAAAACACGTGCCCCTTTATTTCATGGGGAAAAAACCTGACTGGAAGTAGAAGGGGTCAGGGTTTGGAAATGAATAAGCGATAATTTCACAATATAACCTTTTTCTAATTTATATAAAGCGAGATGTTTGAAACGAAAGAGAAAAAACGAATCATATCACGCATAAAAATCCCCCTCGCTGAAGAAACCTGGACAAGTGCATTTGTTCACCGCCGTTCCCATATTTTTCCGCGAATATACATACACTGCAAAAACCTGTTCTCGCAAAAATACCTGAGAAAATCAAACCCTATCAAAAAGTAAGAAAAATGACCACTCTCAATAAATGTATCAAATAAATTCAAATCACACAAAACAAAATGAGTTAATCCTCGCGAAAAGCTAAGGTTGGGTTTCGCAAAAAGCTATAAAATAAATTGACCTATACCAAAATATATGTGCCCAGTAGGGGAGGCTTTATCGTGTGAAAAAATCCTCAAATAATGTTGAATGTTGATAGGGAAAAGAATCAAGTTCGAAAATGCAGTTGTTTTACCAACCAGAATGAAAATAAAAACTATGTATCAATAAGAGTCCGAAGGAAAAAAAGATTGCAAACTTACAAAAATCAGATGAAAAAGAATTTCGGCCGAAGTACTTGGCGAGGTTGTCACCATGACGGATACATTAAGTAAATTAAGTGAAAAAACATTCGTCAAGTACTTCGGCCGAATTTTTTTTGAATCTAATTTTTTTCTATGTTTTATAAAATAATTTGTAACTCAAGGATGATGCATCATATTCTTCCGTCATTTCATCTTTGAAAGAATAATAATTTTGAGGCTCCTGACAGTAAAGTTAAACCTAGCCAAAAACAGCATAAATGCTGTGGAAAAAGGTGAGACAAGTACATTTATGCCCCCCAAATAGTCGTTCCAGTTAATCCCCTCACCACCCAGTGCCAAAATACCGTTCCCCACAAAAATTTACAAAAACCCGTCTAAGTCGTTCATGCAAAGATCTCCGCACAAAAATCCTTTCTAAAAACAAACTCATCATACAAAGTTTTATGGGTAACTGCTCTCATTATCGTATCAAATTAAGTCAAATTGTACAGAGGTGATAATTTCATTCTCGTAAATGTTGTACTTTCACAAAAAGTTGATAAATAAATAAAGATCTACTAAAGTATATATGGCGAAGGGCGTGGGATTTTATTATGTTTATAAAATCTCCAATTGTGTTCATATGCCATTTCTCTAATTAATGCTTTATTACAGCGAATTATTATCCGAAGACTTGGAACTATAAGGGCTTTAAAAAAAATACAGAATTGCATTAGCCTGCGTGAGCTTGAACGCTGCCACACTCTCATTTGTAATATTCGTAGTACAGTTTTATTGGTAACAAATTGATAAAGGTTTACTATCATACGTAGAGCGGATACGCACAGAGTACTTGTCCGGCCCGAAAATTTTTCGACTAGTCAGCTAAAAATATGCTTTTTTGTTCACGGCAAATTTTTCAACCACTCCGAACATTCGGATCTCCTGATGCAGATTCGAATCTTACCCGCCTTGGAATGCAATCAATTGATGACCGCTTTTACATGGCAGGCTTATTTCGTTTTGTGAAACCTGTTGTAGTAAAAACCGGTGTAAAGTGCGTGTAAATGGTGCCGGATTACTTATTTCGGGTGTACAGTACCGCTTAGACGCTCTGTAACTCCAGTTTTCCCCCGGGTGTTACAAAACCGGAGTAAACGTGCCGTGTAATAACGTGAGATATGCTCCACATGAGCATCGATTGATCGATAACAATTGGTTAAAGGAATGGAGGATAATTTGGGATACAAAACAATCCGCATATTGTGATTCCAAATTAGCTGTGCTTATTTTACTAGTTAAGAGTATGGATCAGTCACCTAACCTCACCTCGAGTTTTTGAAATTGAAATTCTTCGACACCGTTTGAGCGAATACGAAGAAGCTCTGTCAGTGGACGCGGGACGATGGCAAAAATCCGCTGACAGGGCCTTTTTGTAATCGGTGAAACTGTGTCGAAGAATTTCACTTTCGAAATTTGCAGCTATCTCTCTCGCAGTCACGGTGGCGAGATACCGACTGACCCATACTCTTATTGCCAAAATGTATGGTAGATTAATGTTGACTTATGTGACAAATTGTATGGAAAATTTTCGGGTCGGACAAGTACTCTGTGCGTATCCGCTCTACGTATGATAGTAAACTTTTATCAATTTGTTACCAATAAAACTGTACTACAAATATTACAAATGAGAGTGTGGCAGCGTTCAAGCTCACGCAGGCTAATGCAATTCTGTATTTTTTTTTAAAGCCCTTGTAGTTCCAAGTCATAGGATAATAATTCGCTGTAATAAAGCATTAATTAGAGAAGTGGCATATGAACATAATTGGAGATTTTATAAACATAATAAAATCCCACGTACTTGGCCACATATACTTTAGTAGGTCTTTATTTATTTATCAACTTTTTGTGAACGTACAACATTTACGAGAATGAAATTATCACCTCTGTACAATTTGACTTAATTTGATAACATAATGTGAGCAGTTACCCATAAAACTTTGTATGATGAGTTTGTTTTTAGAAAGGATTTTTATGCGGAGATCTTTGCATGAACGACTTAGACGGGTTTTTGTAAATTTTTGTGGAGAACGGTATTTTGGCACTGGGTGGTGGGGGGGATTAACTGGAACGACTATTTGGGGGGCATAAATGTACTTGTCTCACCTTTTTTCACAGCATTTATGCTGTTTTTGGCTAGGATTTGTCGACTTTTTGTATGGAAGTCATAGCTTATTAATTAAACATGTCAATATTGTGTACGTACTCGGGTATGAAATTCATAGCTTGCCAATTAAACATGTCTATATTATGTATGTATCTGAGTGATGCAAAAGAATTGACATTTCTTCGGCATTGCAGCAAAATATGGTAACAGTTTATCAAAAAGTGATTCTCTCAAGAATTGAATCCAGAATAAAAATTTTAGAGGTCGCTCAAGCGATTTTTTAATAATTTCAGCTAAAAATGGATACATGATCGAATTGCGAGCTGGTGTATCGCGACTATATTCGGACTAAAAATGCAATGTGAAATATTAGTCTAAGAAGTGTTCAAATGAATTCAATCTTCTAATTAACCATCAATACACTGTAAAAAAATTCCGTATGAAAATTAATACACTTGTATAGGAAGCTTTTATGCGGATACCGTATATGAAAATTCAGATACGCTGAGGAAAATTGAGAGACGCGGTATTTTAATGATACGAGCACTGTTCAGTAAAATTAATATACTTGTGTATTTGAAAAATCATATACATGTAAGAAATGTTGACCTTGTGCATATTAAAAAGACGAAACATCTACTAATATTACTACACAGGTATACTAAAGTTCATGTTACCAGCATAGTAATTTTCAGATTCAAGATTACTAAATTTCAGGCACCGTATAACGTTTTCGCATTACATATGTCTACGATATTTCTAGAGATGTATCATAATCCTGGCCAAAAATCCCCTCCCCGGGGAAAAAACCTTGGACAAGTACATTTGTTGACCCCTGTTTCCATTTGTTTTCACAGAAAAAAACTACCCAAAAACGTACAAAATTTTTAAAAATTTGGCAAGATTGAGATAGGAAAAAGAAGATTGTTTCTATAAAATAACTATACTCCAAATGACAAATAGAAATGAAAAACTTCACATATTTTATCGAGATCCCATGAAAAAAAGCAACAATGCCCATTGTGAGTGTCTGGTAAAAAACAGAGTCTACAAGTAAATGATCAATTTGCGCATAAAAAAAATAATTACTTTACAAAAACAGAAATGGAAAAGCCAATGATTTACGTTCAGCACTAAAATTTATAATATCAATAATAGGACAAGTATTTTATTGTCGCTTGACGATGGAGTATTTAAAAAAAAGCAAAAATTAGTTGGTTATTGAAAAAAGTCACCAATGTACAAAAATAAAAATCGGTCAAAAGAACAGAGTCCAGAAAAAAAAATCAGGATGAAAAAAAAACTTGAAGAAAAAAATTTCAAACGAAAAAAATTAGATTGAAAAAAAAATTTCGGCCGAAGTACTTGGCGAGTTTATAACACATACAACATTACGTGAAATACATTACGTGATCCAAGCTAAGCAAAATAACTCGCCAAGTACTTCGGCCGAAATTTTTTTTTCAATCTAATTTTTTTCGTTTGAAATTTTTTTCTTCAAGTTTTTTTTTCATCCTGATTTTTTTTTCTGGACTCTATTCTTTTGACCGATTTTTATTTTTGTACGTTGGTGACTTTTTTCAATAACCAACTAATTTTTGCTTTTTTTTAAATACTCCATCGTCAAGCGACAATAAAATACTTGTCCTATTATTGATATTATAAATTTTAGTGCTGAACGTAAATCATTGGCTTTTCCATTTCTGTTTTTGTAAAGTAATTATTTTTTTTATGCGCAAATTGATCATTTACTTGTAGACTCTGTTTTTTACCAGACACTCACAATGGGCATTGTTGCTTTTTTTCATGGGATCTCGATAAAATATGTGAAGTTTTTCATTTCTATTTGTCATTTGGAGTATAGTTATTTTATAGAAACAATCTTCTTTTTCCTATCTCAATCTTGCCAAATTTTTAAAAATTTTGTACTTTTTTGGGTAGTTTTTTTCTGTGAAAACAAATGGAAACAGGGGTCAACAAATGTACTTGTCCAAGGTTTTTTCCCCGGGGAGGGAATTTTTGGCCAGGATATAACTTCTTTTTTTCTGAACAGCTCCGAATCCTAGAATTTTTACATGATAACAGATAATCCTTGAATATCTACGCTGACATAACCAGTAAAACCCTAGCTCAATATCAAATATGCAATGCGATGCTATAAAGAAAAAGCGAATGAACTTAGTACAGCTTGCACAAACAAAACGCAGAAATTCATTTCAGTTAACACCTCGCGTTTCCTGCAGTATATTGAGAAATTCGATACATATATTTGGTGCGTCTCAGCAATGTGCATTTCACTAATATGAGAAAAACATGAGCGAAAGGCCAAAAATGAAACCGTATAGAAATATTTGTGGAACACTTTTTTTTTAAACAAATCATATCACAATGCACACTAAAAACTTGAATGAATATTGAATTTTTACATTGTTTTCTCATGCTTTTATTTCCACTTATATCTTTTGCACAAGCCTGACCGAGCGATGCCATTACACTATTGTTGAATTTCTGATCCTTCGACTGGTTGTGAAATATGATAACAGATGATCCTTGAATATTTACGCTGACATAATCAGTAAAACCCCAGCTCAATATAAAATGTGTAGTGCGATGCCAAAAAGAAAGAGCGAAGGAACTTAGCACAACTCGCAGTAACGAAGCGATGATCCTTGTATGCAAAGGAAATAAGGCATCTCTTGTTTTCGCAAGGAATAGCAAATGCTTCATTGCTTTAAGTTTCACCAGTTTTTTTAGATCAAATTGTCGAAGGAGAGAATCTCAGCCCAATTCACAGCTCGCAGCGCCTTCAGTATATTGGTAAATTTCTTGAAGCCGAAAAGAAAAATCGAAGGAACTGAACACAACCTGCAGAATATTGGAAATTTTATGTTTATTTGTAGACCGCACCTGAAAAGTATTGAAAATCATGATTTAATGACAAAAGTTATTTGCCAAATTTTTATAATTAAAGTATTTCATCAACAATTAATAGTTTTACAGGTTTTTATTTATGAACACATGATACATCTTGTCACAACTATTTTCATACACTCACTTTTGGAAAAAAAACAGTCTTTTGATCTGTAAGAAAAATTTCAGTGACATGATTAAAAAAAAAATCGTTGCGTTCCAGATTGAAACTTCAACATCATTATTTACGAGTTCACACATTTTCAGAACGTATAACACTGATTTTTAAGGTTATGTTCGTTGTATTTTCTAGCACTTATTCTGGCCACACTAACTAACGGTTTTATTCGGATTATTTTATACGGAAAAATAAAAATGATAACCTCAACGAGTGGTGAGGTTTGTTTCTATTTGGCTTTTCTGGAATCCGAAACAAAAATGATTTCACCAGCGGGTGCGAGGTTATCTTTTTTAATTTCGCTGATGATTAATTCCGAGATATTAAAAAATATTATTATCACATTTCGCAATATTTATATATTACCGTTTTTTCGCACTATTTATATATTTAAACTATTTATGAATCACGATATTTCACAATCTAAAAAACACGCGATTTACACGACTCGCAATTTACACTGTCAAAAGTCAAAACTACCGTCACACTGGTTATAAACATTCAAACTTTCCGTGGTATGGGTGCAGAGGCATGTAGTCACAGCGACACGTTCAAAAACATCACTCGTGTGCACACTCGTTTACCGGTTTGGGAACACAGGGAAATGACCACACTCGTGACCAATCAGAATCTCGATAGGCACGCTGAGGCCTTTCACTGTGACATATACAGACACGTCAAATTCTTCGATGTGTTGGAATTTTTGCATAATTTTGAGCCTGTGCAAAGTTTTTTGTCAGCAAATACGGCATCAATCGTGCTGATTTAAAGCTCAATCGAAAGATTTTTTCTTAATTAGTCTTCAGTTCAATTTTTAAGTCATCATCTGTCTCCTGAGCTTCGTAATTCGAGAAAATGACTTTCAGTTTTTACCCCCACCACCGAAATTTACTTTATTCAGAGATAATATAACAATACGAAATATTGTCGATCGATCCATCGAACAAATAAGCAATATAAATTGAGCACTTTAACAAACATTCCGGATAAATGTCGATTATAGAATATATGTTTTTTTCCGATTTTCGATGAACGTTTTTTGAACTGTTCGCGGATTATAAACAGAAAAGACGTAGCTGAAAACATCGCGTCACTCATAACGCTCGTAACCAAAACTTTTCGTCGAATGGGAACAGAGGGATATGTCGTCAGTTGCGCCCAATCAGAAAAACGCCAGCGCCACGAGGCCTTTCTCTGTGTCGTATACATACACGCACGCACACTCCGATCATCGCATAATTTTGCCTGTGCAAAGTTTTTTTTCAGCAATTACGGCATCAATCGGATTGATTCATGGCTCAATCGATGAGGGACAACTTTATTAGTCTCCAGTTCAAATTTCAGATCATGAAATTACCCCTGGGCTTCGTAATTCAAGAAAGAGTCTACCCCCACCGTCGAAATCGCTTTATTCAGAGATAATAGTCTCGGGTGAGTCCCGGGCAAGCAGACGACGCTGTCAAATGTACTTGTCCCGAGACTCTGCCGAGTCTCTTGAAATTTGGTGATCGTTTTCGAATATTAATATACGAATGAATATTAAATAAATTCCGCTATTATGAGTTTTTAAGGGGAATACATTAATTGGCATACTATTGTGTTCGATTTTGTAAAGTTGAAGGTCGAAATCATGCAGACATCTCAAGAAATTAGTTAGAGTGACTTATCACCACATGCCGTGGCAATCAAGTCGACCAATTGTCGCCGTAAAAATTTTTATTATAATCTCAACATTTTGTGTTAAGTTTGGTGTTTACCATTTTCATGTTTTACACAATTTTCTGAGATTCGAGCGACTTGTATATATCCTCGTCCGAAGCATGTGCCTCCTATGAGAAAGTCGACGTTCTGCGCCACGCGGTGGCCAGAGCGCGAAGCACGGTGCCCACAAAGCGTTACGAATTTCCTACACTTGTGTATTAATTTTAATATTGAGATTCTTATAATTAATACATAGGTAAATGAATTTTAATACACAGTTTTTTTTTTATACTCCAGGGTATATTAATTTTCATTCCCATTTTTATACCGTATTTTTAAGAGATAGAGTTATGATGGGAAATAACATGTATCGTATTATTAATATTCATGTGTATCTTATTTTTCAGTCAACTGTCAAGAAAAGTGAAGATCATACTGAAATTTTAATATATTGTTGATAGTAGATGAATTCATATACATTTGTATTAATTATCAATCAAACATATGATTTATTTCAATGCATGTCCACAAAATTTTCAGATTTCATATGAACATTCAATGTTATGTATCTTAAATTCCACGTCAGTAACCAAAATTTACGTTCATATTTTAATTTTGGCATACGAGTGTAATAATTTTCATTTCATGCACCCGGTTTGTAAATTTCATTTACCGTTGTATTGTAAAAGTATTGTAAATTTCATATATTTTTTAACAGTGTACTTATAAAATTATAAGATTACTTAAAACGTACAGTCATTCTGAGAAGATACGACGCATAAAAGAACAACGAACAAGTAAAAAATTGCCTTTTTTTTAAATAGAAAAAAAATTTCAAAAAATATTGCACCGAAACATCGGTGCCAACAGATCAACGGATCGGAAAATATTCCATAAAAAATGATGCCGAAGAAATACTTCAATAGCATCAGAATGCACCAAAAGTTTTTAAATATAAGTAATCATAACGAAACGAGCTTTTGAAACAAAAAAGTATACGTACAAAATTGCGAGACCTAAAGTTTGATTGGAAAAAATAATTTTAGCCGAAATACTACGCGAGTTTTTCTTTTATAACGATTATTGATCACGAATTATATCTTACCTCCCGGGGAAAAAAAACCTGGACAAGTACATTGGTGGTCCCTCGTTTCCCTATGATATCACAAAAAATCCAAAACCCCACTTAAATTTTTTTTTTTAAATCTTTACTAATTTTATTCATATCCCGGAGGGAAACCAACCATATAGATCACAAAATATCCGGCCAAAAAAGCAGACTTCCCAATAAATGTTACTTTGAATTTATTTCCACAGAACAAAACCAGAATCAAAACATTAAAAAATCAGCGTTATCAAGATGAGAAAAATACCACTTATAATTGGTGTGTAAAAAGTATCAATTGTCTAGAAAAAAATGAAAAAAGGTCGACATCTAAGTTACGTGCAGCAGTAAAATTTATGATATCAGTACTAGGACAAGTATTTCTTTGGTGACTGAGAAGATATCAATATGGACGTACCGGCAACGTAGGGCATGCAGTTGGTGCATTGCTTCTGGGATCTCCTAAGTCGAGTAGCTACTTTTGTTTTGGCTATGGCGCGACCAATGTTGCCAAATAGTATTTACTTTTATGACCTAATGAAACAATATAAGTTCCCATGCTTTTTAATGTTAAAAAAAAAACTTTAATTTATGTCTGTACATGATAGCACAGTTTTGTTTGATTGGTAATAATTTGATGAACGTTCACCACCGTACGTTGAGCGTATACGCACAGAGTACTTGTCCGGCCCATAACTTTTTATTAAAATTGCTCATTCC
Organism: Rhimphoctona megacephalus; assembly: GCA_963989365.1. Taxonomy (NCBI): domain Eukaryota; kingdom Metazoa; phylum Arthropoda; class Insecta; order Hymenoptera; family Ichneumonidae; genus Rhimphoctona; species Rhimphoctona megacephalus. The sequence continues at coordinate 12,795,356 of OZ022415.1, forward strand.
AGTAAAAATCAGGGGTCTCTCTCAAAAATCAAGGGTTATAAATACGCACTTTTTCATTGTTGGTATTGTCTTATTTAATTTTTATTTTTTTATGATTAATCCCGCATAACGGTTTAAATTCTCATTTTCAAAACATAAAGGGCTATTTTGATAGCTGGCGCCCAAGAACGTCAAAATGAAACGAACGGAGGGGGATTATTTTGTGTGAAATTTGCGTGAAACTTTGGATACAAATTTGACGGTGCATTCATAGCCTGCATTGATCTTTTGACCATTCACCAGTGGTTACTTAGATCTTCTACTAATAAATAGTAGCATTCCGAAGTATAATAACTTTTATTGCTGGCAATAGTAGTTTTCGAAAGTATGATACGCTACATTGCTGGCAATGGTTTACTAAGTCTCATTTTCAGAAATTTCATAACTGACTGCACTTTATGTTAATGCAATTTTATGATGACAACGAACACCATTTTATTCCGATTGAATCGACGTTGAATGTTGCGTATGATACAAGGCCATTCTGAAATTCGCAGAAGAATTGATTTTCTTATAAATTTCTGACGGCGAAAAGCAACGCATGCAACGAAAAGCACCTCCAATTTGATTTTCACTTGAATGAGCAATTTTAATAAAAAGTTATGGGCCGGACAAGTACTCTGTGCATATACGCTCAACGTACGGTGGTGAACGTTCATCAAATTATTACCAATCAAACAAAACTATGCTATCATGTACAGACATAAAATAAAGTTTTTTTTTTAACATTAAAAAGCATGGGATCTTATGCGAAACTTCCTGTTCCTGCTTGTTTTTCGATATTTTAGCCATGGCGCGGGCAATATTGTTTCATTAGGTCATAAAAGTAAATACTATTTGGCAACATTGGTCGCGCCATAGCCAAAACAAAAGTAGCTACTCGACTTAGGAGATCCCAGAAGCAATGCACCAACTGCATGCCCTACGTTGCCGGTACGTCCATATTGATATCTTCTCAGTCACCAAAGAAATACTTGTCCTAGTACTGATATCATAAATTTTACTGCTGCACGTAACTTAGATGTCGACCTTTTATCATTTTTTTCTAGACAATTGATACTTTTTACACACCAATTATAAGTGGTATTTTTCTCATCTTGATAACGCTGATTTTTTAATGTTTTGATTCTGGTTTTGTTCTGTGGAAATAAATTCAAAGTAACATTTATTGGGAAGTCTGCTTTTTTGGCCGGATATTTTGTGATCTATATGGTTGGTTTCCCTCCGGGATATGAATAAAATTAGTAAAGATTTAAAAAAAAAAATTTAAGTGGGGTTTTGGATTTTTTGTGATATCATAGGGAAACGAGGGACCACCAATGTACTTGTCCAGGTTTTTTTTCCCCGGGAGGGGATTTTTGCTATTTGATATCACTTCTTTTTTCTATAGTATTTTCATATATTTCGCTTTATATAGACTCCAATAGAGTATGTATATAACAAATAAACATACAAGGTGTTTGCATCATTACATCACCGATTTATTTGAATGTCAGGAATCAGTACTGCTCACACTACTAATTCGACATAAGAGAATGAGACAGATTTTCTACCAAAAATTCATTGTTATTGAGGTTGTTTAAATATAGCAGCGTTTCGTTCCTGTGATAAGAACAAAGTTATAATGTTTTCAAAAGAGTTAACTACAGACTCGAAGTATTTTCGAGATGTTAGTAAATCGTTGATAGGTTATTATTCGATTAAAGCTTAGCAGGAAAGTGTTATAGAAGAGACCTCAAGTACCAGTTTTTCCCCAAGTCAAAATTTCAGAAAATTAAATACTTTATCATTAGCTTTCAAGTTGTGTATTAGAATAAGGCACTTATGGGCGAAAAGGCAGCGAGGATATTAGCAATTTCGGTCTAAGCTACCAATAGATAATTATATTTAACTTTACTGTCAGGAGCCTCAGAATTATTATTCTTTCAAAGATGAAATGACGGAAGAATATGATGCATCGTCCTTGACTTACAAATTGTTTTATATAACATAGAAAAAAATTAGATTAAAAAAAATTCGGCCGAAGTACTTGACGAATGTTTTTTCACTTAATTTACATAATATATCGGTCATGGTGACAATCTCGCCAAGTACTTCGGACGAAATTCTTTTTCATTTAATTTTTTTTCGTTTGCAATCTTTTTTTGCTTCAGACTCTTATTAATACAGAGTTGTTATTTTCATTCTGGTAGGTAAAACAACTGCATTTTCGAACTTGATTCTTTTCCCTATCAACATTCAACATTATTTCAAGATTTTGTCACACGATAAAGCCTCCCATATTTGGCCACATATATTTTAGTATAACTCCATTTATTTTATAACTTTTTGCGAAACCCAACCTTAGCTTTTCGCGAGGATTAACTCATTTTATTTTGTGTGATTTGAATTTATTTGATATATTTTTTGAGAGTGGTCTGTTTTCTTACTTTTTGATAGGATTTGATTTTCTCAGGGATTTTTGCGCGGAAAAGTTTTTGCAGTATATGTATATTCGTGGAAAAATATGGGAACGGCGGTCAACAAATGTACTTGTCCAGGTTTTTTCCGCGAGGGGGATTTTTATGCATGATATGATTCGTTTTTTCTCGTTCTTTTCGAACATCTCGCTTTATATAGATTAGAAAAAGGTTATATTCGGAAATTATCGCTTTTTCATTTCCAAACCCTGACCCCTTCTACTTCGAGTTTGGTTTTTTCCCCATGAAATAAAGGGACACGTGTTTTGAAATTTTCAATTTGGCATTTTTTTTATTCTCGAGCCAGTCAAATTGTTTTGACATTTCGATTTACCTTTCTGGAATCAAGCTAAAATAAGTCGGGAACTGGGAGTCCGATACAAAAATTTACAAAGCTTTTGAGGGTAAGATTAGAGCAGTCAGAACACTTCCATAGAATTTGTAGCAATTTGAATTTGTGCTTATCAAAGAAACATAAATAGCAGTATCTCCTTATTATATTTGTATGAAAAGTGAAAAAACATATTGCACTTTAAGCCCAACAAAGTTCAGAAAATTTGGATGTATCTATTGCGTTCCGAGGACAGAAATTTTAATCCCATCGAAAAATGAGCAGCAGAAGACTTTTGGTAATGAATTTTTTAATTCATAATGCCACAATCAGAGACAGAAAGTGGAAATACTTGGCGCACATGTCGCTTCACAAAATGTTAAAAGTTTGTAGGTATCGGCTACATTCCCATGATACATATTTTGATACAAATTTTGATATTTATAACAATAATGGCCGTGAAAGCCTCAAAACTAGAACTTACAGATATTTTAATATTATCTTTGAATATTGGAAAGTTCAGAAAGTATGTTATGGATATTTTAAAATAATAAATTCAACATAGCGGTCAAGCTTAGATCAGTACTGTGCCCAAGAAAATGGATCGAGTTGAGTTGTACCAGTTGCATTATGTTCGTGCAAATTTTCGTACCATCACAACCTGAGCATCCGTAGAGCAAATCTTTTTGAAAATATTTTTCAATTCGTTATGCCACAATAGGAGCCAAAAAGTAGAAATACTGAGAACACATGTTGCTCCAGGAAATTTCCAAAGTTTGTAAGTATACGTTGCCTTCCAATGAAACGAATTTTTATACTTCCAGAAAAAAAGGAACCAAAGACTTTCTGACAATTTTTTGAATTAATCATGCCACAACTCAAGCATACCACACATTGGGCTCAATAAAGTTTATGAGCTTTGAAGGTCCTACAACTTTTTGAATTAATTACAGGAGATAAAAGCAACTATCGTAAACGTAATTCCCGCAATCGACCATAAAATGTGATGTGAATAAATATTCGTCCACATTGGTTTCATCTCGATACGTAAAAAGTCATTCATTTTATGCGTATTGATCTGGGTTATTGAGAACCAAATATCGCATCTTTTTGTCGGGATAATTTTTTCGTTAAGATTTTAATGAATCCAAGTAGAACAACTCGCAGTACTACTTAGATTCATGTAAATATCAACGAAAAAATTATCCCGACGATAGAAATGGAAGGCAGATTTTTTTCCGAAATTTTTCGCTCTAGATAAATGAAACATCAAAGAACCAGTTTTACGTAATTGGATAGAAAACGTATCCAATCCATTGTAAAAAAAGTTTATGCATTTCTTCATTCCTATTTTTGTCAACAAGGTGAAATTATGATATTTGCAAATACCATTTATAATAATAATGGCTGTGAAAGCCTCAAAACTAGAACTTACAGATATTTTAATATTATCCTTGAATTTTGAAAAGTTCACAAAGTATGTTATGGATATTTTAAAATAATAAATTCAACAAAGCGGGCAAACTTAGATCAATACTATGCCCAAGAAAATGGATCGAGTTGAGTTGGACCAGTTGCATTATCTTCGTGCAAATTTTCGTACCATCACAACCAGAGCATCCGTAGAGCAAATCTTTTTGAAAATATTTTTCAATTCGTTATGCCACAAGAGGAGCCAAAAAGTAGAAATACTGAGCACACATGTTGCTTCAGGAAATTTCCAAAGATTGTAAGTATACGTTGCGTTCCAATGAAACAAATTTTTATACTTCCAGAAAAAAAGGAACCAAAGATTTTCTGACCATTTTTTGAATTAATCATGCCACAACTCAAGCATACCACACATTGGGCTCAATAAAGTTTATGAATTTTGTATGTAGCCATTACTTTTCGAAGCCAAATTTTAATCCCATCCAAAAATGAGCAACCGAAGAATTTTCATAACAAAATGTTCAAGTCCTAATAATGCCACTATTCGAGCCAAAAAGTGGAAATATTGGGCACACTTGTCACTTCACAGATATTTCAAAGTCTGTACGTATCTGTTGTAATTCAATGATACAAATTTTGATAATATCAGTAAAAACACATCCTTCCTGAAACTTCCCGAAACAATTTTTCAAAATTTATTATGCTGCAACTAAAGAGGGGAAGTGATAAAATATAGTTCAATAGAGCCAAATGAAATTCTGAAATTTTGCATATATTCATGGCGTTCCGAAGACAATAATTTTGATCCCATTGACAAATGAGCAACCGCAGAATTTTCATAACAAAATTTTTAATTCATAATCCAACAATCGGAGCGAAAATGTGGAAATACTTGGTACATTTGTTACTTTACAGAATTTTCAAAATCTGTAGATATCTGTTGCAATCCAATGATACAAATTTTGATAATATCAGTAAAAAAACATCAGAAGACTTCCTGAAACAATTTTTCTAAATTCATTATGTTACAACTAAATTAGGGAATTGAAAAAATGTAGCGCACATTGGGACCAACAAAATTCTGTAATTTTGCATGTATGCGTGGCATTCTGAAGCCAGCAATTCTTAACCCATCGACAAATGAGTAGTCGAAGAATTTTCATAACAAAATTTTCAATTCCTAATGCCATAATCGAAACCAAAAAGGGAAAATACTTGGCACATCTGTCGCCTCACAGAATTTTCAAAGTCTGTAGGTATTCATTACAATACATTTATACAAATTTTGATAATATCAGTAAAAACACATCGAAGACTTCCTGAAACAATTTTTCAAAATTCGTAATACAACTAAAGTGGGGAAGTGAAAAAATAGAGCGCATATTGAGCCAAAAAAAATTCTGAAATTTTGCGTATATTCATGGCATTCCAAAGACAATAATTTTGATCTCATCGACAAATGAGCAGCGGAAGAATTTTCATAACAAAACTTTCCATTCATAATGCTAAAATCGGAGGCAAAAAGTCGAAATACTTGGTACATTTGTCGCTTCACACAATTTCTAAAGTCTGTAGGCATTCGTTGCAATTCAAAGATATAAATTTTGATAATGTCAGAAAAAACACATCTGAAAACTTTCTAAAATAATTTTTTTAAATTCATTATGCTACAACTAAAGCGGGGATGTGAAAAAATATAAAGCATATGGAGCCAAACAAAATTCTGAAATATTGCATATATCCATGGTGTTCCAAAGACAATATTTTTGATGCCATTGACAAATGAGCAACCGACGAATTTTCATAACAAAATGTTCAATTCATAATGCTACAATTGGAGCCAAGAAGTGGAAATACTTGGTACATTTGTCACTTCACAGAATTTTTAGAGTCTATAGGTATTCGTTGCAATCCGAAGATACAAATTTTGATAATACCAGGATATGGACTATGTACCGCCATAGTCTTTTGACATAAGGATATATTATACAAGCCATTTTCACATAAAGATATATCATTACTTACTACGTTTATCATCCAGAGGCATCCATATATATCCAGATGCAGGTTGACAGTATATTTGTCTATTAATTCATCAAACGCGAGATGATTCTACACCATATTTTGGATAGAAAAACGACGTCGAAAATCTTTTGAAATGGACCAACAATTATCATGCAAGGAACATTTTATGATGTTCAAATCTTTATTATGGCAAGCGAGGAACATTTTATAATAAAGAGGAAAGGGACCAATAAAATAAATTGTCAACGGTATAGAGTTAAAAAAAATATTCATTAGACACTGCTCAAAACTCGGCATGATAATAACAAATTTTGCCATATACATTTTTTTGACACTCATTATTAGTTTTATAGTTTCTTTTCCAAATTTACATCGATTCACTCCAATCGTGATTAACAGTTCAACGTACACCATTTCATAGTTATCAAAGAAACGAAAAGAATGATTTCTCAAGAAATCTTATACGAGGAACATTCAATCGCGAAAGAGAGAAGAGATCGCTTTCGTTTCCGTCGTAGAGTTAAGTGTGGAAAATAAAAACTGCAGATCTAACGAGAAAGATCTAACGGAATGGCCAATCACAAGCTCGGAAGGCGTCAAGAGGCCTTTCATTGCGTCGTATACAGACATGCCAATACTTCGATGTTAGCATAATCTTGAGCCTGTGCAAAGTTTTTTCTCACCAAATACGGCATCAATCGTGCTGATTTAGAGCTCAATCGAAGTATTTTTTCGTAATAAATCTTCAGTTCAATTTTCAAATCATCATATGCCTCCTGAGCTTCGTAATTAAAGAAAATGAATTTCAGTTTTTACCCCCACCACGGCAAATCGTTTTATTCAGAGATAATATACTCGGGCGAGCCTCGGGCCAGCAGATGACAGAGCTGTCAATGTACTTGTCCCGAGACTCTACCGAGTCTCTTGATAAAAGAACTACGAACAAGTATCAAAACTTTAATTTTTTTTGATTTTGTAAAAAAATTGGAAAAAATATTACACTGAAACATCCATTCCAACAGATCAACGGATAGGAAAGTATTCCATAAAAAATGACACCGAGAAATTACTCCAATATTATCAGAATGCACCGAAAGTTTTTCAATAAAAGTAATCATAACGAAACGAGATTTTGAAACAAAAAAAAACGGCCAAGTGCAAGTCGGACTCGCGCACGAAGGGTTCCGTACCATTATCTATAAAAACGGCAAAAAATCACGTTTGTTGTATGGGAGCCCCCTTAAATATTTATTTTATTCTGTTTTTTAGTATTTGTTGTTACAGCGGCAACCGAAATACATCATCTGTGAAAATTTCAAGTGTCTAACTATCACGGTTCATGAGATACAGCCTGGTGACATACGGACGGACAGCGGAGTCTTAGTAATAGGGTCCCGTTTTACCCTTTGGGTACGGAACCCTAAAACGTATGCGCACCAAATTTCGAGAGCAAAAGTGTGATTGGAAAAAAGAATTTCGGTCGAAGTGCCACATGAATTTTTCTTTTATAACGTTTATTGATCACAAATTATATCTTATGAGCAATAGGGAAAACAAAATTAGTAAAGTACTTATGAATTTTTTTTTCTCGAATCAAATATCGTTTCGCTCAAAATTATTTCGCGTCACTTGATTCCATTTTGGGTTGCAAGTGCAAATAGTATTTTCATGTATTTAACCACTCTAGGGTGGTTTAAAACTATGTATAATTCAAACCTAGAGTGGTATCATACACCATTCTCTTGGTTATATAAAAAACGTAGAGAATAGTTTCCAAATAAATCTTATTATTGCATGCAAGGGACATTTTATGGTAACACAGAAGAGGCACCGTTTTTGACTCCATTGTAGAGTTTACATTCGGAAAATTGGAATATTGAGGCTAGGGTTAAAAAAAATTATTTATTTAGGCACTGTTCTAAAGTTTATTTATTGAATTACACTTTATTTTTGCACTCTATCACTCTTCTATCTACATATTCAAATCACGTTAACCTAAAGTTTCACTTTAACCAAATAAAACTGACCGCGATCTTTATAACCTAACGACTGTTCAAAGATATTAATTATTCACCGAATACGAGTTTATCATACACCATTCCCTTATATAGTTATAAAAAAAAAAGAGAATGGTTTCTAAATAAACCTTGTTATTGCATCCGAGGAACATTTTATGGTAAAAGAGAAGAGGCACCGTTTTCAACTCCGTTCTAGAGTTTACGTTCGGAAAATTGAATTGTTGGGACTAGGGTTAATAAAAAAAAATATTTATTTAGACACCGTTCAAAATTTTATTTATTGAATCACACTTCATTTTTGCACTATTACTCTTCCATCGGTAATATGATAAAAGCCATTTTAATCAAAAGTTGAAACTGACCGCGATCTTTATAACCTCCCAACAAAGATATTAAGTATTCACCGAATACGCGTTTATCATACACCTTTCTCTTAGTTACCAAAAGAAAAAAAAACAAAGAGAATGGTTTCTAAATAAACCTTATTTTTGCTTCCGAGGAACATTTTATGGTAAAAGTAAACAGGCACCGTTTTCGACTCCGTTCTAGAGTTTACGTTCAGAAAAATGGATTGTTGGGTCTAGGGTTAATAAAAAAATATGTTTATTTAGACACTGTCCAAATGTTTATTTATTGAATCACACTTTATTTTTGCACTATCACTCTTCTATCTATAATAAAAGTCTCTTTAAGCAAAAGTTGAAACTGGCCGCGATCTTTATAACCTCACGACAAAGATATTAAATATTCACCGAATACGAGTTTATCATACACCATTCTCTTGGTTAACAGAAAAAACGAAGAGAATGGTTTCTAAATAAACCTTGTTATTGCATTCGAGGAACATTTTGATGGTAAAAGCGAAAAGGGATCATTTTCGATTCCGTTGTAGCAGAGTTTACGTTTGGAAAAAAATTGTAGGGGCTAGGTTTAATTAAAAAAATATTTATTTAGACACTGTTCAATGGTTCATTATTACACTTTATTTTCCCACCATCACTATTCTATCTATATAAAAGTCACTCTTTACTCGTCTATCTATAAACACCACTCTAACCAAAAGTTGAAATTGACCGCGATCTTTATAACCTCATGACTGTTATAAAAAAGATATTGGTCAGCTGTCATATGGACGATCGATCGAATATCACCACACTGAACCATGAAATGATTTTTTTTATAAATTTATCGATATAATTGCTCACACGTCCCGCACTTCGTTATGTCAAAACAACATTCAAACTTTATGTTGGCTCCGTACAGAGGAAAGACGAGTCGTCGTGACCAATCGCAACTCGTTGCTTCCGTTGCCGGAGACCGGCTTTTATGGAAATGGGTTTTGATGGGCATCAAAACGCCTTTGATTGTATCGTCTGAGTGCATATACAGACAAGGCAAATTCTTGAATGTAGTAGAATCGAGCATAATCCTAAGCCTGTGCAAAGTTTTTTCTCAGCAATTACGCAACCAATCGTGCTGATTTTAGGCTCAATCGAAAGAGCATCGCTCAATTAGTCAAAAGTTCGCTTTTCAAGCCGCCAAATGACTCCTAGGCTCTACAATTAGCGAAAACGTCATAAAATTTTTACCCCCACCACTGCGAATCGTCTTGTTTAGAGATAATATAGACTCGGCGAGCCTCGGGACAGCAGACGACAGAGCTGTCAATGTACTTGTCCCGAGACTCTACCGAGTCTCTTGATGAGCAATAGGTAAAACAAATTGGTGAAGTACATATGAATTTTTTTTTTCTCAAATCAAATATCTTTTCGCTCAAAATTATTTCGCATCGCTTAATTCCGTTTTGGGTTGTAAGTGCAAATAGTATTTTCATGTATTTAAGGTCTCTACCACTCTAGGGTGGTTTAAAACCATATATAATTCAAACTTAGGATGATTCAAACATAAGGTGGTATCATACACCATTCTCTCGGTTATATAGAAAATGAAGAGAATGGTTTCCAAATAAATTTTATTATTGCATGCAAGGGACATTTTATGGTAAAAGAGAAGAGGCACTGTTTTCGACTCCTATCTAGAGTTTACGTTCGGAAAAATGAATTGTTGGGGATAGGGTTAATAAAAAAAAATTATTTTTTAAGGCACTGTTCAAACGTTTATTTATTAAATTACACTTTATTTTTTTGCACTATCACTCTTCTATATATATATATATATATATATATATATATATATATATATATATATTGAAGCGAAAACGAGCTTTAAACAATTTTATTACGCGACATGGCCCGTCCGCGTGTTTACGCTGGCGGCCATGATGGAAGACTGCTACTTCGCGAGGCGGCGCTAGCGAAGCGGTGTATCAGGCAGGAACATACAGGGCTGCCAACCCATTTTTTTTCTTGAAAAGAAAATTCTTGATTTATTCATTTTTAAATTAAATAATTCTTTTTCTTGTTAATATAAGGAATCAAATCAATAGAAAATAACACTGCAAATCGAACGGTGAAAATTTCAGAACAAAATTAAATTAAAAAATAATTTTATTTTCATTTCTAAGATCAAGCGTGCACATTGCGCATGCGCAACAACATGACTCACCAATCACGAGCGAGAGATAGAATTTTTGCAAATAAATTGATTGAGGAAAAATAAAATTGATTTTGTTAGCAAAATAAATGCAAAACGCGATTAGACAATAAAATTGAACATAAAATGGAATTATTTGCATAAAAAATTTGTTTTTCTTGAAAATATAAGAATTCTTGCACATACGCATTGTGAACGACCAAACGCGTTCGTCCCTGGATATTGAAGCTCCAATGAGCGATTGTATTTTGGGATTCCCGGGTTTGAGACTAAGTCCGAAAACGAATAGGAGAAAGGGACAAAGTCCAAACGAATTATTATCATTATTTCTTTGTTTAAACTGGTATAAAAAGGCGAGCGCAGAGGCTCCGGGAGCCAGTCACGTGTCGACAACTCGCCCCGTTAGACTCGCTCATAGCTCTACAAGAAAACCAGCGCCGAATCACTCTTCGGGCAACATACGAAGAACGCTCAGAGAGCAAACAAACAGAAACATCACATCTATTCGCACTGGAAGGGCCGGCTCCTTGCGATTCCGTCTGGAGCCAAGAATTCCAGTGTACGAACCGATCCTACTGGGAGGGCCGGGGCAGTTCGGGTTCGTTCTGTTCCAAGAATCCCGGGGGATTACCTATCCTTTGCTACCCACGAGGGCCGTGGCCGTGCGATTCCGTTCGGTCGCAAGAATCTTTGGGTAGTTTCCTTACCTTATCATTTCAGGTGGGCCGTGGCCGTTCGGTTTCGTTCGGTCGCAAGAAGCCTGGGTGATTCTTTGCCATCAAAAGAAAACTCTGTTTGCTTTCTGGGTCGTCGTTATAAAGAGATCTTTCATTTAAATTCAAGCTTGATGTTTGTTAGAGTGTTTCGAGACGAGAAATTTAAATAATTATTATTAATCAAAAATAAAGCAAGGAGAATCGAAATTCTCAGAAATAATTAAAATAAACGAACAGAACGAGAAAATTGCTCACCATTACGAATTATTGGATTGTATCGAGTCATCGTGAGAGAGAACGGGAAAATTCATGCTCTCTTAAATTTATTAGAATTGTATCAAGTCGAAGCGTGAGCAAATTGAAATTATTTAATTACAAATTAAATGTAGATCATTTTACGCGAATTATAGAACAGATAGAAGAAAAGTACCGGAAATCAAACTTGTTACAAAATTTCAAACGGAAATAGTATAATTTCATGCGAAGTAATAAAAACAAAAACGCGATTTGTTTAAAATTTTATTTATTTTGTCACACGAAACGATTTAAGATGGAATAAATAATCTGCAATTTTCAATCAAACTTTTGTTACTTTTGTTTTTCTTTCATGCCTGCTCTTCATAATTATTGAATTGCTCGAATTCAAGCGTGACGATATGCACGAGCACTAACGTACCGTTACAATATATATAAGTCACTTTAATAAAAAGTTAAAACTGACCGTGATCTTTATAACCTCACGACAAAGATATTAAATATTCACCGAATACGAGTTTATCATATACCATTCTCTTCGTTATCAAAAAAACGAAGAGAATGGTCTCTAAATAAACCTTATTATTGCATTCGAGGAACATTTTATGGTAAAAGTGAAGGGATCGTTTTCGATTCCGTTGTAGAATTTACTTTCGGAAAAAAAATTGTAGGGGCTCGGTTTAATAAATAAAATTATTTATTTAGTCACTGTTCAATAGTTTACTAGCACACTTTATTTTCCCACTATCACTCTTCTATCCATGATAACAAAAGTTACTCTTTACTCGTCTATCTATCTATCTATAAACGCTACTCTATCCAAAATTTCTAATTGACCGCGATCTTTATAACCTCACGACTATTAAGAAAGAATATTGGTCAGCTGTCATATGCACGATCGATCGAATGTCACCAGAATTTTCACCAATATCACTAGTATCACTAGAATGAGACTACGCAAAAAACAGATGAGCATCGAAAATGTGTGCGAAAAAATGCTCAATTTTTCGGAGCAACGATTAAAAAAAAAATTAATATTATCAATACGCTTTAAGCTACGAGGTTCTAATTAGTCGCGATCGAAAGAAAAAAAAATAAAAAATACGTGAACTTAAATAGTCCTCCAAAACGCTGTTATTTAATAAATATTAAAGAAACAATTTTCGAAAACAGGTAGAATCGTGCTGCTTCCTGTAAAAGTGTCTTGTAGCACTCGCTTATAAATGTACTTGTCTCGAGTCGCTACCGCGACTCTTAATATCAACTCGGAGAATCAGATAGCTAATAAGCAAGGCTAAGGGTGCGTTACGTTTTGGCGCCGCCGTTTGGGCGCGACCGTTTTGGCGCCGCCGTTTTGGCGCGGCCGTTTGGGCGCCTTGACGTTTTGGCGCGAGGACGTTTTGGCGCGGCCGTTTGGGCGTGAGGACGTTTTGGCGCGAGGACGTTTTGGCGCGAGGACGTTTGGGCGCGAGGACGTTTTGGCGCGGCCGTTTGGGCGCGAGGACGTTTTGGCACGAGGACGTTTGGGCGCGGGGACCTTTTGACACGAAGACGATTTGACGCGGCCGTTTCGGAGCTAGGACGTTTTTGAAATAAAACAAAAAAATGTTTTTTTTTTTATTTTTGTTTGAATAGTTGGACATATTGAAATAGTAGGGTGGGTTCGGGTCATCTTTGGGTTGTTGTTTGAATAGTTGGACATGTGGGAATAGTAGGGTGGGTTCGGGTCATCTTTGGGTTATTGTTTGAATAGTTGGACATATTGAAATAGTAGGGTGGGTTCGGGTCATCTTTGAGTTGTTGTTTGAATAGTTGGACATGTGAAAATAGTAGGGTGGGTTTAGGTCATCTTTGGGTTGTTGTTTGAATAGTTGGACATGTGGAAATAGTAGGGTGGGTTCGGGTCATCTTTGGGTACTTGTCTGAATAGTTGGACATGCGGAAATAGTAGGGTGGGTTCGGGTCATCTTTGGGTTGTTGTTTGAATAGTTGGACATATTGAAATAGTAGGGTGGATTCGGGTAATCTTTGGGTTGTCGTTTGAATAGTTGGACATGTGGAAATAGTAGGGTGTGTTTGGGTCATCTCTGGGTTGTTGTTTGAATAGTTGGACATGTGGAAATCGTAAGGTGGGTTCGGGTCATCTTTGGGTTGTTGTCTGAATAGTTGGACATGTGGAAATAGTAGGGTGGGTTCGGGTCATCTTTGGGTTGTTGTTTGAGTAGTTGGACATATTGAAATAGTAGGGTGGATTCGGGTAATCTTTGGGTTGTAGTTTGAATAGTTGTACATGTGGAAATAGTAGGGTGGGTTTGGGTCATCTTTGGGTTGTTCTTTGAATAGTTGGACATGTGGAAATAGTAGGGTGGGTTTGGGTTATCTTTGGGTTGTTGTTTGAATAGTTGGACATGTGGAAATAGTAGGGTGGGTTTGGGTCATCTTTGTGTTGTTCTTTGAATAGTAGTACATGTGGAAATAGTAGGGTGGGTTCGGCTCATCTTTGGATTATTGTTTGAATAGTTGGACATGTGGAAATAGTAGGGTGGGTTTGTAACATCTCGGGATTTGTGTGTGGAATCGTTGGACATGTAGAAATGGTAGGGTGGGTTTGTAGCATCTAGGGTTATGTGTGTGGAATCGAATAACAACCAATCGCTTATATTGTATATGTATTTGAAAGAATAAAGGTTGCGTTTGTTTACATGCAACAATCCGCGTGATCACGCGTTACTATACAATGCTTTGAAATATTCTCTATGAAGCGTATAACAAAAAAATTATGGAAATATCCAACTGAATTGTAGAAATATCCAACAGGGACGAATTGTCCGAGGGAAGAATTTTCCGGTGACGAATTTTCCGGGATGAATTTTCCGGGACGAATTTTCTGGGGGTGAATCTTCCTGTTAGTCCGCCCCCCAACCCCCGGGGGCTCTGCCCCCTCCGCGAGGGGCTTCGCCCCCTGCGACTCCCCTCGCCCGCGTTCAAATACTATACAGGTATTTAACATCGAAAAGTGGTATGTGGGTGAACAGGGATGAGGCCCGTTTTCGTTTTACGCGAGAATGAATGTCTTCGCACGCAAACATCGCGTGCTAAAACGTCCTCGCGCCAAAACGGCCGCGCGCCAAAACGGCCGCGCGCCAAAACGTCCTCGCGCCCAAACGTCCTCGCGCCCAAACGTCCTCGCGCCCAAACGTCCCGGCGCCCAAACGGCCGCGCCAAAACGTCCTCGCGCCAAAACGTCCTCGCGCCCAAACGTCCTTGCGCCAAAACGTCCTCGCGCCCAAACGGCCGCGCCAAAACGTCCTCGCGCCAAAACGTCCCCGCGCCCAAACGGCCGCGCCAAAACGGCGGCGCCAAAACGGTCGCGCCCAAACGGCGGCGCCAAAACGTACTGCTTCCATTTTTTCTTTATAAGTTCCACATTTATTTAAATATTTAGCCCATCTTTTTAATTGAGTCACTGATTGTACTTTTCTAAATTTTTATTTAACGCTTGATAAGCTCAAATTTTTAGTTTTGCCACTTCTCCAATAGTTGACTGCCCTCGATTTATACTCGTATGAAACTGATTCATCATCAGTAGTACAAACATCCGGGGGTAGTACCGGATCATTGATTGCCGATCCTCATTCTTTGTCTTCTACTATTTTCATATCCCAATCTTTGTAAGGTTCTTGGAAATATATTGAATCTTCTACGATTGTTTCGATCCCCATGTAATCTTGCATAGCATTCGTTAATATATTTTCAATGCTTTCTTTTAATTGTATTTCATCATTATTTATAGGGCTTTTAGGTATCTTTAGGGCTTGAAAATGTGCCAAAACTAATCGTATCACATTAAGCGGATTCACTTCAATTTTTGATAATATATACACTTGATTTCTTAACTTATGGAACTTTTAACAACTTGTGATTGCAAACAAAACACAGAGTTATACATGCCTTTGATTGTTGATATTATTTTATCACGAGATAAATTCCTTCTAACTCGCACTTATCGAATTGAAGCAATTTCTGAAGAGCGCGACTTAGAAGCGCAGCACAGGCAATCATATGTCAAATAAGAGAGGCAGAGGCAGGTAACAGTTATATATTTCTTATCAACGTATTTTGAAACTTCTTTCAATTATAGGTGAAGTAGAATATCAACTTGGAGAATCAGATAGCTAATAAGCAAGGCTAACGAACATATACAAAGTAAGGTCCGAAATAATAAAAGATATCAGTTCATTTACTGCTACGTGATTGTAACAACAAACATCACGTCTATAACAAACTTCTTTTTCTCTAACAAAACGAGAACGAATTTAGCTGAATTTTTCAACAGTTTTTTGATAATAAAAAATAAAGAAATAAAAATAAAAATAAACCCACCATAGCAAAATAGTGACACACATGCAAATTAATAATTTTTTTAAATTTTGTTTCAGACAATAATTACGGCTAGAATCGTGCACATTGTTTTATTATAGGACATTTCCAATGATAGAAAAAAAAACAGTGTAAAAAATGAAAATAACGTTAAGAATTCATCCTCTATTCTTTAATAATATATATAGCATATATATATAAATAATAATATAACATAAATAGGGGTCTACCCTAATGAGAATTTTCCAAAAATTGATTTTTTTTTATTGCATTTTTCGAAAGTATACATATTTAAAAGTATCATACTAAATTTTATGATGATCCTAGCACTCTACGTGTATTTTTGAGGGACGCTCACTTTGTTACCTGAGCGCGTTAGGGTATGCACCGCTCGGAGCGGTACTTATTCTTCGAAGGAGACCTCTACATTAAAATTTTCGAAGCAAGAAGTAACTAGAATCCAAGAAAACGTTCTCTCTACATTAGTCGTGTTTGAAATTTTCAACCGTCAACATCTGTGCTCGTGATTGCCGAAATGGAAAAGAAGACGGTGCATCAATCTGCCAACTGGAGACGTGCAGGTTCGAAGTCGAAAAAATGAAAATTTCATGGAGTGCTTCCACATGCCCATGAGGCAAATACAAGTCACGCTAGTGCATCTGCGGCGAAGTTAAAAAAGTCGAAAGATACGAGTTTCGACGTACACGCAGATCAAACGTCAGGATACAGTATTATACAATTTTTCCTGGTTTTTTCTACGTTACAAGAGTTTTTACACGCTTTATATTAGCTTCACTTGTATGTTTGTTTGTTTGTCTGTCAGTTTGTCAGTTTGTCTGTAACTCTCCTTTTTTTAACCCTTTCTTTCTTTTTTCTTTTATTTCTTTTAGTCCAATTGACTTGAAATTTGGTACTCGGGGGTTTTCGGGGTCGCTGATTACGATTCCACCCTCAAAATTTCAAAATTCAAAATGGCGGATCCAATATGGCGTACCGAAAATGCAAAAATTCATTCAAACCGCATGATATTTGGTACTCGGGGGTTTTCGGGGTCGCTGATTACGATTACACCCTCAAAATTTTTAAATTCAAAATGGCGGATCCAATATGGCGGACCAAAAATGCAAAAATTCATTCGAATCGCTTGATATTTGGCACTCGGGGGTTTCCGGGGTCGCTGATTACGATTCCACCCTCAAAATTTTTAAATTCAAAATGGCGGATCCAATATGGCGGACCAAAAATGCAAAAATTCATTTAATCGCTTGATATTTGGCACCCGGGGGTTTCCGGGGTCGCTGATTACGATTCCACCCTCAAAATTCCAAAATTCAAAATGGCGGATGCAATATGGCGGCCAAAAATGCAAAAATTCATTCAAACCGCATGATCTTTGGTACTCGGGGGTTTTCGGGGTCGCTGATTACGATTCCATTCTCAAAATTTTCAAATTCAAAATGGCGGATCTAATATGGCGGACCAAAAATGCAAAAGTTCATTCGAATTGCTTGATATTTAGTACTCAGGGGTTTCCGAGGTCGCTGATTACGATTCTGCCCTCAAAAATTCAAAATTCAAAATGGCGGATCCAATGTGGCGGACCAAAACTTTCTGCGCATCTACGTTCTGCGCTCAAGTCGCTAGTGGCAACTCGCTATAGTCGACTACGGAAGAGTCCACTCCGCAGAAATCTATAGTACTAGACCTCCTCACACTAAATGTCGGCGTCGTTGGCCGTATATATAAGAAGGCATCATGACTCAGCTCCAGCCAAGGGTTAAGCAACGGTGGTTATAATATTACGGTCATTCCAAACTGAATGAAACTCGGAAATAAATAACTCTTACTTATTTGTTGTTACGTACTCTAATGCGGAACGAAAATTACAATTTTCATTCAAAATTTAATCAGTATGGATTAATGTATTCTTAGCGGATACTCAACGATTTCTACACCTAGAGAGGAATTCGCTAGGTCGTAGATGCATACAAATATTAAGGGTCATGATGCATATGGCTCCTATTTATTAAAAATATAGTTTAAAAAAACTAAAAAAACACGCTTTTAAAGAATGTTGAACTAAAAAGTTAAAAATAAATATAGTTTAAAAAAACTAAAAAAACACGCTTTTAAAAAATATCGAACTAAAAAGTTTAAAATAATTTTAAAAATAAAATTATGACAATAGTACATAAAAAATACTAGTATAATTGAGGGAAAAGCGTAGGGCGCTTTGTGCTATAATTATCGTATATCAAGCGCCCCACGCTTTTCCCTCAATTATACTAGTATTTTTTATGTACTATTGTCATAATTTTATTTTTAAAATTATTTTAAACTTTTTAGTTCGATATTTTTTAAAAGCGTGTTTTTTTAGTTTTTTTAAACTATATTTTTAAAATGTAAAGTGTGCGATAAGGATGTTACGTTTACAAAGTATGGACAGCGAGGATTCGGTTTTAAACTTTGTGTTACGTGGGAGTGTGGCGGCAAATACATAAATTCGTGTCCGATGATTGCGACAGGATACGAAATCAATCGTCGTCTAGTGTATGTAATGCGTTTGATTGGTATAGGATTGAGTGGTATCAAAACGTTTTGTGGCCTCATGGAACTTGGACCTCGAATAAGCGTTTCGTTCGAAGATGATTAACTTGTAGTACTGTCAAGTATGCTTAGATTTCACAACTTTCAGATATTTAAATTAAAATTCATTTGTTCCCCACTCTTTCCAAAGCCCACTCGAGTCTCTTTTCTTTCATATTTTTAGAGCTTTTTCACTGTTGTTATCATATATTTTTTAAGATGATTACGGGATATAGGGTTATATTAAGGGTGGGTTGTAATCATCTTCGAACGAAACGCTTCATATAATTACGATCGAACTTCGCCCGCCTTCGGCGGGCTCGTTTGATCGTTCAATTATATTATGCTGTCACGTCCCGTTTTACAATAGTTCTATTTTATTCATAATCATTACTTATATTATTTTATGCTTTATGTTTTATTGCCTATATTTTATGCTTCACATTTTATTCAACGTCCTTGTCGCGAACATAGTCTCTGTGCAATCGCCGCCGCGGGCTGGAGATATCGCGTCGAATTCCGCTGATCGCGCATCGCGCGATCCGAGGAATTCGACGGTGGAAAAACCCCGGGACTGTCCCAAAAATGCCGATTAAGCAACAACACAGGGACGATAGCTCTTCGAGCTCTCGTCGTCCCTGTGGCGGGTGCGGCCCAATAGTCCCAACTTGGCCACGGTTCACTCCTGGGGTTGGAATAAAGGCTCCGTATTAAAGCCATCCTCGTGGCGGTGTAGTAAGACCCGGTTGATCACCAGGCGGACCCGCACAGAGACATAAGTCTTTAATTCGATAACACACTTGCGCATTGTTCGTTGTGTACCACATTTGTGACAAGGACGTTTCTTAATCATTAATCTTAATTCCAAATATAAATCTTCATTATTATTATTATTATTATTATAATTCGATCAATTCTTTAATCGATATTGTTAACCGCGAAATCGTGTGAGGAACTCCCCTAAGCGATCGAGCTGCGCACCGAGACGAAATCGCTCGCTTATTGGAGTTCGAGGAAGAGAGTAGAGCGAAGGAGAGATTACGCGGGGGTGATTGTCCCCGCGTCGTATGTGAGTGTCGAATGCGATAACGTGAGTTAATAAATCCATACAATATATACTATTCTGAGAATTCTGTATTTCTATATTTCTTTTGTGTTTGGAATAAATCAATAATTATAGATCCCCAACTTGTTTCTTTGTTTGAATAATTTATATCCGCCAGTCATCACCATTTTCAGAGAATACCGGGGCCCGTACGGGACCGCACGGACGCCCCTCGCCTAAAGCCTAGCCCTTGCACGTTACCTATTTATTTCTTCTTAGATTCTCTTACGAGTTACTTTCTTATCTGAATTATTTCCTTTATTCGGTTGTACCCTCCGTACAACCTGGTGGCAGCAATTACTATCTAATTATTATTTTCTTTACCAATCTTATTTCTATTATTATTCCTCTACGTTACAAAAGTCCCTTCAGGACGTAACAATGCGTTGCGTTCTCGATGATTAACTTGAAGACCTTCAGCGTTTTTTTTTTTTTTTTTGATAACGACTGCCCTTATTTTTTATTAATTCAAAACTTGAATACATAACATAACACAAAAGAATGCATTCTCATATTTCGAACTTTTTCATTTTTATTTGCCAATTAAACATGTCTAATAAGCACAAATAATCAACAGTGCTTTTCAAATATTGGATGAACATTAACAAATCATGGTATATGATAGATTTTTTATTTCCTTAATACCGAGTCAGCGAACAATGGATTCGGTTTTTCAATTGGTCTATGATAAAATTTTGCAAATGTTCGTGAACTATCAGACCACCCTGCTGTTCGTCTAATTGTGTCAATATCTACTCCTTTCTTATATGCAGCCGATACAGCCGTATGTTTTGTACTATATGCACTAAATTTATTAGTGTCTACACCTGCTTTTCCTAGTAATGACTTAACCCAATGACCAATCGTTTGAGAAGTTACCGGCCCGTGTGGTTTAATTGTAGATATAAACAATTTTTTATTATTTCCTCTTATTTCCTTTATTATTTTTAAATATTGTAAAATTATTGACGCTACACAAATTTTTGGCCTCTCCTTAAAAAATGAGACAACCAATAATGGCTGATTTTTTCCCGGTTTCGAGGTTTTTATCAAATCTGGAATTTTTATTTGTAAGTCTGAGGATTCGTTTATGTTATCGATATTGATCAAAGCTAAGGTTTGTAACCTATGAGCCGTTATAAGGATTAATAATGTTGCTGCAATCTCCGATATGTCTCTCAGTTTTAATTTTTCTATAGATTCCAAATTTTCAACATACTGGAGAACCTGCTCAGTATCCCATGTAGTAGAATATTTTGGTTTAGTAGGTCTTTTTTTAAAAATTCCTTTGAAAAACCTTTTTATCAAACAATCATTAGAGAAATCTCTCTGTGATATAAGTGTGATTGCTGATCTTGTTGAGTTCAGAGTTCCATAACTCGCTTTTTCATTGAATCTTTTAGTTAAAAATTGAATAATATCGGAACTACTGGGATTAAATATGTCAAATTTTTTCTCGATTGCGAAACTCATCCATTTCTTCAAACTTCCTTCGTATTGCTTCAGGGTAGCTGAAGTTATTGAATCTACAAAGAAATCAACGGATTCTTCTGGAACGCCTTTTTTAAGTATGCTTCCCTGACAATTTCCCTACCAGTAGAGAAAGTCTGTGAGCCAAAGGATGTGTCTTGCTTCTGCAAGGAGAGAGTAGCATATTAAAACTAGGTTTAAATAACAATGGTTGTTCACAAAGCAATGATTCCAATAGCGGATACCAAGGTTGAGTAGGCCAATTCGGGAATATAACTATTCCTTTTGCCTTATCATTAATTATTTTTCGTAATGTTGTTAAAATTAGCGCAAAAGGAGGAAACGCATAAAATCTTTCTTTGGCCCACGGAATCGTGAATGCATCACTCACTAAAGCTTCTGGATCTTGATAGCGAGAGCAAAATCTTTCACATTTTGCATTAATTCTAGATGCAAATAAATCGATGGTGATAAAACCAAATCTTTTGATAATTTTTTTGAAATATTTTTGAGACAATTCCCATTCGGTATCGATGTTAGTCATACGAGAAGCTGCGTCTGCATGTATGTTTTCTTTTGATGTAATGTATGAAGCTACTATCCATATTTTTCTCTCTTCACACCATTGCCAAATTTTTCTAGCTAATTCACTCAAATGAGGAAATTTTACACCACCTGCCCTATTTATATAGGAAATTGCTGTGGTATTATCCACTCTAATTAAAATCTCGACATTTGTCAGTTTAGAAGTGAAACATTTTAACGCAAAAAAGCCAGCTAGAAGTTCCAAATAATTGATGTGAAATTTTTTATCTTCCGTATTCCAAAAACCATGAGTGATTTGACCATTCGACTCTGCACCCCAACCAGATCGAGAGGCGTCAGAAGAAATTACGATCTTGTAATTTTGCATCTTTATTGGATTACTACCAATTAAGAGTCGCGGTAGCGACTCGAGACAAGTACATTTACGAAGCGAGTCGCACAAGACACTTTTACCAGAAGGACCGTGATTCTACTTGTTCTCGAAAATTGTTTCTTTAATATAAACTAAATTACAGCATTTTGGAGGTTCATTTAAGTTCACATATTTTTTATTTTTTTTTCTCTTTCGATCGCCACTAATTAGAACTTCGTAGCTTAAATAGTATTAAAAATATTAATGTTTTTTTTTCGTTGTGCCGAAAAATTGAGCATTTTTTCGCACACATTTTGATGCGCAACTGCCTTTTTCGCAGTCGCTATCTAGTGACACTAGTGATATTGGTAAAACTCTGGTAATATTCAAACGATCGCTGGATATGACAGCTAACCGACAAGCGTACTATATTTTTGAACAGTCATTAGGTTATAAAGATCGCGATTAATTTCGATCGACTTTTGGTTACAGTGACTTTTATTATAATAAGAAAGTGATAGTGCGAAAATAATAAAGTGCAATTCATTTCAATCATCTTTCGAACAGTGTTTGAACAAATATGTATTTTTTATTATTTTTAAGCCTGTAATTTTTATTTTCCACATCTAACTCTACAACGGAGTCGAAAACGATACCTTTTCTCTTTTACCATAAAATATTCCTCGAATGCAATAATAAGGTTTATTTAAAAACCATTCTCCGTTATTATTTTATATAATTAAGAGAATGGTGTATGATAAACTCGTATTCGATGATTATTTAATATCTTTGTCGTGAGGTTATAAAGATCGGGGTCAGTTTGAACTTTTGGTTAAAGTGACTTTTAAATATATAGATAGAAGAGTGATAATGCAAAAATAAAATGTAATTCACTAAATAAACTTTTGCATAGTGCCTAAATAAATAATTTTTTTCTATTAACCCTAGCCCCAACAATCCATTTTTCTGAACGTCAACTCTAGAACGGAGTCGAAAACGGTGCCTCTTCCCTCTTCCCTTTTACCATAAAATGTCCCTTGCATGTAATAATAACGTTTATATGGAAACTACCCTCTTCATTTTTATATAACTGAGAGAATGGTGTATGATACCACCCTAGGTTTGAATTATATATGGTTTTGAATCACCCTAGAGTGCAACCCACTTGCAACACAAAACGGAATCAAGTGATGTGAAATAACTGTGAGCGAAAAGATATTTGATTTGAGAAAAAAAAATTCATAAGTACAATACCGAAAAAAACGTTAATTCTTTTATATCATTCAGATACGTACACAATATACATGTTTAATTGGCAAGCTATGAATTTCATACAATAAAGTCAACAAATCCTCGCAAAAAAACAGCATATGTGCTATAAAAAAAGTTGAGACAAGTACATTTACTCCCCCCAAATAGTTGTTCCGGTAAAAAGTCTCCTTCTGAACGTGAACCCTAACAAAAGTTATAAAAGAGATTTCCTCCCAAAAAAACTAACCTTACAAAAATTCTCTCATTCACATCAAATCTCTCAAGAAATTATAGAACCCCACAAAAATTTTCTCAATAAATTAGAAAATTACAAAAAGTTATAAGACAGCCTCAAAAAAATTTACCGATCAAATCATAATCTCACAAAAGATGCTAATTCAAATTCGACCAAAAATGAAGTCTAAACTTTACAAAAATAAATTAAAACTATAAAAGCATTAATAGCAAAAACATTAAAGCCTATTAACTTCTTATAAAAAATCTTCCAATTAATTAAAAATATGGATGTTCTACAGTACAGTTATTCTACGCAAAAAGAACAAGAATAAAAAATTGGAATGAAAAAAAATTCGGATACAACAAAAAATTTCCAAAGAAAAAAATTAGATTGAAAAAAAATTTCGGCCGAAGTACTTGGCAAGTTTGTAACCATAAATGAATTAAGCAAATTGAATTGAATTAAGCACATTGTATAAATTATAATCAAAAAAACTAAATAATAATTTTTAAATAAAAAACAAAAAATTTATTGGAAAAAAGTTGGCTTAAAGTAGTTCGCTCATTTTTTATTGCAAAATGTACACAATGTACAATGCATAATTGATAACTGTTGTCATAAACTCGCTATATACTTCGGTCGAAACTTTTTTTTCCATCCAAATTTTTTTAGTCGGTAACTTTGTCAGCATAAATTTGGTTGTTTCGCAAATTCAAAAAGAGATTAAGTATATGAAGAAATATTCTAATAGAAATATAATGCACCTGAAGTTTTGAAATGAATAAAAACAATCAGCATGAAACCAACTCAAAACGTAACCATTTTGAGCTAAAAGAAAAGAATTTCATAAGTACTTCAACAATTTCTTTTCTTTTTACCAATTGCTGATGATATAAAATTCGTAATCAATAAACGTTATAAAAAAACTGGTGTAGTACTTCTGCCGAAATTCTTTTTTCTAACCGAACGTTTGCTCTCGATATTCTGTGCACATACCTTTTTTTGTTTCAAAATATCGTTTCGTTTTGATTGCTTTTATTCAAAAACTTTAAGTGCATTTTGGTGCTATTGAAGTATTTTTTCGGTGTAATTATTTATGGAATATTTTTCGATACGGATTTTTTTTCCTAACAATTTTTTTTTTAATTCGACGTATAATTTACATACTTTATTTTGCTCCGAGAATTTTTATTTATTTAGATTTTTTATTAAATTCAAAAACTTAGTGTATTTTATTTGTGTTGGTATGTATATTTCGGTCTAATATTTTTTTGAACAATTTTTTTTTACGAAATAAAAAAAAATGAATTCTTATTTGTTCGTGGTTCTTTTATACGTCGTATCTTTTCAGACCTACTACAAGTTTTTAAGTAATCTAATAATTTTATCGTCCTGACGGTTAATTACGAAGTTTGAATTCACTTGAACACTTCTTAGAGAACTATTTCACAATGCATTATTAGTCCCGCTATAGTAGCGATACAGTAGCTCGAAATTCGATCATGTATCCATTTTTAGTAAGCCGAAATCAGAAAAAAATCGCTAGAGCGGCAGTAGTAAGGCTATGCCAGTTCTAACCCATGGGGCTCTCAGGGGGGTTCGGGAACGGGGGAGTGCGGGGACCGTTGCGGGGCTGCATGGTATGCAGAGGGGGAAGGTTCTCAGGGTAGTGAGGAAGTGGAGGGGAGTGTGGATGCAGCGGTCCTGTTTAATCTTTTGCGGCATTGCATAGACAAAGAATATTTCTAGGTCAAAAAGATTTCGTGAGATAAGATGCCCCCTCGAATGACAGATTTATGTTTCCCGCGATCATCAGATTGAACGGAGTTTCCTTTTGAGAAAAGTCACTTGAGAAGAAAAGGGCTATTAATTATTGAAATCCTTGATGAAGAACATCACATTAATGAGAGATTTATATATTCCGTGTTACATTTTCTTACACTCTAGCCATGAGATTTCTTTTGAAAATGCACCTGCCCTTCCCCCAAATTTGAAAAAATTCCACATCGAACTAGAAATCTTTACAAAGATGCACTCGCTCCATGACAGAGTTATGTGTCCGGTGTTGCATATATTTTAACCTGTAGAGACATTTCTCACGAGGCGCAAGAAGGGATGGAGATTTTTAAAGTCGCCCATACTTCAAAACTTGCAGGTGACGATCACACATGACCTCCATTGAGTCATTGTTTGCTTAAAACGGTGCATTGGTAGAATTTTAACAAAAGATAAATCTCCTACCTGCTAGTCCATATTTTTTTTTTGCGTTATGTACAGTCTTGCGTTGATGCTGTATGGGTGGGGCGAGGGTAGGGGAAATGCGGGGTATAGTGAGTGTGAGAGATGTATGATTATTTTTAAATAATTTTAGTTTGAAAAAGTGGATAAACTTATAAGATTGAGAGTTAAATGTTTATTCTGAAAGTAGACGTCGACATGGATAGATGCGCAAGCTTATATGCAATCCACCCGTCGAAAGACCCCTGGACATTGACGAAAAATGAACTCGAATCGATTCCCAAGGCTTTACTTTTAAAATATTTTAGCTACTGTATAACTTCATTGTGGGATCGTTTACCAGAGCATTTACAGTGTGATAGTGAGATACAATCATATCATGAGTGTGATGATCATTTTAATCCACCATGGGAACTGACTCATGTTGATACTGTTGGACCTATGCGTCGAGATTGTGAAAAGTGTTTTGAAATGGAAGAATTGGTGAATATATATGCAATTCGACGTACGAAGAATCCGCGAGAAATGACGACAGAGGAGCTACGAATTATATCGCCAACAATATTTAAACAGTACTTCAGTGAATTTACCGATTATTTGTGGGATCGTTTACCAGAATATTATCAATCTGATAGTGAGATTATATCATATAGACGATGTTACGAACATTGGAACACACCATCGACGGGGGATCACATCGATGGCCCCGTACCCCAACGTCGTAACTGCAGAGAGTGTTGCAAGAGCATTGAACATGTTTAAACCTGTCTCGAATGCAGGTGTGCAAACAAAGAAACGTGGATCCATTGTTCGACAAGAATAGATCTTCGGAAAATGCGTGGGAAAGAATCTGCTATTGCGGAATGTGCATTGTTCGAAGAAGCAGCTGTCAAAGATGCAGGTGGCGACATGTTCAAACCTGTATGAGGCTGCATAATACATGATTGAACTAATTTTTCCGGGAAGTGGAAGGGGATTGGACTTATGGAAGGGATGGATGGTACAAATAGTCGAGCATGGAAGAGATCAGCATCAATTCACAGCTCTAGAAGCTTCGTACAAGTCGTGATTTTTGAAAAATCTCTTAAAATCTCCACATTCGACAACGATGGCGTTCTCTGGTATCAACGACATTACTAAGCGGTCCGAGTATCTGAAAACGAAAAAACTAAAAGATCTTGAAGTGAACGGTGACTATGGAATCTCTGATATTCGATCGGCAAAGACTAAGTACGGCCCAAGATACGTCGTGGAAGTGCAGAGTGAATTCACCGTCTTCCTGCCACCCCGAGTCGTCAAGGCATTTGAACAAAATCCTGAGGCATATGAAAAACTATTGGAAGCTGCTCATACTGGAAAACTCATTATGAAATACATCGGCGGAGATTGGAACGGCGTCGAGTTTCATGAAATTTCAACGTGAATAAAAAATATATACAAATCTCTGTAATGTGAAGGAGGAGAAGGAGGAGGAGGACGAAATTTTGTATAAATAAATTAGAAAAACCATTTCAAAAAATGTTTTCTTTATTCAAAGATCCCTCGTTTACATAAGGCATGGTATACATATAACCAGCTTTTCAAAGCTTTTACATTCATCGTTGCACAGTTGAATTTCAATTCGTTGGTATGGTGGTGGGGGCAATTCGAAGTAGTTTTTAATAATTTCTTCAACGATGGGCAGTCCAGAGTCTCCAAATCAACAATCTCCGTTGACAAATCCAAGAAGCTCGCTAACCACGAAGACTTTTCACAGCCTTTCACAAATATGGTGCGAGCGTGTTGTAAAATTGCTTGAATTATAGGTTTCGCTGCGTCGTATGGTATAAGACCATAGTCCCATGATATTCCATGGAAATTACGTTGCAACCATTTATTCATGGTTCGATATTTTGCTGGTAGCGTGTCCCATGCGTATGGTGGTTCGAAGAAGAGCGTTAGAGGTTCAGCGTTTTTCACATCTGCTCGAATAATTGAAATTTCTTTGAGGATAAACTCGTTAATGGGCCCCTTGAAACCTTGTAGATCAACGATAAACTCCATCTCGACTGATGTCCAGTGTGGTCACTTCAGCCATTTTATACCAATTTTTTCACCCCACCACTCAAGGGATTATACTCTACAATGCGATCATGTAGAATAAGGCAGTATGCACATGTCTGCGCAGGTACATTCGTTTTCATTTCAAATTCGAGACGTACATCCACAGGTCCAGACTTGAGAGAATCATTTTGTTTCGAGCAATCAATCACAACGAGAGGTGCATATTGTAAAAATTCCTTTTTGTTCAGCCATGGTTCAGCCTCCTTATTGTAGTACATAGATTGAAAGTTTGTATACATGTCGTAGAGTAATGCATACTGATTTTGCTGTATGTTCAGATTCATGTTGCCATATGGATAACATTGTGAATTTAAGTATAGTTTCACATCGGTCACGTCGCAATGATCGAAGCAACTCACATTCTTTGTCTTATTATTTTTTCGTCCCGTTTGAAATGCAAGAATTACATATCGTGGTTTTTCCAGCTGTGTTGAAGTTTTGACAGACCACACATGTTTAGAGGTGATGGGCAACAATGGATATTCATACAATTCCCATGTACGGAAACTCATGGAAATTGGTGTGTCTTTGGCGATAAACTTTAAACGTTGAATTTTGCGTTGATCCGCCACGGTAACGTATGGTACAAGCCATTCGATTTTCTGTAATGTGAGCCTATAATTTTCAGCGGCTGTTTGTATTATCGCATTGTCATCAGTGCGCGATCTGGTCAAAATCAATTCATGCTTCGCATTCACCATCATTTTTCGGTAATCTTCAGCAAAACCCAGCAGCATACTCAATGGTACGCATACACCAAAGTTACCCGCTGCATCCACGATTTGTTTTGTTTCTTCAACATCGAGCCAACCAGTGTTTTCAAGCATCGAGCTCTTGGCAGGTGTAAGAGATGTATATCCCTTAATGAGAGACGTAACACCCGGATTCTTATTACGATCAATTTCTATTGCATTAAGTTCATAGCGTACTTCTTCGAATAAATGACATATGGCATTGTTGACGAGACTCGTTGCATTTAACGCTGTACCATCGTCCTTTGTCAGTTTTCCACAAATGTGAATTGAACTTTTGCTCGGTAGGATTGATAAATCTTGATGCTGAATTGAAATACGTATTTCATCACTGTTGTTATATGTTGACGATGCGTATGGTTGATGAGCATGAACCTCATAATGTATGATGGATTCATCGAAGATAATGGGTGTCTGAATGTTTACGATTTCTTCCTCCATTGCGCGCAACAGATGCACAACGTACAAAGTAAATAATTTCTCACACGCGAACTCCACGAATCTTGAGTCCCAAACTCTTCAATAGTAGCAGGTTTTGCGGTGTTAGCGCTTTGAGCGTTGATCGACGACTGGTTTCGCGATCCCATGCTGTCTCATTAATATTACGATTGTAGACTATGCCCATTGAGATTTTATATGAAGTCGTATGGTGATAACTTCGCCGCGGAAATTTATTAAATCACCGTCTTGATCCACAATATGGAGTTGTATGTTGTCGATTCGGTGAGTCGTGATTGGTAGATAAATGACGCTCGATGGTACTTCGATGATTTTGTAGCCCGCCGGCACAGATGGGAAAAATTCGTGAACTGTATGTACTTTTCGCCCGTTGATGTATGCGCCGGTGGTTATGTTACACTCGACTCGTATGGCGTTCACTTTAAGAATGGATACCGGCAGATCAGACACATGTCTTTTATTAGCTTCCAATAGGCCTGATGCAAAGCCTAGCAGAGGTCCAATCGAGTTGTTTGATGTGAAACGAATAGGCTGATTACATTCGATTTCACTACGCAGTGTATTATTATTCGGTTTGAGCTGAATTTTTATGTTTTTACGTATCAATTCAGCTTGCAAATATTTTTCAATATCCTCTATTTCAAAACTCCCCGTTGGTATGGTCAACACTAGCGTTCCAACATGAAATTCATTACAGCCAATGTCGATATTAGGAATTGAATTAAATGTGAGCAGCTCAACAAGTCCGAGAGTATAATTTTTATCGGGCGACAATTCAATGGGGGGGGGGGGAAGAATTGCGTCTCGAGAACAGATGAAGATCCAGATACGGTGATCGTTAAACTATCATCCATGATGCTTGCAAAGAACTAAACACATAGCTCTATAGTCCTCATTTATATAGCACATATTTGACTCGACGATTCAACCGACCGCATAAAAACTTTAAACATAAATGTCCACATATTATTGTATCATATTCTTGATACTTTTTATAGTTATATTTAACGCTACCAACATTGAGATAATTCAGGAGTTCAGGTGGAGGTGGGAGATTGCCGAAACTGTCAAAGTATATGACTTTTTCGTCAATCTTTTTATATGTAACCCAGTGTGTTCCAGGGCCCACATTTTCATCCAAATTCACGATTGCTGATTCTTGCTTGAGCGGTCCGCTTGCAGGTAAAGTATCACGCATGAAAACCCCTCGAAAATGACGAATTTTCATGGCTTTCACATACTTCAGCAGATCGATGTCGGTGAGAGGTTGATGCGGTAGCGTAATTATACGTTTTTTGGCCCGATGTGAAGACCCAGACCCTGCTTGTACGGTTTCAAGTGTAAACCTTTACCCAAAGCAATGGCCTCAATTGTTTGGTTATGTCGCTTATTTTCATCCAATTCCCTTTTGGCCGCTTGATCAGCATTTGCAGCGCTGGCTATTGCCGCACTTCCACCAGACAATGCACCAACGGCGCTAAGACCGGCGAAGAGGGGTATGAGAAAAGGCAATAAACCACCGGTTTTTCGGGGGACAGGTAGAATTCGAGGTGTGCGTACTTTAACGCCTTTTACACTGGCACGCGCACCTTTTAATGCTGACATGACAACTTTACGAGGGTCATCACTATGAATCATCGCTTTCCTCGCAGCACTGATGACCTTTTTCAGGCAAACACTCTTCTGCGGCTTTCTCACTGCTCTCTTCATACCCAAACCAAACTTCTTTTTTGCCTTCATAATGTTTGTCACAGCCCAAGCACTTGCTCTCTCACCAAGACTAGCGTCTTTTGAGGTTACACGTTGCCAGGCTTGTTCAGCCAACACTTTATTCGCTAAATGTCTCGCTTCTAGATTATCGCGATTTTTCGAATATGCAATATCATGCTCTTTGCAAGGAGCGTCCAATGGGTTTATGCCAGGATCACCACGGGCAAGACGTTTAACCAATTTTGTACCAGGTCCACAATATTGGTAGCCAGGTAGATGTAATTCCATGGGGAGATTATTGAGTACACTCATGACTAAACCTTTACGCGGTTTATCGTGCACAATCATCACCGGCGGCTACAACTCGACTGAGCATTATTCGCATTATAAAGTCGCATTTATACGATTTTTCCGATCAGTCATATGAGAGATGGTGTCGAAGAAACAAGGTGGTCAACTCCCCATAATAAACTTCGATGAATTTGTCGATGGTGGTGGTGGTCGTGGTGCAACGAAAAATAAGCGTCATGGGAATAAAGAGACTTGGTAGAGTCTCGGGACAAGTACATTGACAACTCTGTCGTCTGCTGTCCCGAGGCGCGCCGAGTCTATATTATCTCTAAACAAGACGATTCGCGGTGGTGGGGGTAAAAATTTTATGACGTTTTCGCTAATTGTAGAGCCTAGGAGTCATTTGGCGGCTTGAAAAGCGAACTTTTGACTAATTGAGCGATGCTCTTTCGATTGAGCCCAAAATCAGGACAATTGGTTGCGTAATTGCTGAGAAAAAACTTTGCACAGGCTTAGGATTATGCTCGATTCTACTACATTCAAGAATTTGCCTTGTCTGTATATGCGCTCAGACGATACAATCAAAGGCGTTTTGATGCCCATCAAAACCCATTTCCATAAAAGCCGGTCTCCGGCAACGGAAGCAACGAGTTGCGATTGGTCACGACGACTCGTCTTTCCTCTGTACGGAGCCAACATAACGCTTGAACGTTGTTTTGACATAACGAAGTGCGGAACATGTGAGCAATTATATCGATAAATTTATTTAAAAAAATCATTTCATGGTTCAGTGTGGTGATATTCGATCGATCGTCCATATGACAGCTGACCAATATCTTTTTCATAATAGTCATGAGGTTATAAAGATCGTGGTCAATTTCAACTTTTGGTTAGAGTTGTGTTTATAGATAGACGAGTAAAGAGTGACTTTTATATAGATAGAAGAGTGATGGTGGGAAAATAAAGTGTAATAATGAACCATTGAACAGTGTCTAAATAAATATTTTTTTTAATTAAACCTAGCCCCTACAATTTTTTTCCAAACGTAATCTCTGCTACAACGGAATCGAAAATGATCCCTTTTCTCTTTTACCACCAAAATGTTCCCCGAATGCAATAACAAGGTTTATTTAGAAAACATTCTCTTCGTTTTTCTGTTAACCAAGAGAATGGTGTATGATAAACTCGTATTCGGTGAATATTTAATATCTTTGTCGTGAGGTTATAAAGATCGCGGCCAGTTTCAACTTTTATTTAAAGAGACTGTTATTATAGATAGAAGAGTGATAGTGCAAAAATAAAGTGTGATTCAATAAATAAACTTTTGGACAGTGTCTAAATAAATATATTTTTTTATTAACCCTAGACCCAACAATCCATTTTTCTGAACGTAAACTCTAGAATGGAGTCGAAAACGGTGCCTGTTTACTTTTACCATAAAATGTTCCTCGGATGAAAAAATATGGTTTATTTAGAAACCATTCTCTTTGTTTTTTTTTTTTTGATAACTAATAGAAAGGTGTATGATAAACGCGTATTCGGTGAATACTTAATATCTTCGTTGGGAGGTTATAAAGATCGCGGTCAGTTTCAACCTTAGATTAAAGTGACTTTTATCATATTACCGATGGAAGAGTAATAGTGCAAAAATAAAGTGTGATTCAATGAATAAACTTTTGAACGGTGTCTAAATAAATATTTTTTTTTATTAACCCTAGTCCCAACATTTCATTTTTCTGAACGTAAACTCTAGAACGGAGTTGAAAACGGTGGCTCTTCTCTTTTACCATAAAATGTTCCTCGGATGCAATAACAAGGTTTATTTAGAAACCATTCTTTTTTTTTTATAACTACATAAGGGAATGGTGTATGATAAACTCATATTCGGTGAATAATTAATATCTTTGAACAGTCGTTAGGTTATAAAGATCGCGGTCAGTTTTATTTGGTTAAAGTGAAACTTTAGGTTAACGTTATTTGAATATGTAGATAGAAGAGTGATAGAGTGCAAAAATAAAGTGTAATTCAATAAATAAACTTTAGAACAGTGCCTAAATACATAATTTTTTTAACCCTAGCATCAATATTCCAATTTTCGAATATAAACTCTACAATGGAGTCAAAAACGGTGCCTCTTCTGTGTTGCCATAAAATGTCCCTTGCATGCAATAATAAGGTTTATTTGGAAACTATTCTCTACGTTTTTTATATAACCGAGAGAATGGTGTATGATACCACTCTAGGTTTGAATTATACATAGTTTTAAACCACCCTAGAGTGGTTAAATACATGAAAATACTATTTGCACTTGCAACCCAAAATGGAATCAAGTGACGCGAAATAATTTTGAGAGAAACGATATTTGATTCCAGAAAAAAAAATTCATAAGTACTTTACGAATTTTGTTTTCCCTATTGCTCATGAGATATAATTTGTGATCAATAAACGTTATAAAAGAAAAACTCATGTGGCATTTCGACCGAAATTCTTTTTTCCAATCACACTTTTGCTCGCGAAATTTGGTGCGCATACGTTTTAGGGTTCCGTACCCAAAGGGTAAAACGGGACCCTATTACTAAGACTCCGCTGTCCGTCCGTCTGTCTGTCTGCCCGTCTGTCACCAGGCTGTATCTCATGAACCGTGGTAGTTAGACACTTGAAATTTTCACAGATGATGTATTTCTGTTGCCGCTATAACAACAAATACTAAAAAACAGAATAAAATGACTATTTAAGGGGGCTCCCATACAATAAACGTCATTTTTTGCCGTTTTTATAGATAATGGTACGGAACCCTTCGTGCGCGAGTCCGACTTGCACTTGGCCGGTTTTTTTTGTTTCAAAATCTCGTTTCGTTATGATTACTTTTATTGAAAAACTTTCGGTGCATTCTGATGATATTGGAGTAATTTCTCGGTGTCATTTTTTATGGAATATGTTTCGATCCGTTGATCTGTTGGAATGGATGTTTCAGTGTAATATTTTTTCAAATTTTTTTACAAAATCAAAAAAAAATAAAGTTTTGATACTTGTTCGTGGTCCTTTTATCAAGAGACTCGGTAGAGTCTTGGGACAAGTACATTGATAGCTCTGTCGTCTGCTGGCCCGAGGCTTGCCCGAGTATATTATCTCTGAATAAAACGATTCGCCGTGGTGGGGGTAAAAACTGAAATTCATTTTCTTTAAGAGGATGGATCAGTCGACGAAACACTCCGCCGCCGTCCACCCCTCTTGGCGGTACTGCAGAACTCGCAAGGAGCTACTGCAGACTACCGCTAGATGTCGCGGCGCGCGTCTTCCATCAGGTTTCAACGCACTGGGCGCGCACGAGAAATCTGATGCGAGACGGCTGCCGCGCGCGTGTGTTTGTGCGTGTGCATTAGCACCTCTAGCACTCGAGAGGAAGGGTTCTCTCGAAAATCGTGCGCGAGGCAATGCCTGTATATGCACACATGAAAAAAACGCAAAACAAAATTGATAATGCTTTTTCAATCTTTTCGACGATTTCCATCGTCGGATAGTTCAATGAAAATTGAATACTCTAGCAATAATTGTTAGGATTCCGCGGTAAAAGCGATATCAATAATTAATAATTTGTTGTTATTATTATTCAAACGAAAGATTCATTTCTACGTATCCGACAATTTTTCTCGGTGTAAGTTCAGTGTACTATGAACTCTCTAGTGGTGAAAACCATTGGGTTCTCGCTTGGAAAAGCAGTGCAAATAAATAAACAATTTATATTGTTTATACGAAGGAACGGTAGTTCTCTCGCACATCTCCAACGACTTTTATCGCTGGGCAGTTCAATGTGAATTGAACTCTCCAGCGGTCAAAACCATTGGGTTCTCGCTCAAAAAAGCGGTGAAAATCAATAAACGATTTATATTGTTTATACGAAGGAACGGTAGTTCTCTCGCACATCTCCAACGACTTTTATCGCTGGGCAGTTCAATGTGAATCGAACTCTCCAGCGGTAGAAACCGATGGGTTCTTGCTTGAAAAAGCTGTGAAAATCAATAAACAATTTATATTGTTTATACGAAGAAACGACAGTTCTTTCGCACGTCTCCAACGATTTTTATCGCTGGATAGTTCAATGTAAATTGAACTCGCCAGCGGTAAAAACCACTGGGTTCTCGCTTGAAAAAGCGGTGGAAATTAATAAACAATTTATATTGTTTATGCGGAGGAACGATCGTTCGTTTGTTCGTCTCTAACGATTTTATCGTTGAGAAACTCAATTCACGCTAAACTCTCCTGCAGTGAAGATTGTTAGGTTTTTGCTTCAAAAAGCGATGAAAATAAATCAACAATTGATTTTGTTTATACGAAGGACTAACGTCCTTGGGCACTTCTCCAACGATTTTCATCGTTGAATAGTTCAATGTGAATCGAACTCTCCAGCGGTAGAAACCGTTGGGTTCTCGCTTGAAAAAGCGGTGAAAATCAATAAACAATTTATATTGTTTATACGAAGGAACGATAGTTCTTTCGCACGTCTCCAACGATTTTTGTCACTGGGAAGTTCAATGTGAATTGAACTCTCCAGTGGTAAAAACCACTGAGTTCTCGCTTGAAAAAGCGTTGGAAATTAATAAACAATTTATATTGTTTATACGGAGGAACGATCGTTCGTTCGTTCGTCTCCAATGATTTTTATCGCTGGATAGTTCAATGTAAATTGAACTCGCCAGCGGTAAAAACCACTGGGTTCTCGCTTGAAAAAGCGGTGGAAATTAATAAACAATTTATATTGTTTATGCGGAGGAACGATCGTTCGTTTGTTCGTCTCTAACGATTTTATCGTTGAGAAACTCAATTCACGCTAAACTCTCCTACAGTGAAGATTGTTAGGTTTTTGCTTCAAAAAGCGATGAAAATAAATCAACAATTGATTTTGTTTATACGAAGGACTAACGTCCTTGGGCACTTCTCCAACGATTTTCATCGTTGAGTAGTTCAATGTGAATCGAACTCTCCAGCGGTAGAAACCGTTGGGTTCTCGCTTGAAAAAGCGGTGAAAATCAATAAACAATTTATATTGTTTATACGAAGGAACGATAGTTCTTTCGCACGTCTCCAACGATTTTTGTCACTGGGCAGTTCAATGTGAATTGAACTCTCCAGTGGTAAAAACCACTGAGTTCTCGCTTGAAAAAGCGTTGGAAATTAATAAACAATTTATATTGTTTATACGGAGGAACGATCGTTCGTTCGTTCGTCTCCAATGATTTTTATCGCTGGATAGTTCAATGTAAATTGAACTCGCCAGCGGTAAAAACCACTGGGTTCTCGCTTGGAAAAACGGTGAAAAAAATAAACAATTTATATCGTTTATACGGAGGAACAATCGTTCGTTCGTACGTCTCCAACAATTTTTATCGCTGGGCAGTTCGATGTGAATCGAACTCTCCAGCGGCAAAGACCGCTGAGTTCTCGCTTAAAAAAGCGGTGAAAACAATAAACAATTCATATTGATTATACGGAGGAACAATCGTTCGTTCGTACGTCTCCAATGATTTTCATCGTAGAGAAGCTCAATTCACGCTGAACTCTCCAACAGTGAAAACTGTTGGGTTCTTGCTTGTAAAGCGATGAAAATAAATCAACAATTGATTTTGTTTAAACGAAGGACTGACGTCCTTGGGCACTTCTCCAACGATTTTCATTGTTGAGTAGTTCAATGTGAATCGAACTCTCCAGCGGTAGAAACCGCTGGGTTCTCGCTTGAAAAAGCGCTGAAAATCAATAAACAATTTATATTGTTTATACGAAGGAATGACAGTTCTTTCGCACGTCTCCAACGATTTTTATCGCTGGGTAGTTCAATGTGAATTGAACTGTCCAGCCGTAAAAACCGCTGGATTCTCGCTTGAAAGAACGGTGGAAATTAATAAACAATTTATATTGTTTATACGGAGGAACGATCGTCCGTTTGTTCGTCTCCAACGATTTTATCGTTGAGAAACTCAATTCACGCTGAACTCTCCTACAGTGAAGATTGTTAGGTTCTTGCCTCAAAAAGCGATGAAAATAAATCAACAATTGATTTTGTTTAAACGAAGGACTGACGTCCTTGAGCACTTCTCCAACGATTTTCATTGTTGAGTAGTTTAATGTGAATCGAACTCTCCAGCGGTAGAAACCGCTGGGTTCTCGCTTGAAAAAGCGCTGAAAATCAATAAACAATTTATATTGTTTATTCGAAGGAATGACAGTTCTTTCGCACGTCTCCAACGATTTTTATCGCTGGGTAGTTCAATGTGAATTGAACTGTCCAGCGGTAAAAACCGCTGGATTCTCGCTTGAAAAAACGGTGGAAATTAATAAACAATTTATATTGTTTATACGGAGGAACGATCGTTCGTTTGTTCGTCTCCAACGATTTTATCGTTGAGAAACTCAATTCACGCTGAACTCTCCTACAGTGAAGATTGTTAGGTTCTTGCCTCAAAAAGCGATGAAAATAAATCAACAATTGATTTTGTTTAAGGGGACCGTATGGTCTAGAGCACGAAATTTTCACGATTTTTTTTTGCCATAAAAAATTTAAAAATCGATGTTTTAACTTTTCGGGTTTATTACTACCTTTATTAAGTATACAAAAAATTTTTTTTTTAATTTTAAAAACAGTGTTTATTATCATATAATTGGCATTGAAGACGACCCTCTCGAAAAATCCGACCCGGACGGTGAAGATCGATCCGAGACTTCTACTCATCTGAAACACAAAATTCAAGAAGATTCTTAATCAGAAAGAGTGCAGTTATGGTCGGGACTAGAACAAATCGAAAAAATTAAAAATTGACAAAATGGCGCGCTTTTGAAAAAAAATTCGTAAAATCGGGTTTTTTTTCACTAGTTTTTTAGTATAAACAATAAGAAATTATTTAAATAAAATTATGATTGTAGTTCCGACGATAGCCATACATGTTGTGAACAACATATCCAAATTTCAAGTGATTCGGTTGAATAGTTTTTTTGTTTTCACCTGCGCAGTGCCGAAAAAAGTCGTTTCGAGATAAATGAGTTTAAAGTTTGAGGTACAGATATTTTCAAAAATTGAGCAAATTTTGAATACTTACAGTTAATCCGCGATTCCGGCACCATATAGGATTCCTTCGGAACGTTCATAATTCAAGATTTCCTCACTCCTTTCATTTCTTCGAGCTGTCCGAGCCTCTTTGGAGTTGTCCGTGCTCCTACGGTTGGCGCTCGATACTCGCAGCTCGTCTCGGTTTTGCGCTAGTTGCTCCGCTTGTGGCCCGATTGTTATGCCCATGGTCTCCATTATTTTCAATAGGGATGCAAATCCTTCATTGAATATGCAAGCGGAAATGTGAGTGGCAATATCAATGATTTTTTTTCCGGCAAACAGATGTTTCGGCGCAAGGTGCCACACGCAAGCATTGAAACTTTCGTTATTGTTCTGCGTATTACTGCCAATACACCTTTCCAATAAAGTCTCTGCTGTCAATTCTTCATAAATTGGTTTTAATATCTCTTGTGCTTCATCGCACAGAGCAGGTGGGTGCTCGTAGGTGTCTAAAGTACCTGCAGCCTCACTTTGACGCCACTTGCACCACGATTCGGAACCTGGAGGACAGTACGAGTGTTGCGGATTTTCATCTGTTGAAATTTTGTGATAATATGCTGCCCATATTTCACTTCTCATCCCTTCAGTCGAATCTGAATTACGTCTAATTGCTAGACCGTAATAAGTTGACAGCTCTTGCAATAATTTATTCGTCAATTGTTGACGCTTCGGTGTTTTATTTATCGATTTCCGCTGTGTCTTTTTTCCCTCTTCTTTTTCTGTCAATTTCTTTGTTGCTTTCTTTATTTGTGCATGTTTTTTTTTCGCATCAACAGCACGTTTGTACAAACGTTTTTTAACATGCAAAACACATTCTTTTTTGCAAACTAAAAAATCATCCCCGTAAGGCTTTGTGTCCAATAAGGCTTTGAACGTTTTCGTGTCGCCGTCTCCGATATAGTTCGCGTATTTTACGTTGTACAACTCTTCCGATCTCTTGAACATTTCCACGATGCCGTCTACCTCCATTTTGCCAGCACTTCCGGTATGATTTGCGTCACAGTGATCTTCATGCTCTCGATACCACGCTTCATATTCAATCGTATCCTCTTGGCCTTTCCATTGAGAGCAGGCTTGACATATACTGCATTTGACGACAACATCTAAAATTTTATTACTGTATTTCCCTATTAACGAGGCAATACCGAGAAGCGATGAGAATCCACGTTTCGCCCACGATCCATCACCAGACACAGAAAGTTCATCCGCGGGACGCCCAGCTTTTACATTCAACTCGACTTCTTCTTTCAATGCTCTTTGGAAAACGATTTTCGCGACGGCTTCAGCTGCAATTTTTATATTGTCCACGATGCCGTAATATGTACTCTTACAAATTCCTTGTCCAAGATCCATGAGACCACAGAAATTTTTCAAGCCTTCAAATCCTACTCCAAGCATTCTCAGGGCGAGAACAAGTCGACGGTTGATTTCAAATGCCTTATCAATTAACGGCGAAGACAAAATAAAAGTTTCTTTACACTCACACTTCACAGAGAGTTTGAATCCTAGACCACGTTGTCCGTTTTTGCTAAAAGTGACCGCACCGTTACAATCTTTACACTTCAACAACTGTTGCAACTTTAAAAATATCATGCTGAATTCGATGATGCAATAATTGAAAGTAGGATTAACGTTTACTTCCAATTCCTCATTGCCTTTTAATTTTTTCGCAGACGTGCTCGTAAAATCAGTAGTATTTTCGATAGTGAATCGATTGCCCTTGAAATATCTTTTGCGACCTACAGAAGATGGTCGTCTAGAAGAGTCACGGCCTTGCTTTCTATCCATATTTTCTGATATTTTATTTCAAAATTTTCGATGTTGGTTCGTCAAAACGTAACGTTGTACTGATCAAGTCAGGGGAAAGCGAAATGACCGTTTCCCTCACAAATGTTCGACAATAGGTATATTTCGGGGAAGGGAAAAGTATATATAGGTATGTAGTATGTACTATATACAGGTATATATTTTCGGAGAAGGATTGGGACAGCTGCTGCGCTCCGATTAGGTTACCGGTTAGCGCTAGACCCGTTAGGAGCGCGCGGACCGCTCTCTACCTGCGTTATGGGCTGTAGAAGCTGTAATATTGAGAATTTCCGCATGAAAATTTCACAGTATATTCTTGAGATACTATACTTTCGACATATCGAAAAAAAAAAAATCGATTTTTTCAAATTTCTAGACCATACGGTCCCCTTAAACGAAGGACTGACGTCCTTGAGCACTTCTCCAACGATTTTCATTGTTGAGTAGTTTAATGTGAATCGAACTCTCCAGCGGTAGAAACCGCTGGGTTCTCGCTTGAAAAAGCACTGAAAATCAATAAACAATTTATATTGTTTATTCGAAGGAATGACAGTTCTTTCGCACGTCTCCAACGATTTTTATCGCTGGGTAGTTCAATGTGAATTGAACTGTCCAGCGGTAAAAACCGCTGGATTCTCGCTTGAAAAAACGGTGGAAATTAATAAACAATTTATATTGTTTATACGGAGGAACGATCGTTCGTTTGTTCGTCTCCAACGATTTTATCGTTGAGAAACTCAATTCACGCTGAACTCTCCTACAGTGAAGATTGTTAGGTTCTTGCCTCAAAAAGCGATGAAAATAAATTAACAATTGATTTTGTTTATACGAAGGACTAACGTCCTTGGGCACTTCTCCAACGATTTTCATCGTTGAGTAGTTCAATGTGAATCGAACTCTCCAGCGGTAGAAACCGCTGGGTTCTCGCTTGAAAAAGCGGTGAAAATCAATAAACAATTTATATTGTTTATACGAAGGAACGATCGTTCGTTCTTTCGTCTCCAACGATTTTTATCGCTGGGTAGTTCAATGTGAATTGAACTCACTAGCGGTAAAAACCACTGAGTTCTCGCTTGAAAAAGCGGTCGAAATCAATAAGCAATTTATATTGTTTATACGAAAAAACGACAGTCCTTTCGTATGTCTCCAACGTTTTTTTTCGCTGGGTAGTTCAATGCGAATTTGAACTCTCCAGCGGTAAAAACCGCTAGGTTCTCGCTAGAAAAAGCGGTGAAAGTCAATAAATAATTGATATTGTTTATACGAAGGAACGATAGTTCATTCGTACGTCTCCAACTTTTTTTATCGCTGGGTAGTTCAATGTGAGTTGAACTCTCCAGCGGAATAAACCGATGGGTAGTCGCTTGAAAAAGCGGTGAAAATCAATAAATAATTGATATTGTTTATACGGAGAAACGATCCTTCTTTCGTACGTCTCCAACGTTTTTGTCCCTGAGTAGTTCAATATGAATTGAACAACTGTCCAGCGGTAACAACCGCTGGGTTCTCGCTTAAAAAAGCGGTGAAAATTAATTAATAATTGATATTGTTTATGCGAAGGAACGGTCGTTCTTTCGTACGTCTCTAACGATTTTTATCGCTGGGTAGTTCAATGTGGGTTGAACAAAAGCCGAAAGAAAATATTGATAAAGCAAACGTTCATAACTTTTGCTTTCGGCTTTCGGTTCAATAATATTTTTTGGGTGTAGTAAAAAAAAAAACCAGCCTTATGGTTGGTTCTTTGGCTACTTACAAGGAAATTTTTTTTCATAAAATGTAATGGTTTTAAAATTCTCTTTCGTTTCATCAATTGTGCTGGATACTTTTCGAAACTAATTGAATATTTTTGAAATATATCTAGCTCTATCGATGAAAATCGACAGAGAATTTTATGAAACGTTTTTCGTGAAAATTTTCCTTCTCCTCTCAATGACTTCCGAAGATGATCCAATTTGATGAATCGAAGCCAAAAGCAAAAGTTATGGAATTTGTTTCATCAACATTTTCTTTCGGCTTTTGAATGCAGTAAGTATATAGTAGATAGTTTTTTGGAGCTGACTAGTTGTCATAAGTAGTCAAACAAACAACCACAAGTCTAATTCTGCTTCTGAAAACTATCTACTACTCACTACATTTAAAAGTCAAAAGAAAATATTGATGAGAAAGTTTTATAAATGTTGCTTCTCGCTTCGACTGATTAAGTTGGATAATATTTGTAAGCAGCCGAAGAACTAAATTTGCAATCGGTTTTTTTTAAATTTACTTACTTTCATGAATGGATCCAGTTCTTCTAGTACAAAACCTTACCAGTCCTACCAGAAGCTGCATCGCATTTTTGTTCTGCATTGACAAATCTGATGTTTCGAATGGGGTGATCGTCGTTCCATCTGGTAGTATTGCTTGAAACCTGCAAACAAAAAACGACATTAAGAACACATAATATAAAAAAGTAAATAGATATGTAGATAGACAAATAGATCGATAGATAGATAGATATATAGATAGACAGATAAATAAATAGACAGATAGATAGATATATAGATAGACAGGCAGACAGGCAGGCAGATAGACAGGTAGATAGGTGGGCAGATTGAGAGATAGACAGATAAGCAAACAGATTGACAGCTAGAAAGATAGACAGATAGACAGATAGATAGATAGACAGATGGACAGATAGACAGAAAAATAGATAGATAGATATATAGATAGATAGATAGATAGATAGATAGATAGATAGACAGATAGATAGATAGATAGATGGATAAATGCATAGATAGACAGATAGATAGATAGATGGATAGATAGATACATAGATAGATAGATAGATAGATAGATAAATAGATAGATAGATAGATAGATAGACAGATGGGGAGGGGGGAGAGAGACGAGTTGATCGATGATGCTGGATAGCTTTTGAAACTAGTCGACAAGTTTTGAAAACTATTCAGCACCATTTATCAAAGCCGAAAGAGAATTTTATAAAACTACTTTCATGCAAAATTTCCTCCTTTGTTTAACCACTTTTAAAAATAATCAAACTTTATTAATCGAAGCTGAAAGCCCAAGTTATGAAATTGTCTTCATAACTTTTACTTTTGACTTCGAATGATGAAGTTGGATAATTTTAAAAAGTGGTTAAAAAATGAGGTTTTTTTTCATGAAAAAAGTTAAATAAAATATAAGTTTCACCAAATTTTATTTCGGCTTTGATCCATGGTGTTGAATAGTTTTTGAAACTAGTCTTTTTGAAACTAGAAGCCAAAGAGAATTTGATGAAGCTTATATTTTATAAAAAATTGATTTGTTTTTCAAACTATTCAATGAACCAACTGCAAGGCTGTTTTTTCGACTACTCCCAAATATTATTCAATTTCATTCGGAGTGTAAAGCAAAAGTTATGAAACAAGTATCATAACTTTGGCTTTCTGCTTCACTTGTTGAAATTGGATAATATTTGAAAGTAGTCAAAAAACTAGCCTTGTGGTTTACTCATTGATTAGTTCGAAAAACAAGGAAATTTTTATAAAATATCATAAAACTCTCTTTCGGCTTTGATCAATGATGCTAGATAGCTTCTGAAACTAGTCGACTAGTTTTAAAAACTATTCAGCAACATTAATCAAAGCCGAAAGAAAATTTTATAAACTTTCTTTCATGCAAAATTTCCTCCTTTGCTTAACCACTTTTACAAATTTTATAAAAAAGAATAGTACTTACTGATTCCTTCTCTTTGAAGAATAATATTACCATAATAACTTGGAAATAGATTTTTTTGACCTCACTGATCCTTTCTGCATGGACAAATCTTATCTTTCGACCTAATTCCAAGTATGACGCCCCGCTGTCAAGATCTGTAAATAAAAAAACAAAATGAGAGACAGTTATGACAATGTGTTGTTTCTACTAGCAGTAAAGAACCCATTGCAAATTTTGGCCATCGACGGCTGTGAACATCAAAGCGTTATAAGTGTTATTGCAATCAAAATCGATCCTTGTTTGCGATAGATATTCTACAATGGGTTAACACAGATATCTAAATTACATTTTTTGTTTCCTTTACACTACTCAAAATGTTCAAACATAAACTTGAAATAATTTAGGAAATGTTACCTCCAAAAATCTTCTCTTAACTTTTATAAAGTAATGTGGATTTTCTAACTTTCATTTACTCGGGTTTTCTGTCACGCAACTACCCGCTGTCTTTCTTCTTTTGAATCTTCAAAAGAATCCTTCGACTTTACTTATTTGTTTGTGCATGGTAGATAATATGCAATTGTTAGTGAGTCTCTGCATTTTTTTGAACTGAGAAAGAATTTTTGGTTTCACTGCGTTTTATAAATGACATTTTTACACATTGTTTTGTAAATTTTTATTCGCTAAAAGCTAGAAAAAATTTGTATTTTATGGACAGCGGATAGTTGTTATAACACAGTGAAACCAAAAACTCTTTCTCAGTTAAAAAAAAAGCAGACGCTCACTAACAATAGCATATTATCTACCATGCACAAACAAATAAGTAAAGTCGAGGGATTCTTTTGAACCTTCAAAAGAATCCTTCGACTTTCTCAGTTAAAAAATTCTTTCTCAGTTAAAAAAAAGCAGACGCTCACTAACAATAGCATATTATCTACCATGCACAAACAAATAAGTAAAGTCGAGGGATTCTT
Organism: Rhimphoctona megacephalus; assembly: GCA_963989365.1. Lineage (NCBI taxonomy): Eukaryota > Metazoa > Arthropoda > Insecta > Hymenoptera > Ichneumonidae > Rhimphoctona > Rhimphoctona megacephalus. The sequence goes on from OZ022415.1 coordinate 12,840,236, forward strand.
TTGAACTTTTAAAAGAATCTTTTGACTTTACTTATTTGTTTGTGCATGGTAGATAATATGCTATTGTTAGTGAGCGTCTGCCTCTAGAAAAGAAGCTAGAAAAAAATTTTTCTTATAAAAGAACATTTGGAATATTACCTGTTTTCGAAGAAATTCTAGCTTCATGTTTTCGTACAGTCATTGTAATGAGGCATACAATCCTGAGCCCCGCTACATACAGCGGCGGTGCCATCTCCCAGGTAAACCTGTAAATAGAAAATAAATAATTATAATAAGTTACAAATAATGATAACAATAAGTAAATAATGTTATAAATAAATAATAGAGGACCAGGTTTCTCATGGACGATAGGTAAGCAGAGATATTATAAATACCACGGCATATGGAGAGGAATTTTGTCTTCTTGATCACTGGCCGATACTGACTCTTGACTTGAAAGCTAGAGGAGCTCGACACAGCGTAAAACCTGTGGTTTGGGATTACCACATACGATTAGAATAAGGAAGAGGTAAAGGAAATTGTAAGAAAGGACCATTAGTTCATATCGAACAGCGGAAGCTAAAATATTGACTCAGCAGGGACGCAAAGGAAACTTTTTGCACACCAACCAAGACAGTACCAAAGCAATCAGTGTTCAATTGTTAATAAGGGAAAGGATACAAAGGATTTGTTAGTGCGGGTGACGTCGAAACTCACCTGAAATAATTCTATCCTTGTGAGCAATAAACCCGGCGTAGCGAGAAGTCCAATTCTTATTGAGGCGACAAAGGTCCGGTTGAACACAGCAGCTCCATCAGGACGTGGCTGCGAGGGGATTTCAAAATAATTAGTAAAAGGAGATAAATAATAAATTAGGGATTGGGAAAGGGAGTAAGGACTTCAAGGACCGGGAGTAAAGGCTCAAATGTCAGGAAAGAGGGAACTGAAGAACCGAAAGATTTTACCAATCTCATTGAGGAGTTAGAAAAGAAAGGATTACCATGAATTACGTCAACTCGGGTGATTTAGGATAAGGAAGAACGGAAAAGGATTAATAATTGTAAATCGCGTCGTTGATAGGTCACACATACACTGCCGAACAACCACCTCACCGAAAGAAGTACACATAACACTCGTAATTGTCAACCGAACATATTGACACTCCACAAATTGGTAAACAAAACACAAACAAACAAACGCGAAACTACTAGATCATTTAATTCGCTCTAATTTATTAATTATTTGGGAGATAAAACTAATCGCGAACACGGGCGCACACACACAAGGGGGCAGCCATGTTGTAAACCCGTATCGAAAACATTATCGAACGGGTGTGTTGATCCGCGGCGTCACCATCGAAGCGGAGAAAACTGTAACTACTAGCACGTCGATAAGGCGGAGTAAACTGTAACAAATAGAACATCGGTAAATACGAGTTAGGGAAATTTGCGCGAAATTACAAAAGCACTATTGTACTCCTTGAAAACACACCACATAACTATCGTTATAAGTATACACATTAGCCATACGATTATAAATCTAAAGACAAATATTGTACAGGGGAACTCGGGAGTTGATTGAATAAACACATAATTTGTAAATGATTTCTTTCTAACAGACGGTTTTTATTAATTTAATCCTTCTTCGTGCTCCGAACCTATATAAATTATATTGAAATAACCACAAACGTTTCAACACTTCAATGATTCTTATTTATTGTTAAATATTATTTCTTATCGTTGTAATTTATTGCTTAGTCACCACGTCACATACCATGTTTCTCTCATTTTCCTTATTTACCAACTAATAACAAATCATCCTATAAAAAATGTACGATTATGAGGATCTATATTATTTAAGATTTGTACTTTCGCGGTTTTCTTTTGCAACGGGAATTACGCACACTAGCGACAAATTTCGCATTCGTCACAGTACCACGACGGTAGCGCCATTTTTAGCGTCAAGACGACAGACTACCGAGCGGCAGATCTCCAATCTTCAGTATCGTTCGACACGACAAAGACAATGCCTTGAGGTGAGTGCTTTTTCGAGATTTTTTGAAGATTAACTTTTGGTGTTGTTTTTCTAAAAATTTTCCCCTCGCAAAATGTAATTAATAGTTTTTGATAATTAATAAATTTGTGTTTTTTTAGTAACAAAACGGAAAGGGCCGCCAAAAAAAAAAGACGGAGGAGCGAAGAAACATTCGGTAAGTGTACACATCACCGTCTTTCGTATATGTATATTCAAACACGACAGATATTCCGCTATTGTTTGTCATAAGCGAATTTTTTTTTTTCAATTCTTAATACCCGCAATTTTTTCCGTACTCTTATTCCTGTTATTTGATATTTCAGTGAAAATAAATGGAGAAACAAAATTCATATTCAAGTTGAAACCTGTATATGAAATTTGTTTCTCCATTTATTTTCGCTGAAATATCCAGTAACAGGAATAAGAGAACGGAAAAAAATTCGGGAATCGAGAATTGAAAAAAAAAAATCGCTTATGAATCAAACAACAGCGGAATATCTTTTGTGTTTGCATATTTCTTATGTAGTGTGTGTGTGTGTGTCCGCGCACGTGGACCTGTGTTTACACAAGAGTTTTGTCGCTGTTTGTCCTTCGCGCTCGATACATTGTATCGAAGTATGTTATTTTGTGTTATTGCTATTTTCTAGTTTATTTTTTATTTTCCCCGCGATTCTAAAGTTTTTTTCATATTTTTAGCTTTTATTTTTCCCTACAATCTTTCATTTTTTCATTCAATTCATCCCTCTCTCTCTCTCTCTCTCTCTCTCTCTCTCTCTCACACACACACACACACACACACACACACACACACACACACACACACACACACACACACACACACACACACACACACACACACACACACACGCACGCACGCACGCACGCACGCACACGCACACGCATACACGCACACATCTCTGTCTCTTTCTCTCTCTACCGTACTATTCTCTCCGATTCTCTGTCATTCCCATTCTCTTCAGGTCGCTTATTATTTCTTATTTCTTCCAATTTATTATTATTTATATTAACTTTGTGAAATTCTCCCTTGTTCTTTTTCTTCCATCATCGGCCATTATTTGTAATGTTGCCTTTCAGTTCCTCGCATTCTCTCGTTCAATTCTTTTGGTTGTTTGTCGCGTTCTCTGAAGGTTCATATCGATCTCTCTCGTTAATTTTCTCGCCTTTGATCCCATACTCTCCCCATCTCTAGTTTTTTTCATGCTGTCTAACTATCTATCGTAATTTTTTCATTCTTATAATCATTCTTATTCCATCGACTGTTTCTGTTACTCATATTCACTTTCGCTCTCCTGTTTCTATCCCAACATTCATAATCACCTGCAATCTTTTCTTCTACTTCCTCTCGTACTCTTTCGTTCCATGCTTCCCTGTCATTCGCGTTTTTTCTCGGTCGCCGATTCCTCATCTTCTTGCTTCCGTTTCATACTCTCTCAATATCTCTCGTTCTGTTTGGATCGCTCTCATTGTCTGTCAATCTTTTTTTCATCCTTTCTCATTCATTCTTATTCCAATAAACTTTTCGTTATTTTTGTTAGCTTTTTTATTTTCTGTTATTCTGTCTCATTCTCCTTCCTTCCTCATTCTGTTATCACCTGCAATCTTTTTTTTCTATTCTCTTATACTCTATCCATTTCATTTATTCTTCTCTCTTCTGTTTTCCTTTCTATCAAGATATATTATTTTTTAATTATCTATTGTTTTCATTTATTTTATCTCCTAATTTCAACAAATTTTATGCTATTTTTATTCACTCCTTTTTTAATCCTCTGGTATTCTTTACTTGCCTCTTTCTGTTATCGCCTACATTCTTTTTTTCTATTCTTTTATAATCTATCCGTTTTATCTATTCTTCTTTTTTTCTCTATCAAAACGTACGTAGTACTCTCTATCAAAATGTATTTTTTTTAAATTCTTTACAGTTTTCTTTCATTTTCTCTCATTCGTTCTTATTTCAACAAATTTTATACTGTTTTTATTCACTTTTTAGGGTTCCGTATGTCCAAATGAAAAAAAAAAACGGAACCCTCATAGGATCACTCGTGTGTCTGTCTGTCTGTCCGTCTGTCACAGTCAATTTGCTCCGAATCTACTGGACCGATTAAGTTGAAATTTGGTACACATATGAATTTCTATGATCTAAACACGGATGTGTAACATAAATAAATTAATTTTGAATATGGGGGTCACGTTTGGGGGGCAAATTAGAAAATTAAAAAAAAAGTTTTGCAAACCGTGTGACATATCAAATGAAAGGGCTTGTTGTGAGGGTCTCAAATATATTTTTTTTATAATTTTAAGATAAATAGTTTTAAAGTTATTTAAGAAAATAGATGAAAATTGACCATTCCCCCTCCCCCTTTATCGCCGAAACTACTGAGCCTACAATTTTGAAAAAAATACAGAAAATAGTTCTTTACTTATAGATTACAGGAAAACCTATAAGAAGTCTATGGTCTTAAAATTTTTAGTTACCACAAACAAATTTGGGTCAGATTTAAAAAACATGGTAGATAACATATTCATCGTACGGAACCCTCTCCACGCGAGTTCAACTCGCACTTGTCCGCTTTTTTTTTCTCTTATACTCTGTCCGTTTCATCTGTTCGTCTCTCTGCTATTTTTCCTACCTTCTGTCAATATGTTTTTTTTTTAATTCTCTATTGTTTTCATGCATTTTCTTGTTCTCTTATTCTCTCGTATTCTCTACCATTTTCGTTCTTTTCAGTTTATCGTTATAATAATTATTTCTTAGGTCATCTAATTATCTGTTATTCATATTAATTCTTTCTTATTTTTTGTTATACTTCTCACTATATAAATCTCTTTTTCTCTCTATACATAAATCTCTTTTTCACCAGGTAGAGGAACCACTTCAGCAGCCGTTACCGCCTCAGCAGCCACTACCGCTTCAGCAACAGTTTCCACCTCCGCAGCTTCCACCTCAACAGCAGCTACCGCTTCAGCAACCGCTACCGCCTCAGCAACAGTTTCTACCTCAGCAGCAGCTTCCTCCTCAACAGCCGCTACCGTCCCGGCAGCAGCTTCCGTCTCAACAGCCGCTACCGCCTGAGCAGCAGCTTTCGCCTCAGCAGCCGCTACCGCCTCAGCAGCAGCTTCCGTCTCAGCAGCCGCTACCGCCTCAGCAGCAATTACCGCCTCAGCAGCAGTTACCGCCTCAGCAGTCGCTAGCGCCTCAGCAACAGCTTCTGCTTCAGCAGCTGCTACCGCCTGAGCAGCAGCTTTGGTATCAGCAGCAGATGCTGCCTCTGCAGCCGCTACCGCCTCAGCAGCAGCAGCTTTGGTATCAGCAGCAGATGCTGCCTCTGCAGCCGCTACCGCCTCAGCAGCAGCAGCTTCCGCCTCAGCAGCAGTTTCCGCGTCAGGAGCAATTTCCACTGCAGCAGCCGAGACCTCCTCAGCAACAGGTTCCGTCTCAGCAGCCGCTACCGCCTGAGCAGCAGCTTCCGCTTCAGCAGCCGCTACCGCCTCAGCAACAGCTTCTGCCTCAGCAGCCGTTACTGCCTGAGCAGCAGCTTCCGCCTCAGCAACCGCTACCGCCTGAGCTGCAGCTTCCGCCTCAGCAGCCGCTATCGCCTCAGCAGCAGCTTCTGCCTCAGCAGCCGTTACTGCCTGAGCAGCAGTTTCCGCTTCAGCAGCCGCTACCACCTGAGCAGCAGCTTCCGCCTCAGCAGCTGATACCGCCTGAGCAGCAGCTTCCGCCTCAGCAGCAGTTTCCATCTCAGCAGCCGCTACCGCCTCAGCAGCCGCTACCGCCTCAGCAGCCGCTACCGCCTCAGCAGCCGCTACCGCCTCAGCAGCCGCTACCGCCTCAGCAGCCGCTACCGCCTCAGCAGCCGCTACCGCCTCAGCAGCCGCTACCGCCTCAGCAGCAGCTTCTGCCTCAGCAGCAGCTTTGGTATCAGCAGCAGATGCTGCCTCTGCAGCCACTACCGCCTCGGCAGCAGCAGCTTCCGCCTCAGCAACAGTTTCTGCGTCAGAAGCAATTTCCACCGCAGCAGCCGTGACCGCCTCAGCAACAGGTTCCGCCTCTGCAGCCACTGCCGCGTCAGCAGCAGCATCTACCTCTGCAGCCGCTACCACCTCAGCAGCAACGATCCGAGGGGCTGTTCCTGCTCAGCGGTCGTGTGGAATCAATGCAACAGGAGCTGCAACGACAACTGCAGCAGCAGCCACAAGATCAACAGCAGCAGCTTCAGCAACAACAACAGCAAAAGCAGCAAGGAGGGCTCCAGGAGCCACAGTTAGTGATCTTGAACTGCCCGGATAGCACACCTCATTCATTGCAAAAACGGCTGCGCCAAATGGAGACTACGATTGAAACATATAAAATTCGTTTGGAGAAAGCGGAATCGGAGCTAAAATGCGCTCAGGATGAGGTGAAAAATATCAAGAATAAAGCTTCTCAACAAAACCTTCAAGGAGCCCAGCGGCGAATTGCTCAACAATTGAAGCGTCTGGAGAAACAGCAAACCCGTTTAACCGGCAATAAAAACAACACAAACAATACAAAAGATAACGAAAACGGCAACAAGGAGAACGACAACAACGGTGGCAACCGAAACAACGCCAACAACAATAACAATGGCAACGTTAACGGAAATAACAGAAATAAGGACAATAACGGAACCGGCAACAAAAATTAAAATAGTTTTACACCGATTGTTGATTACACAATGAACAATTTTCAAAACAGTTTTCTTTATTTACTTTTGTTGTCTTCATACAATTTTATATTATTTAAACATTTACGCTATAATTTTCTTTGGACTTATCGGCCATTACGTATTTCATCTATACATTTATTAATTTAAAAATAAAGAGTTTTTGCATAATTGTGTTTTGATTTTCTCTCTCACTTCATTTATGTTTCTGTCTCCATCTCCATCCTTTATTATTTACTAGTATACGATTCGGACCGCTCGCCCGACCCTTTCATCCATACTTTATCTTTTTGCAATGTCCCTAGCGTAATGATGCTTTTTTTCCTGCTACTTTTATTTGTTTGGCTCCATAAAAACGCAAATTCATCCCAAAATCTCAATCCCTCGCCGAGATATGATTTTTGGCTTGTGACCACCATATACACGAAAAATGACGTTTTTTCATAAAAATTGGAACGAAAATTCGTTGCCTTGGGTTGACCCTACCGCAATGATGCTTTTTTTCCTGCTACTTTTATTTGTTTGGCTCCATAAAAACGGAAATTCGTGCCAAAATCTCAATCCCTCGTCGAGATATGATTTTTGACTTGTGATCACCGTTTACTCGAAAAATGACGTTTTTTGATAAAAATTGGAACGAAAATTCGTTGCCTTGGGTTGACCCTAGCGCAATGATGCTTTTTTTCCTGCTACTTTTGTTTGTTTGGCTCCATAAAAACGCAAATTCATCCCAAAATCTCAATCCCTTGCCGAGATATGATTTTTGGCTTGTGACCGCCATATACACGAAAATTGACGTTTTTTCATAAAAATTGTAACGAAAATTCGTTGCCTTGGGTTGACCCTAGCGCAATGATGCTTTTTTCTCTGCTACTTTTGTTTGTTTGACTCTATAAAAACACAAATTCATGCCAAAATCTCAATCCCTCGCCGAGATATGATTTCTGGCTCGTGACCACCGTTTACACGAGAAATGACGTTTTTTCAGAAAAATTGGAAAGAAAATTCGTTGCCTTGGATTGACCCTAACGCAATGATGCTTTTTTTCTGCTACTTTTGTTTGTTTGGCTCCATAAAAACACACATTCCTGCTAAAATCTTAATCCCTCGCCGAGATATGATTTTTGACTTGTGACCACCATATACACGAAAAATAACGTTGTTTCATAAAAATTGGAACGAAAATTCGTTGCCTCGGGATGACCCTAGCGCAATGATGCTTTTTTTTCTGCTACTTTTGTTTGTTTGGCTCTATAAAAACACAATTTCATGCCAAAATCTCAATCCCTCGCCGAGATATGATTTTTGGCTTGTGACCACCGTTTACACAAAAAATTACGTTTTTTGATAAAAATTGGAACGAAAATTCGTTGCCTTGGGTTGACCCTAGCGCAATGATGCTTTTTTTCCTGCTACTTTTGTTTGTTTGGCTCCATAAAAACGCAAATTCATCCCAAAATCTCAATCCCTTGCCGAGATATGATTTTTGGCTTGTGACCGCCATATACACGAAAATTGACGTTTTTTCATAAAAATTGTAACGAAAATTCGTTGCCTTGGGTTGACCCTAGCGCAATGATGCTTTTTTCTCTGCTACTTTTGTTTGTTTGACTCTATAAAAACACAAATTAATGCCAAAATCTCAATCCCTCGCCGAGATATGATTTCTGGCTCGTGACCACCGTTTACACGAAAAATGACGTTTTTTCAGAAAAATTGGAAAGAAAATTCGTTGCCTTGGGTTGACCCTAACGCAATGATGTTTTTTTTTCTGCTACTTTTATTTGTTTGGCTCCATGAAAACACACATTCCTGCGAAAATCTTAATCCCTCGCCGAGATATGATTTTTGACTTGTGACCACCGTATACACGAAAAATAACGTTTTTTCATAAAAATTGGAACGAAAATTCTTTGCCTTCGATTGACCCTAACGCAATGATGCTTTTTTTCCTGCTACTTTTGTTTGTTTGGCTCCATAAAAACGGAAATTCGTGCCAAAATCTCAATCCCTCGTCGAGATATGATTTTTGACTTGTGACCACCATATACACGAGAATTGACGTTTTTTCATAAAAATTGTAACGAAAATTCGTTGCCTTGGGTTGACCCTAGCGCAATGATACTTTTTTTCTGCCACTTTTGTTTGTTTGGCTCTATAAAAACACAAATTCATACCAAAATCTCAATCCCCCGCCGAGATATGATTTCTGGCTCGTGACCACCGTTTACACGAGAGTAGTAAGGCTATGCCAGTTCTAACTCACTTTTCACAGCAGGGTGCCTGGGTCTGGAGGGGGAAGGATCTTCGGGGGAGGGGAAGTATCTCAGGGAGCGGGGGAGTGGAGGGGGAAGTGGCGAGATGGGGATCACAATGCAACGGACCTGTTTGAACTTGTGCGGCAATGCTTAGAGAAATGCTGACGTATTGTCACTCTTTCTAAGAAAAGAGAATAAAAAATGATATTTATTACTGGAAGTCTTTACAAATGGTGTTTAAGCATCACACTCCCAATGATAGATTTATGTGTCCTGTTACACATTTTTGTAACCTGCAGAGTCATCATGAAGACATTTTAGTCAAATTCCACAAGAATGCTCATTCATGAGACTTTCTTTGAAAAGTCACCTTTTAGTCAAATTACACAAGAATGCTCATTCATGAGACTCTTTGAAAAGACACCTGCCCTTCCCCCAGATTTTAGCTCCAGTTATTGGGATAGATTTATGTGTCCTGTTACACATTTTTGTAACCTGCAGAGTCATCATGAAGACATTTTAGTCAAATTCCACAAGAATGCTCATTCATGAGACTTTCTTTGAAAAGTCACCTGTCCTTCCCCCAGATTTTAGCTCCAGTTGTTGGGAATTGCATAAGATTTCTATTTTCTTCAATAGTTACCAGCTACGTGAATGGATGATGGACCGCTTCCGTTTCATCTCAGGCGAAAGTTTTTTTTAGTAGTGAAATTTTTGTAATGTTATAAAAAAAAAATTATGCCTTAGACTTTTAATGGAAAGGACACTTTTTATGGAAAGACTACCAGGTGACGATCACACCTGACCTCCATTGAGTCATTGTTTGCTTAAAACGGTGCATTGGTAGAATTTTAACAAAAGATAAATCTCCTACCTGCTAGTCCATATTTTTGCGTTATATATAGTCTTGCGTTGATGCTGTATGGGTGGGGCGAGGGTAGGGGAAATGCGGGGTATAGTGAGTGTGAGAGATGTATGATTATTTTTAAATAATTTTAGTTTGAAAAAGTGGATAAACTTATAAGATTGAGAGTTAAATGTTTATTCTGAAAGTAGACGTCGACATGGATAGATGCGCAAGCTTGTATGCAATCCACCCGTCGAAAGACCCCTGGACATTGACGAAAAATGAACTCGAATCGATTCCCAAGGCTTTACTTTTAAAATATTTTAGCTACTGTATAACTTCATTGTGGGATCGTTTACCAGAGCATTTACAGTGTGATAGTGAGATACAATCATATCATGAGTGTGATGATCATTTTAATCCACCATGGGAACTGACTCATGTTGATGCTGTTGGACCTATGCGTCGAGATTGTGAAAAGTGTTTTGAAATGGAAGAATTGGTGAATATATATGCAATTCGACGTACGAAGAATCCGCGAGAAATGACGACGGAGGAGCTACGAATTATATCGCCAACAATATTTAAACAGTACTTCAGTGAATTTACCGATTATTTGTGGGATCGTTTACCAGAATATTATCAATCTGATAGTGAGATTATATCATATAGACGATGTTACGAACATTGGAACACACCATCGACGGGGGATCACATCGATGGCCCCGTACCCCAACGTCGTAACTGCAGAGAGTGTTGCAAGAGCATTGAACATGTTTAAACCTGTCTCGAATGCAGGTGTGCAAACAAAGAAACGTGGACCCATTGTTCGACAAGAATAGATCTTCGGAAAATGCGTGGGAAAGAATCTGCTATTGCGGAATGTGCATTGTTCGAAGAAGCAGCTGTCAAAGATGCAGGTGGCGACATGTTCAAACCCTGTATGAGGCTGCATAATACATGATTGAACTAATTTTTCCGGGAAGTGGAAGGGGATTGGACTTATGGAAGGGATGGATGGTACAAATAGTCGAGCATGGAAGAGATCAGCATCAATTCACAGCTCTAGAAGCTTCGTACAAGTCGTGATTTTTGAAAAATCTCTTAAAACCTCCACATTCGACAACGATGGCGTTCTCTGGTATCAACGACATCACTAAGCGGTCCGAGTATCTGCCCACGAAAAAACTAAAAGATCTTGAAGTCAACGGTGACTATGGAATCTCTGATATTCGATCGGCAAAGACTAAGTACGGCCCAAGATACGTCGTGGAAGTGCAGAGTGAATTCACCGTCTTCCTGCCACCCCGAGTCGTCAAGGCATTTGATCAAGATTCTGAGGCGTATGAAAAACTATTGGAAGCTGCTCATACTGGAAAACTCAGTATGAAATACATCGGCGGAGATTGGAACGGCGTCGAGTTTCATGAAATTTCAACGTGAATAAAAAATATATAAAAATCTCTGTAATGTGAAGGAGGAGAAGGAGGAGGAGGAGGAGAAGGAAATTTTGTATAAATAAATTAGAAAAAACCATTTCAAAAATGTTTTCTTTATTCAAAGATCCCTCGTTTACATAATGCATGGTATACATATAACCAGCTTTTCAAAGCTTTTACATTCATCGTTGCACAGTTGAATTTCAATTCGTTGGTATGGTGGTGGGGGCAATTCGATGTAGTTTTTAATAATTTCTTCAACGATGGGCAGTCCAGAGTCTCCAAATCAACAATCTCCGTTGACAAATCCAAGAAGCTCGCTAACCACGAAGACTTTTCACAGCCTTTCACAAATATGGTGCGAGCGTGTTGTGAAATTGCTTGAATTATAGGTTTCGCTGCGTCGTATGGTATAAGACCATAGTCCCATGATATTCCATGGAAATTACGTTGCAACCATTTATTCATGGTTCGATATTTTGCTGGTAGCGTGTCCCATGCGTATGGTGGTTCGAAGAACAGCGTTAGAGGTTCAGCGTTTTTCACATCTGCTCGAATAATTGAAATTTCTTTGACGATAAACTCGTTGATGGGCCCCTTGAAACCTTGTAGATCAACGATAAACTCCATCTCGACTGATGTCCAGTGTGGTCACTTCAGCCATTTTATACCAATTTTTTCACCCCACCACTCAGGGGATTATACTCTACAATACGATCATGTAGAATGAGGCAGTATGCACATGTCTGCGCAGGTACATTCGTTTTCATTTCAAATTGAGAGTTTAAGAGAGTATGGGAGTGTGAGAGTTTCAGAGAGTATGAGAGTTTAAAAGTTTGAGAGAGTTTAAATGTTTGAGGTTTTGAGAGAGTTCAAGAGTTTAAGAGTATGATAGTTTGAGAGAGTTCAAGAGTTTGAGAATTCGACAGTTCGAGAGAGTTTGAGAGGTTGAGAATTTGGGAGTGAGAGTTTAAGAGAGTATGAGAGTCTGAGAGTTTGAGAGAGTTTGGGAGTTTAAGAGAGTATAAGAGTCTGAGAGTTTAAGAGAGTATGAGAGTATGAGAGTTCGAGAGTTAGAAAGAGTTTGAATGTTTGAGAGCTTGAGACAGTTCAAGAATTTGAGGTTGAGAGAGTTTGAGAGCTTGAAAGTTTGAGACAGTTTGAGAATTTGAAAGTTTGCCAGATTGAGAGTGTGAGAGTTTGAGAGTGAAAGTTTGAGAGTTTGAGAGAGTTTGAGAGTTTGAAAGTGTAAAAAAAAATTAAGAGAGTTCGAGAGTTTGAGACCTTGAGAGTTTGAGAGTTTTAGAGTTTGAGAGTTTGAGAGAGTTTAAGAGTTTGAGAGGTTGAGATTTTGAGAGTTTAAGAGTTTGAAAGATTGAGAGTTTAAGAGTTTGAGAGTTTAAGAATTTGAGAGAGTTTGAGAGTTTGAGAGTTCGAGACAGTTTGAGAATTTGGGAATTTTGAGAGTTTGAGAGTTCAAAACAGTTTGACAGTTTGAGAGTTTGAAAGTTTGAGAGTTTAAGAGAGTTTGAGAGTTTGAAAGTTTGAGAGCTTAAGAGAGTTTGAGAGTTCGAAAGTTTGAAAGTTTGAGAGTTTGAGAGTTTAGGAGTTTAAGAGGTTGAGAGTTCAAAAGTTTATGAGTTTGAGAGTTCGACAGAGTTTGAGAGTTTGAAAAGTTGATAGTTTCAGAGTTTGAGAGTGAGAGTTCAAGAGTTTGGGTGGTTGAGAGTTTGAGAGAGTTTAAGAATTTAAGAGATTATTGAATAATGCAGTTTTTGGAAAAACCATGCAAGATGTTCGTAGTCACGTGCAAGTCAAACTGTTAACTGAATGGGTAGGCCGATATGGAGCAGAGGCTATGATCGCAAAACCTAATTTTCACAGTCGAAGTATCTTTGCGGAAAATTTAATCGCTGTAGAGTTGCGAAATCTACAGGTCAAGTTTAACAAACCAATATATGCGGGTATGCCCATTTTGGATATCTCAAAAACTTGTCGATATTCGATATGCGTTCCACCACGAGTTTATAACTCCATCGTATCAAAACAAATGTAAAGTTATGTATACGGATACTGATAGTCTGATTTATCATATTGAATGTGAAGATGTATACCAGGATATGAAACGTAATCTTGATAAATATGACACAAGCGACTACCCCCCTGACAATGTATATGGTACACCGCTTGTCAATAAAAAGGTCCCAGGTCTCATGAAGGATGAGAACAACGGGGCCCTCATGACTGAATTCGTTGGATTTAGATCGAAAATGTATGCGATGCGAGTTGAGGGGAAGAAAGATGTTAAAAAAGCGAAAGGTGTAAAGAGCAATGTTGTTGTGAGAACCATAAAATTTGAAGATTATGTGAAATTTCTCGATGAGCAGATTGAAATGAAGTGTTGCCAATCATCGATTCTATCGACATTACATAATGTCTATACCATAACAGAGACAAAAATCGCTCTAAGTCCACACGATGACAAGCGATATATTATACCTGGAACGGTAGACACGTTGCCATGGGGTCATTACAGTATTCCCAAAGGTTCGGAAGCAATGAAAACGTAGAGAATTGTAAACCAAGAGCGCGTACGTATGTGTATGTGAGAGAGAGAGAGAGAGAGAGAGAGAGAGAGAGAGAGAGAGAGAGAGAGAACATTTTTCTTCAATATTTGTACATTTGATGTGAAATAAAAAGAATCTTTTTTGTGAAACTCAATGTGTCCATCCTTTTTTTTCCTTCTGTCTGCTTTCCAGGGCTATGCAGAGACCTGCTTGGATGTGTCGGGAGGGTCATAAAGAATAAATCAGACTTTAAAAATCTGTTTGTCTTCTTTATTGTTCACAAATCATCCTTACTTATCCAACTATTATGTGTATTGTCGAAACCTAGCCATTTCACAAGCAACTGACTACCACGCCTCTTCCAGGCTTTTTCGATGAGATATATGTCGGGATATTTAACTCGAAGTAACTCTTGCTCATAGAAACCACCTGCAATGGGCTCATCTTGGTGATCTTTTATGTTATATGTAATAGGGCTAGTTTTTCCTACTCGATATATTGTGAAAATTTCCGTTGGCCAGTTTGGCGTATAACCTTTCTCAAATACATTCTTAAATTTACTTTCGGAAAAAGTCAACAAACCGATAGAAATTTACCGAAGCATATAGCTTCAAGTATGTGGGCTTTTATTATAGGCTTTATCATGTTTTATGAAATCTGCAAATAATGTTGAAATGGTTCCTCTCATTGAAGTTGTGTGATAACGAATCATTATTCCACGACTCAGATCTCCCAAATGTGTTTAAGCCTTCAACAGATATTCAAACATATTCAATACTCATATAAAAATTAAAACCCTGAAAAAAAAAAAAACTTTCAACCCTACAAAAAAGTGATCAAATTAATGAGTCATGACAAACTTTACAAATCCAATACTTGCAAAAAAATATACATACATACATACATACATACATACATATATATATATATATATATATATATATATATATATATATTTCAAGACTTCACAAAAGTTACTGTTGCATATTACACGAAAGTTTAAGAAACCTTCCTTATTTCAGAGCATCTTTAAAAAGTGATGAAATACATTCCAATTATCTAATTATCGTCCTATAACGTGAAAAAAAAATTATGTCATGATTCTAAAGTATATAGGCTCAAGTACGTGGGTTTCTATTATAGGCTTTATCATGTTTTATAAAATCTGCAAATAATGTTAAAATCGTTTCTTTCATTGAAGTTGTGTAATGACGAATCATTATTCCACGACTCAGATCTCCCAAATGTGTTGAAGCCTTCCACAGATATTTAAACATATTCAATCCTTCCACAAAATGAAAACTCTGAAAAAAAAAATTTCAACCCTACCAAAAAGAAAAAGTGATCAAATTAATGAGTCACGACAAAATTTACACATCCAATCCTTGCAAATATATATATATATATATATTTCAAGACTTCACAAAGTTACTATTACATATTTCACGAAAGTTTTAGAAACCTTCCTTATTTCAGAGTATCTTTAAAAAATGATGAAATACATTCCAATTATCTAATTAACGTCTTATAACGTGAAAAAATGTCATGCTTATAAAGTATAAGAATTAAAAAATTGGAACACGTCGTTAGATTTACAAATGTTTACTAAGCCAATTGAGATCATTATTCAGGCTCAAGTTGCAGCCAGTGGTATGATGCAGCGGGGGCTCCGCCCTCGCACCACATACCCCTGGCCGCGACTTGAGCCTGAATAATGATCTCAATTGGCTTAGTAAACATTTGTAAATCTAACGACGTGTTCCAATTTTTTAATTCTTATACTTTATAAGCATGACATTTTTTCACGTTATAAGACGTTAATTAGATAATTGGAATGTATTTCATCATTTTTTAAAGATACTCTGAAATAAGGAAGGTTTCTAAAACTTTCGTGAAATATGTAATAGTAACTTTGTGAAGTCTTGAAATATATATATATATATATATATTTGCAAGGATTGGATTTGTAAATTTTGTCGTGACTCATTAATTTGATCACTTTTTCTTTTTGGTAGGGTTGAAATTTTTTTTTTCAGAGTTTTCATTTTGTGGAAGGATTGAATATGTTTAAATATCTGTGGAAGGCTTCAACACATTTGGGAGATCTGAGTCGTGGAATAATGATTCGTCATTACACAACTTCAATGAAAGAAACGATTTTAACATTATTTGCAGATTTTATAAAACATGATAAAGCCTATAATAGAAACCCACGTACTTGAGCCTATATACTTTAGAATCATGACATAATTTTTTTTTCACGTTATAGGACGATAATTAGATAATTGGAATGTATTTCATCACTTTTTAAAGATGCTCTGAAATAAGGAAGGTTTCTTAAACTTTCGTGTAATATGCAACAGTAACTTTTGTGAAGTCTTGAAATATATATATATATATATATATATATATATATATATATGTATGTATGTATGTATGTATGTATGTATATTTTTTTGCAAGTATTGGATTTGTAAAGTTTGTCATGACTCATTAATTTGATCACTTTTTTGTAGGGTTGAAAGTTTTTTTTTTTTTCAGGGTTTTAATTTTTATATGAGTATTGAATATGTTTGAATATCTGTTGAAGGCTTAAACACATTTGGGAGATCTGAGTCGTGGAATAATGATTCGTTATCACACAACTTCAATGAGAGGAACCATTTCAACATTATTTGCAGATTTCATAAAACATGATAAAGCCTATAATAAAAGCCCACATACTTGAAGCTATATGCTTCGGTAAATTTCTATCGGTTTGTTGACTTTTTCCGAAAGTAAATTTAAGAATGTATTTGAGAAAGGTTATACGCCAAACTGGCCAACGGAAATTTTCACAATATATCGAGTAGGAAAAACTAGCCCTATTACATATAACATAAAAGATCACCAAGATGAGCCCATTGCAGGTGGTTTCTATGAGCAAGAGTTACTTCGAGTTAAATATCCCGACATATATCTCATCGAAAAAGCCTGGAAGAGGCGTGGTAGTCAGTTGCTTGTGAAATGGCTAGGTTTCGACAATACACATAATAGTTGGATAAGTAAGGATGATTTGTGAACAATAAAGAAGACAAACAGATTTTTAAAGTCTGATTTATTCTTTATGACCCTCCCGACACATCCAAGCAGGTCTCTGCATAGCCCTGGAAAGCAGACAGAAGGAAAAAAAAGGATGGACACATTGAGTTTCACAAAAAAGATTCTTTTTATTTCACATCAAATGTACAAATATTGAAGAAAAATGTTCTCTCTCTCTCTCTCTCTCTCTCTCTCTCTCTCTCTCTCTCTCTCACATACACATACGTACGCGCTCTTGGTTTACAATTCTCTACGTTTTCATTGCTTCCGAACCTTTGGGAATACTGTAATGACCCCATGGCAACGTGTCTACCGTTCCAGGTATAATATATCGCTTGTCATCGTGTGGACTTACAAGGAAAGGTACTTTGGTGTCCCCCTCCGATTTTGATAATTTTTATATATGTTATAGTCCATCGAAAATTAAGAGACACGTAATTTTTTTTATCGGCTTAAAGTTATTTTTAAGGGGTGAAATCGACCCCCAAAGTTGAGCATGTTTTGCATCTGGTAGAGTGTTTCATATAGAAGCACTTAACCGATCGTAACGAAACCAATTGCAAAACGTTTTTCACGTCAAATAACCTGTATATAATGTTCAACTTCTTATGCACCCCTATTACATGGGGATGATTCACCCCCGAATATCCAGAATTCTTTTGTATAAAAAAAACTTGCAATCCGATTTCAATAAAACAAACGCCATTTTGCAGAGCAAAAAAAATAAAATTGACGTATTTTTGGGTTTTTCTCAGATTAAAAAAATTAAGGGGGTAAAACACCCTTAAAATGTCAAATTTCATTTTGAGCACTGTCCCCTTCCGATTTCAATAATTTTTTTATAAAATGTAGCTTATCGAAAAATAAGACCACCTATTATTTTTATTGGCTCAAAATTATTTTTAAGGCGTGAAATCAACCCCCAAAGTTGGGCATGTTTTGCATCTGGTAGAGTGTTTCATATAGAAGCACTCAACCGATCGTAACGAAACCAATTGCAAAACGTTTTTCACGTCAAATAACCTGTATATAATGTTCAACTTCTTATGCACCCTTACTTACTGCAGGGGGGTGAACCACCCCCTGACATTCATAATTTTTTGTATAAAAGAAAAATTGTCATTCGATTTCAATGGAAAAACCAACATTTTGAAAAGCAAAAAAAAATTATAGTGAATGTGTCTAGATTTTTCCAATAAAAAAAATTAAGCGGGTAAAACACCCCTAAAATCTCAAATTTCATTTTACGCACTTAAATGATAAAATTCAATTCAATTGGTCTCATTATCATTGCGTATCGACTTATATGCTAAATAATATTTATTTCGCATGTACATCGGCTTTTTAATTATATGAAAAATTGAGTACTCCTACATCTTCGGTGGTCGTGAGCTTCACGATTTTTTATTTTTGTATACACATGGTCTGTACACAAATATATATATATAGGTTATACATAGGCGCTAAAATCTTTCATGTAGTAAAAATAGATTCCAATTCAAATTTTCGTTTCAATTATCATTCCTGAACTTAATGATTATATTTTGAACAGTAATGATGTTCTTCGAAGAAATGTTTGAAACAAAGTGACTTTTTACACCATGAACATCTTACTACAGCCACATTTGTGCAGCCTTCAATTTCACATTGTGTTTGAGATGACATACCAAAAGCGAATTCAACGGGATTTTCGAAATGCTCAGGTCGTTCTTCTATGTACCCACTTTTGAACCAGGCATATCGAAATAAATTTTCGTACCTCGGAGATGATAATTGATTATGTACTAGAGATTGCAGCTTGATTATATTATTTCGTAAATGTAGACTTAAATCATAATCAAGTAACATGACACTGTCTGAAAAATGTCTGACATAATTTTTCCAAATTCTAAATCCGAAGACATCAAGTGGCTGGATATTCCCTGTTGTTCCTTTCGGTATGATCATTGTAACAATTTCTTTGTTATGTGGTGTAACTTCCGTGACAACACTAGGGCAATGTCCACTCCATGAGTCTATTAAAAGCACACTTTTCTCACCGACATTTGGGAAGAACACTTCTTGAAGCCATACTTTGAAATGTTCTATAAATCAATATGTAAAAATTAATAGCACATCTATTTTTTATATTTGAATATTACATACCAACGTACCTGATGTAGCCTTGCCAGATTTTGAAACACTTATAAAAACATTGGGAGGTCGAAAAATGGTTCGTTCTACGATTGGCCCCAACCGCCCGGATGGCTCTTTTAAAATTATCAGAAGAGGTGACAACAATTTTCCTGCTGCTGATATTGTCGGCTGGATGGTGTAGCTATGGGTTGTCGCTGAAACGGATTGTACAAGGCATTCTACTTGTTTTGTACCTTCTTCTGTTAACGTTCGCCCTGAATGGACTTCTAATTGGAAACCACTTTGATCAGAATTATAAATATTTTCCAAGCCATATTCCTCAATTTTCAATTGAACTGCGGAGACAAATTTATTAGCATCGTTTTGTAATATGTCCTTTGATTCGAGAGTCTTTCTTGTCACGAATTTATTTATTTTTCTACTTGTTATTCGATGAACTTTTTTAAACTTTTTTATCCATGTTGGCGAAGCCCTGAAACGCAAATTCTCATGCCCAATCAATTTTTGGGCTTGTAATGCCCATCTCCGAAGATCGATATCGTGTACAATGAGACCTGCTTCTATGGCGCTTTTTAAATTATCGATTGTATATTCAGAAATGCGCGACAATTTTTCCTTGTAAGTTCAGCCTTTATTAATTTGTTGAGCCCAGCGCCTTAATTGGCGCACAGATTTAACGAGTTTAAATCGGTTTTGGACTGTTTCTATTTTCCTATTTTGTTTCGTTTTTGCACTTCTCCAGTACTCAACAGCTCTTTGTTTGTAGTCGTAGCTCAAATCTTCTTCATCGTCAGTACACGTTTCAGGGCTTAATGGAGATTCTCCAAGACCCCATTCGATGTCATTATCTTCGACAGGTTCTACTATGACATCTCTAAACGGTTCTTGAAAATCTAATGTCGTATCTTCGACGATTTCTAACTGATTGAACTCTGCCATAGAGGCCTTCAGAATTTCCGCGAAACTCTCTTTCAATTCCACTTCATTATTGTTAACAGGACTGTCAGGAATGTTCATTACCTCGAATGTAAGAAACAACAGTCTTATTACGTTCATTGGATTGATGGACATGTTAATAACAATACGGTATTCACGATAGCGGACACGATAATGACTGATCAACAGTCGAACAGCAACTTAACTTCTGGAATAATATAAAGTCAGTTTTACCTTTTTCATCTTGAGTGGGCGGTTTGATCTGACATCACCACGAAAACAGCATTTTTATTTGGTTTTCGGATATACCTCAAACATTAGCCTGAGCGAACTGGCTTTTTCAAGAATACTTGGGGTCGAGCCACTATAGCGGTTCTTGATATGAATAAGAATATGGCAAGGCATGAGCCAGCTTTGTTTACATTCTGGGCGGTGAATTGCTGATGCGACTCTTTTGATATTTGAGTTTTTTTTTTATTTTCGTAAATCGTTCAAAATAGAAACTTATATAAATAGAACGGATACCAACACTTCTTTATAAACGTGAAGCATGTCAGAAGGGCAGCGGATGTACATGCGAAATAAATATTATTTAGCATATAAGTCGATACGCAATGATAATGAGACCAATTGAATTGAATTTTATCATTTAAGTGCGTAAAATGAAATTTGAGATTTTAGGGGTGTTTTACCCGCTTAATTTTTTTTATTGGAAAAATCTAGACACATTCACTATAATTTTTTTTTGCTTTTCAAAATGTTGGTTTTTCCATTGAAATCGAATGACAATTTTTCTTTTATACAAAAAATTATGAATGTCAGGGGGTGGTTCACCCCCCTGCAGTAAGTAAGGGTGCATAAGAAGTTGAACATTATATACAGGTTATTTGACGTGAAAAACGTTTTGCAATTGGTTTCGTTACGATCGGTTGAGTGCTTCTATATGAAACACTCTACCAGATGCAAAACATGCCCAACTTTGGGGGTTGATTTCACGCCTTAAAAATAATTTTGAGCCAATAAAAATAATAGGTGGTCTTATTTTTCGATAAGCTACATTTTATAAAAAAAATATTGAAATCGGAAGGGGACAGTGCTCAAAATGAAATTTGACATTTTAAGGGTGTTTTACCCCCTTAATTTTTTTAATCTGAGAAAAACCCAAAAATACGTCAATTTTATTTTTTTTGCTCTGCAAAATGGCGTTTGTTTTATTGAAATCGGATTGCAAGTTTTTTTTATACAAAAGAATTCTGGATATTCGGGGGTGAATCATCCCCATGTAATAGGGGTGCATAAGAAGTTGAACATTATATACAGGTTATTTGACGTGAAAAACGTTTTGCAATTGGTTTCGTTACGATCGGTTAAGTGCTTCTATATGAAACACTCTACCAGATGCAAAACATGCTCAACTTTGGGGGTCGATTTCACCCCTTAAAAATAACTTTAAGCCGATAAAAAAAATTACGTGTCTCTTAATTTTCGATGGACTATAACATATATAAAAATTATCAAAATCGGAGGGGGACACCAAAGTACCTTTCCTTGTTAGAGCGATTTTTGTCTCTGTTATGGTATAGACATTATGTAATGTCGATAGAATCGATGATTGGCAACACTTCATTTCAATCTGCTCATCGAGAAATTTCACATAATCTTCAAATTTTATGGTTCTCACAACAACATTGCTCTTTACACCTTTCGCTTTTTTAACATCTTTCTTCCCCTCAACTCGCATCGCATACATTTTCGATCTAAATCCAACGAATTCAGTCATGAGGGCCCCGTTGTTCTCATCCTTCATGAGACCTGGGACCTTTTTATTGACAAGCGGTGTACCATATACATTGTCAGGGGGGTAGTCGCTTGTGTCATATTTATCAAGATTACGTTTCATATCCTGGTATACATCTTCACATTCAATATGATAAATCAGACTATCAGTATCCGTATACATAACTTTACATTTGTTTTGATACGATGGAGTTATAAACTCGTGGTGGAACGCATATCGAATATCGACAAGTTTTTGAGATATCCAAAATGGGCATACCCGCATATATTGGTTTGTTAAACTTGACCTGTAGATTTCGCAACTCTACAGCGATTAAATTTTCCGCAAAGATACTTCGACTGTGAAAATTAGGTTTTGCGATCATAGCCTCTGCTCCATATCGGCCTACCCATTCAGTTAACAGTTTGACTTGCACGTGACTACGAACATCTTGCATGGTTTTTCCAAAAACTGCATTATTCAATAATCTCTTAAATTCTTAAACTCTCTCAAACTCTCAACCACCCAAACTCTTGAACTCTCACTCTCAAACTCTGAAACTATCAACTTTTCAAACTCTCAAACTCTGTCGAACTCTCAAACTCATAAACTTTTGAACTCTCAACCTCTTAAACTCCTAAACTCTCAAACTCTCAAACTTTCAAACTTTCGAACTCTCAAACTCTCTTAAGCTCTCAAACTTTCAAACTCTCAAACTCTCTTAAACTCTCAAACTTTCAAACTCTCAAACTGTCAAACTGTTTTGAACTCTCAAACTCTCAAAATTCCCAAATTCTCAAACTGTCTCGAACTCTCAAACTCTCAAACTCTCTCAAATTCTTAAACTCTCAAACTCTTAAACTCTCAATCTTTCAAACTCTTAAACTCTCAAAATCTCAACCTCTCAAACTCTTAAACTCTCTCAAACTCTCAAACTCTAAAACTCTCAAACTCTCAAGGTCTCAAACTCTCGAACTCTCTTAATTTTTTTTTACACTTTCAAACTCTCAAACTCTCTCAAACTCTCAAACTTTCACTCTCAAACTCTCACACTCTCAATCTGGCAAACTTTCAAATTCTCAAACTGTCTCAAACTTTCAAGCTCTCAAACTCTCTCAACCTCAAATTCTTGAACTGTCTCAAGCTCTCAAACATTCAAACTCTTTCTAACTCTCGAACTCTCATACTCTCATACTCTCTTAAACTCTCAGACTCTTATACTCTCTTAAACTCCCAAACTCTCTCAAACTCTCAGACTCTCATACTCTCTTAAACTCTCACTCCCAAATTCTCAACCTCTCAAACTCTCTCGAACTGTCGAATTCTCAAACTCTTGAACTCTCTCAAACTATCATACTCTTAAACTCTTGAACTCTCTCAAAACCTCAAACATTTAAACTCTCTCAAACTTTTAAACTCTCATACTCTCTGAAACTCTCACACTCCCATACTCTCTTAAACTCTCAATTTGAAATGAAAACGAATGTACCTGCGCAGACATGTGCATACTGCCTCAATCTACATGATCGTATTGTAGAGTATAATCCCCTGAGTGGTGGGGTGAAAAAATTGGTATAAAATGGCTGAAGTGACCACACTGGACATCAGTCGAGATGGAGTTTATCGTTGATCTACAAGGTTTCAAGGGGCCCATCAACGAGTTTATCCTCAAAGAAATTTCAATTATTCGAGCAGATGTGAAAAACGCTGAACCTCTAACGCTGTTCTTCGAACCACCATACGCATGGGACACGCTACCAGCAAAATATCGAACCATGAATAAATGGTTGCAACGTAATTTCCATGGAATATCATGGGACTATGGTCTTATACCATACGACGCAGCGAAACCTATAATTCAAGCAATTTCACAACACGCTCGCACCATATTTGTGAAAGGCTGTGAAAAGTCTTCGTGGTTAGCGAGCTTCTTGGATTTGTCAACGGAGATTGTTGATTTGGAGACTCTGGACTGCCCATCGTTGAAGAAATTATTAAAAACTACATCGAATTGCCCCCACCACCATACCAACGAATTGAAATTCAACTGTGCAACGATGAATGTAAAAGCTTTGAAAAGCTGGTTATATGTATACCATGCATTATGTAAACGAGGGATCTTTGAATAAAGAAAACATTTTTGAAATGGTTTTTTCTAATTTATTTATACAAAATTTCCTCCTCCTCCTCCTCCTCCTTCTCCTCCTTCACATTACAGAGATTTTTATATATTTTTTATTCACGTTGAAATTTCATGAAACTCGACGCCGTTCCAATCTCCGCCGATGTATTTCATACTGAGTTTTCCAGTATGAGCAGCTTCCAATAGTTTTTCATACGCCTCAGAATCTTGATCAAATGCCTTGACGACTCGGGGTAGCAGGAAGACGGTGAATTCACTCTGCACTTCCACGACGTATCTTGGGCCGTACTTAGTCTTTGCCGATCGAATATCAGAGATTCCATAGTCACCGTTGACTTCAAGATCTTTTAGTTTTTTCGTGGGCAGATACTCGGACCGCTTAGTGATGTCGTTGATACCAGAGAACGCCATCGTTGTCGAATGTGGAGGTTTTAAGAGATTTTTCAAAAATCACGACTTGTACGAAGCTTCTAGAGCTGTGAATTGATGCTGATCTCTTCCATGCTCGACTATTTGTACCATCCATCCCTTCCATAAGTCCAATCCCCTTCCACTTCCCGGAAAAATTAGTTCAATCATGTATTATGCAGCCTCATACAGGGTTTGAACATGTCGCCACCTGCATCTTTGACAGCTGCTTCTTCGAACAATGCACATTCCGCAATAGCAGATTCTTTCCCACGCATTTTCCGAAGATCTATTCTTGTCGAACAATGGGTCCACGTTTCTTTGTTTGCACACCTGCATTCGAGACAGGTTTAAACATGTTCAATGCTCTTGCAACACTCTCTGCATTTACGACGTTGGGGTACGGGGCCATCGATGTGATCCCCCGTCGATGGTGTGTTCCAATGTTCGTAACATCGTCTATATGATATAATCTCACTATCAGATTGATAATATTCTGGTAAACGATCCCACAAATAATCGGTAAATTCACTGAAGTACTGTTTAAATATTGTTGGCGATATAATTCGTAGCTCCTCCGTCGTCATTTCTCGCGGATTCTTCGTACGTCGAATTGCATATATATTCACCAATTCTTCCATTTCAAAACACTTTTCACAATATCGACGCATAGGTCCAACAGCATCAACATGAGTCAGTTCCCATGGTGGATTAAAATGATCATCACACTCATGATATGATTGTATCTCACTATCACACTGTAAATGCTCTGGTAAACGAACCCACAATGAAGTTATACAGTAGCTAAAATATTTTAAAAGTAAAGCCTTGGGAATCGATTCGAGTTCATTTTTCGTCAATGTCCAGGGGTCTTTCGACGGGTGGATTGCATACAAGCTTGCGCATCTATCCATGTCGACGTCTACTTTCAGAATAAACATTTAACTCTCAATCTTATAAGTTTATCCACTTTTTCAAACTAAAATTATTTAAAAATAATCATACATCTCTCACACTCACTATACCCCGCATTTCCCCTACCCTCGCCCCACCCATACAGCATCAACGCAAGACTATATATAACGCAAAAATATGGACTAGCAGGTAGGAGATTTATCTTTTGTTAAAATTCTACCAATGCACCGTTTTAAGCAAACAATGACTCAATGGAGGTCAGGTGTGATCGTCACCTGGTAGTCTTTCCATAAAAAGTGTCCTTTCCATTAAAAGTCTGAGGCATAATTTTTTTTTTATAACATTACAAAAATTTCACTACTAAAAAAAACTTTCGCCTGAGATGAAACGGAAGCGGTCCATCATCCATTCACGTAGCTGGTAACTATTGAAGAAAATAGAAATCTTATGCAATTCCCAACAACTGGAGCTAAAATCTGGGGGAAGGACAGGTGACTTTTCAAAGAAAGTCTCATGAATGAGCATTCTTGTGGAATTTGACTAAAATGTCTTCATGATGACTCTGCAGGTTACAAAAATGTGTAACAGGACACATAAATCTATCCCAATAACTGGAGCTAAAATCTGGGGGAAGGGCAGGTGTCTTTTCAAAGAGTCTCATGAATGAGCATTCTTGTGTAATTTGACTAAAAGGTGACTTTTCAAAGAAAGTCTCATGAATGAGCATTCTTGTGGAATTTGACTAAAATGTCTTCATGATGACTCTGCAGGTTACAAAAATGTGTAACAGGACACATAAATCTATCATTGGGAGTGTGATGCTTAAACACCATTTGTAAAGACTTCCAGTAATAAATATCATTTTTTATTCTCTTTTCTTAGAAAGAGTGACAATACGTCAGCATTTCTCTAAGCATTGCCGCACAAGTTCAAACAGGTCCGTTGCATTGTGATCCCCATCTCGCCACTTCCCCCTCCACTCCCCCGCTCCCTGAGATACTTCCCCTCCCCCGAAGATCCTTCCCCCTCCAGACCCAGGCACCCTGCTGTGAAAAGTGAGTTAGAACTGGCATAGCCTTACTACTCACGAGAAATGACGTTTTTTCAGAAAAATTGGAAAGAAAATTCGTTGCCTTGGATTGACCCTAACGCAATGATGCTTTTTTTTCTGCTACTTTTGTTTGTTTGGCTCCATAAAAACACACATTCCTGCCAAAATCTTAATCCCTCGCCGAGATATGATTTTTGACTTGTGACCACCATATACACGAAAAATAACGTTTTTTCATACAAATTGGAACGAAAATTCGTTGCCTCGGGATGACCCTAGCGCAACGATGCTTTTTTTTCTGCTACTTTTGTTTTTTTGGCTCTATAAAAACACAAATTCATGCCAAAATCTCAATCCCTCGCCGAGATATGATTTTTGGCTTGTGATCACCGTTTACACAAAAAATTACGTTTTTTCAGAAAAATTGGAACGAAAATTCGTTGCCTTGGGTTGACCCTAGCGCAATGATGCTTTTTTTCCTGCTACTTTTGTTTGTTTGGCTCCATAAAAACGCAAATTCATCCCAAAATCTCAATCCCTCGCCGAGATATGATTTTTGGCTTGTGACCGCCATATACACGAAAATTGACGTTTTTTCATAAAAATTGTAACGAAAATTTATTGCCTTGGATTGACCCTAGCGCAATGATGCTTTTTTCTCTGCTACTTTTGTTTGTTTGATTCTATAAAAACACAAATTCATGCCAAAATCTCAATCCCTCGCCGAGATATGATTTCTGGCTTGTGACCACCGTTTACACGAAAAATGACGTTTTTTCAGAAAAATTGGAAAGAAAATTCGTTGCCTTGGGTTGACCCTAACGCAATGATGTTTTTTTTTCTGCTACTTTTATTTGTTTGGCTCCATGAAAACATACATTCCTGCCAAAATCTTAATCCCTCGCCGAGATATGATTTTTGACTTGTGACCACCGTATAGACGAAAAATAACGTTTTTTCATAAAAATTGGAACGAAAATTCTTTGCCTTCGATTGACCCTAACGCAATGATGCTTTTTTCCTGCTACTTTTGTTTGTTTGGCTCTATAAAAACGGAAATTCGTGCCAAAATCTCAATCCCTCGTCGAGATATCATTTTTGGCTTGTGACCACCGTTTATACGAAAAATGACGTTTTTTGATAGAAATTGGTACGAAAATTCACTGCCTTGGGTTGACCCTAGCGCAATGATGCTTTTTTTCCTGCTACTTTTGTTTGTTTGGCTCCATAAAAACACAAATTCATGCCAAAATCTCAATCCCTCGCCGAAATATGATTTTTGGCTTGTGACCACCGTTTATACGAAAAATGACGTTTTTTGATAAAAATTGGTACGAAAATTCGTTGCCTTGGGTTGACCCTAGCGCAATGATGCTTTTTTTCCTACTACTTTTGTTTGTTTAGCTCCATAAAAATGCAAATTCATCCCAAAATCTCAATCCCTCGCCGAGATATGATTTTTGGCTTGTGACCTCCATATACACGAAAATTGACGTTTTTTCATAAAAATTGTAATGAAAATTCGTTGCCTTGGGTTGACCCTAGCGCAATGATGCTTTTTTCTCTGCTACTTTTGTTTGTTTGGCTCTATAAAAACACAAATTTATGCCAAAATCTCAATCCCTCGCCGAGATATGATTTCTGGCTCGTGACCACCGTTTACACGAAAAATGACGTTTTTTCAGAAAAATTTGAAAGAAAATTCGTTGCCTTGGGTTGACCCTAACGCAATGAGGTTTTTTTTCTGCTACTTTTATTTGTTTGGCTCCATGAAAACACACATTCCTGCCCAAATCTTAATCCCTCGCCGAGATATGATTTTTGACTTGTGACCACCGTATAGACGAAAAATAACGTTTTTTCATAAAAATTGGAACGAAAATTCTTTGCCTTCGATTGACCCTAACGCAATGATGCTTTTTTTCCTGCTACTTTTGTTTGTTTGGCTCTATAAAAACGGAAATTTGTGCCAAAATCTCAATCCCTCGTCGAGATATGATTTTTGGCTTGTGACCACCGTTTATACGAAAAATGACGTTTTTTGATAGAAATTGGTACGAAAAATCGCTGCCTTGGGTTGACCCTAGCGCAATGATGCTTTTTTTTCTGCTACTTTTGTTTGTTTGGCTCTATAAAAACACAAATTCATGCCAAAATCTCAATCCCTCGCCGTGATATGATTTTTGGCTTGTGACCACCGTTTACACAAAAAAAGTACGTTTTTTCAGAAAAATTGGAACGAAAATTCGTTGCCTTGGGTTGACCCTAGCGCAATGATGCTTTTTTTCCTACTACTTTTGTTTGTTTGGCTCCATAAAAACGCAAATTCATCCCAAAATCTCAATCCCTCGCCGAGATATGATTTTTGGCTTGTGACCACCATATACACGAAAATTGACGTTTTTTCAGACAAATTGGAAAGAAAATTCGTTGCCTTGGGTTGACCCTAACGCAATGATGCTTTTTTTTCTGCTACTTTTGTTTGTTTGGCTCCATAAAAACACACATTCCTGCCAAAATTTTATTCCCTCGCCGAGATATGATTTTTGACTTGTGACCACCATATACACGAAAAATGACGTTTTTTCATAAAAATTGGAACGAAAATTCATTGCCTTGGGTTGATCCTAGCGCAATGATACTTTTTTTCTTGCTACTTTTGTTTGTTTGGCTCCATAAAAACGCAAATTTGTGCCATAATCTCTATTCCCCACTGAGATATGATTTTTGACTTGTGACCACCGTATACACGAAAAATAACGTTTTTTCATAAAAATTGGAACGAAAATTCGTTGCCTTCGATTGACCCTAACGCAATGATGCTTTTTTTCCTGCTACTTTTGTTTGTTTGGCTCCATAAAAACGGAAATTCGTGCCAAAATCTCAATCCCTCGTCGAGATATGATTTTTGGCTTGTGACCACCGTTTATACGAAAAATGACGTTTTTTGATAGAAATTGGTACGAAAATTCGCTGCCTTGGGTTGACCCTAGCGCAATGATGCTTTTTTTCCTGCTACTTTTGTTTGTTTGGTTCCATAAAAACACAAATTCGTGCCAAAATCTCAATCCCTCGCCGAGATATGATTTTTGGCTTGTGACCACCGTTTATACGAAAAATGACGTTTTTTGATAAAAATTGGTACGAAAATTCGTTGCCTTGGGTTGACCCTAGCGCAATGATGCTTTTTTTCCTACTACTTTTGTTTGTTTGGCTCCATAAAAATGTAAATTCATCCCAAAATCTCAATCCCTCGCCGAGATATGATTTTTGGCTTGTGACCTCCATATACACGAAAATTGACGTTTTTTCATAAAAATTGTAATGAAAATTCGTTGCCTTGGGTTGACCCTAGGGCAATGATGCTTTTTCTCTGCTACTTTTGTTTGTTTGGCTCTATAAAAACACAAATTCATGCCAAAATTTCAATCCCTCGCCGAGATATGATTTCTGGCTCATGACCACCGTTTACACGAAAAATGACGTTTTTTCAGAAAAATTTGAAAGAAAATTCGTTGCCTTGGGTTGACCCTGACGCAATGAGGTTTTTTTTCTGCTACTTTTATTTGTTTGGCTCCATGAAAACACACATTCCTGCCAAAATCTTAATCCCTCGCCGAGATATGATTTTTGACTTGTGACCACCGTATACACGAAAAATAACGTTTTTTCATAAAAGTTGGAACGAAAATTCGTTGCCTTCGATTGACCCTAACGCAATGATGCTTTTTTTCCTGCTACTTTTGTTTGTTTGGCTCCATAAAAACGGAAATTCGTGCCAAAATCTCAATCCCTCGTCGAGATATGATTTTTGGCTTGTGACCACCATATACACGAAAAATGACGTATTTTTATAAAAATTGGAACGAAAATTCGTTGCCTTCGGTTGACCCTAGCGCAATGATGCTTTTTTTCTTGCTACTTTTGTTTGTTTGGCTCCATAAAAACGCAAATTTGTGCCATAATCTCTATTCCCCGCTGAGATATGATTTTTGGCTTGTGACCACCATATACACGAAAAAAAACGTTTTTTCATAAAAATTGGAACGAAAATTCGCTGCCTTGGGATGACCCTAGCGCAATGATGCTTTTTCCCGGCTACTTTTGTTTGTTTGGCTCCATAAAAACACAAATTCGTGCCAAAATCTCAATCCCTCGCCGAGATATGATTTTTGGCTTGTGACCACCGTTTATACGAAAAATGACGTTTTTTGATAAAAATTGGAACGAAAATTCGTTGCCTTGGGTTGACCCTAGCGCAATGATGCTTTTTTCCCTGCTACTTTTGTTTGTTTCGCTCCATAAAAACGCAAATTCGTGCCAAAATCTCAATCCCTCGCCGAGATATGATTTTTGGCTTGTGACCACCATATACACGAGAATTGACGTTTTTTCATAAAAATTGTAACGAAAATTCGTTGCCTTGGGTTGACCCTAGCGCAATGATGCTTTTATTTCTGCCACTTTTGTTCGTTTGGCTCTATAAAAACACAAATTCATGCCAAAATCTCAATCCCCCGCCGAGATATTATTTCTGGCTCGTGACCACCGTTTACACGAGAAATGACGTTTTTTCAGAAAAATTGGAAAGATAATTCGTTGCCTTGGATTGACCCTAACGCAATGATGCTTTTTTTTCTGCTACTTCTGTTTGTTTGGCTCCATAAAAACACACATTCCTGCCAAAATCTTAATCCCTCGCCGAGATATGATTTTTGACTTGTGACCACCATATACACGAAAAATAACGTTTTTTCATAAAAATTGGAACGAAAATTCGTTGCCTCGGGATGACCCTAGCGCAATGACGCTTTTTTTCTGCTACTTTTGTTTGTTTGGCTCTATAAAAACACAAATTCATGCCAAAATCTCAATCCCTCGCCGAGATATGATTTTTGGCTTGTGACCACCGTTTACACAAAAAATTACGTTTTTTCAGAAAAATTGGAACGAAAATTCGTTGCCTTGGGTTGACCCTAGCGCAATGATGCTTTTTTCCTGCTACTTTTGTTTGTTTGGCTCCATAAAAACGCAAATTCATCCCAAAATCTCAATCCCTCGCCGAGATATAAGATCTTATTATCTTATCAAATTAAGTCAAATTGTACAGAGGTGATAATTTCGTTCTCGTTAATGTTGTGAGTTCATAAAAAGTTGATAAATAAATAAAGATCTACTAAAGTATATGTGGCCAAGTACGTGGGATTTTATTAAGTTTATAAAATCTCCAATTATATTCATATGCCATTTCTCTAATTAAAGCTTTATTACAACGAATTATTATCCTATGACTTGGAACTACAAGGGCTTTAAAAAAAAATACAGAATTGTATTAGCCTGCGTGAGCTTGATCGCTGCCACACTCCATTTGTAATATTTGTAGTATAGTTTTATTGGTAACAAATTGATAAAAGTTTACTATCATACGTAGAGTGGATACGCACAGAGTACTTGTCCGGCCCGAAAATTTTTCGACTAGTCAGCTAAAAATATGCTTTTTTGTTAACGGCAAATTTTTCAACCACTCCAAACATTCGGATCTCCTAATGCAGATTCGAATCTTATTCGCCTTGGAATGCAATCAATTGAAGACCGCTCTTACATGGCAGATTTATTTCGTTTTGTAAAACCTGTAATAGTAAAAATCGGTGTAAAAGTGCGTGTAAATGGTACCGGATTACTTATTTCGGGTATACAATATCGTTTAGACGCTCTATAACTTCAGTTTTCCCCCGGATGTTACAAAACCGGAATAAACGTGCCGCGTAATAACGTGAGATATGCTCCACACGAGCATCAATTCATCGATAAAAATTGGTTAAAGGAAAGGAGGATAATTTGGGATACAAAACAATCCGCATATTGTGATTCCGAATTAGCTGTGTTTACTTTACTAGTTAAGGCCAAAATGTATGTTAGATTAATGTTGACTTCTGTGACAAATTTTATGAAAAATTTTCGGGCCGGACAAGTACTCTGTGCGTATTCACTCCACGTACGATAGTAAACTTTTATCAATTTGTTACCAATAAAACTATACTACAAATATGACAAATGAGAGTGTAGCAGCTTTCAAGCTCACGCAGGCTAATACAATTTTGTATTTTGTTTTAAAGCCCTTGTAGTTCCAAGTCATAGGATAATAATTCGTTGTAATAAAGCATTAATTAGAGAAATGACATATGAACATAATTGGAGATTTTATAAACATAATAAAATCCCACGTACTTGGCCACATACACTTTAGTAGATCTTTATTTATTTATCAACTTTTTATGTACTCACAACATTTACGAGAACGAAATTATTACCTCTGTACAATTTGACTTAATTTGATAAGATAATGAGAGTGGTTACCCATAAAACTTTGTATGATGAGTTGGTTTTTAGAAAGGATTTTTGTGCGGAGATCTTTGCATGAACGACTTAGACGGGATTTTGTAAATTTTTGTCGGGATCGGTATTTTGGCGCTGGGTGGTGGGGGGGATTAACTGGAACGACTATTTGGGGGGCGTAAATGTACTTGTCTCAGCTTTTTTCACAGCATTTATGCTGTTTTTGGCTAGGATTTGTCGACTTTTTGTATGAAATTCATAGCTTGTTAATTAAACATGTCAATATTGTGTACGTACTCGGGTATGAAATTCATAGCTTGCCAATTAAACATATCTATATTATGTATGTATCTGAGTGATGCAAAAGAATTGACATTTTTTTCGGCCTTGCAGCAAAATATGGTAACATTTTATCAAAAAGTGATTCTCTCAAGAATTGAATCCTGAATAAAAATTTTAGAGGTCGCTCAAGCGATTTTTTAATGATTTCGACTTAAAATGGATACATGATCGAATTTCGAGCTGATGTATATTCGGACTAAAAATGCAATGTGAAATATTGATCTAAGAAGTGTTCAAATGAATTCAATTGTCACGTTTCGAGATAGTATATCACGTAAACAATATCTACTAATAAATAGGAATCATTTGGGTTTAAATAATATTTAGACTTAGTTAATTCTGAAAGAGATTTGCTTCGACTTGCTGTCTTTGTAACCAAATTGCTGAGCTGTTGTCGCGACCGTATCCGGTATAGTGTTCTACACCGAGCATACGCTCGCGAGGCATGCATTTATACTTTTATTCTGAGGATCCCGGGCTTGAAAGTGCTGAGCGGACGTGAGAACGCTTCTTATGACATTTTCTTGGACTCGCGGGCGAAGATCGCCCCCCATTCCTTGCTCGATGAGCGAGCTTATCTAGAAAGGAGTTGGGGGTGGGCAGTTTTTGACGAGTGCGAACAGCGCAAGCATCTCGAAGAGCGACTCCTCGAGCAGTTTTTGCATAGCGACCTCAAAATCTTTTATTGAATCCGCGATCTTATAAAAACGTACCATTCGGACGAATAGATCGAAAGGCGCCTTAAAAGTGTGTCGCGTCGCGAATTCAATCTGCTCCCGCTATCATTAATTTTAAATAACCAAGTTTTAACGTCCTGCCACGAACTCTTTCGCGTCGTGTAGAATTAAGAGTGAATTCGATTGACCCTAAGTGTGTGTGTGTGTGTGAGTGTGCCAGGAGAGAAAATTCAATTGTAAGCGTGTAATCGTATGTATTGGTTGTGAGCGTGTGAGAACTGCGTGAGCGTTACAGCCGACGACGCGTCAAGGACTGTAACCAAATTTGTAAGTACTTGTGTATCTTTTATCCGCGGCCGGACACGCGAGGTTCCCTCCAAGTCAACCTCCCGTTTCCGGTTACAAAGGTTGGAAAGACGCCACACGTGGCTTAAAATAAATCTCCTACGAATATTTATTTTATCCTAATATTCTGAGTTGCTACTGATTTACTAATCTTCCCTGACAAACCATACTCCTTGAATCGCCCTGTAGAGGACGAGACTAGAACGTACCCACAATAAAAATAATAATAAACTGCTCGCGCTTCTCGCGAGTAGGTTAACTTTGGCGTTCGCACCGCTCCGAACGTAACACAATCTTCGTAATTAACCGTCAATACTTATAAAATTATTAGATTACTTAAAACGTACCGTAGTTCTGAGAAGATACGACATAAAAGAACAACGAACAAGTAAAAACTTGATTTTTTTTTTAATTTTGTAAAAAAAAAATTTCAAAAAATATTGCACCGAAACATCCGTGCCAACAGATTAACGGATCGGAAAATATTCCATAAAAAATGATGCCGAAGAAATACTCCAATAGCACCAGAATGCACCGAAAGTTTTTAAATATAAGTAATCATAACAAAACGTGATTTGGAAACAAAAAAATATACGTACAAAATTTCGAGAGCTACAGTTTGATTGGAAAAAATAATTTTGGCCGAAGTACTACGCGAGTTTTTCTTTTATAATATTTATTGATTACGAATTATATCTCGTGAGCAATAGATAAAAAAAAAAAATTGGTGAAGTACTTATGAAATTTTTTTTTCTCAAATCAAATATCTTTTCGCTCAAAATTATTTCGCATCGCCTGATTCCGTTTTGGGTTGCAAATGCAAATAGAATTTTCATGTATTTAAGGTCTCTACCACTCTAGGGTGGTTTAAAACCATATATAATTCAAACCTAGGGTGGTATCATACATCATTCTCTCAGTTATATAAAAAATGAAGAGAATGATTTCCAAATAAACTTTATTATTGCATGCAAGAGACATTTTATGGTAAGAGAGAAGAGGCACTGTTTTCGACTCCGTTCTAGAGTTTACATTCGGAAAAATGAATTGTTGGGGCTAGGGTTAATAAAAAAAAATTATTTATTAAGGTATTGTTGAAAAGTTTATTTATTAAATTACACTTTATTTTTGCACTATCACTCTTCTATCTGTATACATAAAAGTTACTTTAACCAAAACTGAAACTGACCGCGATCTTTATAACCTCACGACTGTTCAAAGATATCAAATATTCACCGAATACGAGTTTATCATACACCATTCTCTTAATTATCAAAAAAACAAAGAGAATGGTTTCTAAATAAACTTTATTATTGCATTTAAGGAACATTTTATGGTAAAAGAGAAGAGGCACCGTTTTCGACTCTGTTCTAGAGTTTACGTTCGGAAGAATGGATTGTTGGGACTAGGGTTAATAAAAAAAAATATTTATTTAGACTCTGTCCGAAAGTTTATTTATTGCTTTAAACTTTATTTTTGCTCTATTACTCTTCTATCGATAATATGATAAAAGTCACTTTAATCAAAAGTTGAAACTGATCCCGATCTTTATAACCTTACAACAAAGGTCAAATAACCTTACACAAAAAATCAAATTATCTGCTTTCGCGATTTTTATAACCTTACTTTTTAACCCCACAACTGTCACTAGTATAACCGCGATCTTTTTTCTAAACTCACAGCTGTCACTCTTACTTATACATTCTGAAGAAAAGTCATCAGCTGTCACATCAACGAACACAGTCTCGCATATCACCAGAAAATGTCTAGTTATAACTAGTGTCACTAGACAGCAATCGCTAAACGTCAAAAAATGTGTGCGATAAATGCCACCTTTTTTTTGATGATTTAGAAGGATGAAATATTAATATTTCCAATATGCGTTAGGCTACAGAGTTCTAAACAGTCACGATCGAAAGAAAAAAAAATAAAAAATACGTGAACTAGCAACATCTTCTAAAACGTTGTAATTAATTAAATATCGTATAAGCCATTTATATTAGTATGTTTGCCAAGCAGCGGTTGGCGTAGCGGTAAGTTCGGACTAGTAATTCGATGGTCGTGGGTTCGAGTTTTTTTGCTTAGCTTGGATCACGTAATGTATTTCACGTAATGTTGTATGTGTTATAAACTCGCCAAGTACTTCGGCCGAAATTTTTTTTTCAATCTAATTTTTTTCGTTTGAAATTTTTTTCTTCAAGTTTTTTTTCATCCCGATTTTTTTTTCTGGACTCTGTTCTTTTGACCGATTTTTATTTTTGTACATTGGTGACTTTTTTCAATAACCAACTAATTTTTGCTTTTTTTTAAATACTCCATCCTCAAGCGACAATAAAATACTTGTCCTATTATTGATATTATAAATTTTAGTGCTGAACGTAAATCATTGGCTTTTCCATTTCTGTTTTTGTAAAGTAATTATTTTTTTTATGCGCAAATTGATCATTTACTTGTAGACTCTGTTTTTTACCAGACACTCACGATGGGCATTGTTGCTTTTTTTCTTGGGATCTCGATAAAATATGTGAAGTTTTTCATTTCTATTTGTCATTTGGAGTATAGTTATTTTATAGAAACAATCTTCTTTTTCCTATCTCAATCTTGCCAATTTTTTAAAAATTTTGTACTTTTTTGGGTAGTTTTTTTCTGTGAAAACAAATGGAAACAGGGGTCAACAAATGTACTTGTCCAAGGTTTTTTCCCCGGGGAGGGGATTTTTGGCCAGGATATGTCTGTCTCTGTCTCACTCAGTGGCGCGTGATGAGTGGGGGTAGCCGAAAGAAAATTTTGAATGTTTCTATTGCAATCCGAAGACAGGCTTAGTTTACACCGCACGGATTCAACCGGGTTTAAGCCAGCCGAAACCCGTTTTCAACGAGTCTAAACCCGGTTGAATCCGTGCGGTGTAAACAAGGCTACTGTCAAAACAACGTTCAACCTTTCAAACTTTCCTCGGTATAGCAACAAGGTGGAGGTGCTGTCATTATGACGTCACTCCGCAACATCGTGAAGTTAGCCCCTCTTCATTTTTTGAAACTTTTAATTGCGCAGAAACGACAAAACGAAGTGTGCGCAATGTTCTATATTTATAAGTGAGATGCGGAGCTGGTCCTGTCGCTGTTTCATCTATCGAGGTCGCGGTGTATGTCGAAAATCTGTTCGGCTGGATCTACAATTAGTCGCTTGTTGGTGTTGGTTGTCGCGCGCATGCGCTTTTAGGCCCGTTACAACACCCGACTATAAAAGCGCATGCGCGTGACATAAAAGCGCATGCGCGCCACAACCGACACCGACAAGCGACCGATTGTAAATCTAACCTTCGAGCTTTCCTCTGCGTCGGTATAGCACCAAAAATAGCGGGATTTCAGGACCGTGAGAGGAACCAAGAGGCCTTTAATATGGTATTATATAGATATGTCAACCAATGAGCGACTCCAGAGGGACGAAAGGCCTTTATTCGAATGCTGGAACACACCTGTGTGAACCTAGCGCCCGACTTTGATAAAATTGATTTTTTTTTTTTTTTTAATGGAAGGTTTTGATAAGTAGTGGATAGTAGTGACACTAATTTCGTTAGTAGTAACGCCAAAAAAAAAAATATAGCAAAAAAAAAACGTCATCCCCCGGAATGAAAAAAAATGAAGTTTTACGGTTGATTCTCATAGAAAAACGTTAGTAGTGGATTGTAGTGAAATTTTTTTCGATAGTAATAACAGAAAAAATAAATAAAAAAATTTTAATTTTTGAAAATTTTTGAAAATGATTTTTCCGAGATAATTCCAGTTTAAAGATCCTAACACGTACTAC
Source organism: Rhimphoctona megacephalus (assembly GCA_963989365.1). Lineage (NCBI taxonomy): Eukaryota > Metazoa > Arthropoda > Insecta > Hymenoptera > Ichneumonidae > Rhimphoctona > Rhimphoctona megacephalus. The sequence continues at coordinate 12,878,017 of OZ022415.1, forward strand.
GAACGACAGAACTGCATCAGAAACGTTCCTAGAGGTTACAAGTGGAAGAATTTTTGAGTGTAGTAAAAAAAATAATTGGTTTAAGCGAATAAAAAAAGTAAAATTTGTTCCGGAGCACATTTTATGTGACCGCTTTCGGTTGTAGGTTTATAGGACTCTTACAAACGGTGGGATACGCTTGAAAATGTTCGTAGAGCTTAGTAGTGGAAGAATTTTTGATTGTAGTAAAAAAACATTTGATTTTAAGCGCGTAAATGGAGCAAAACTTGTTTCGAAGCATATTTTATGTAATCGCTTCCGGTTAAAGGTTTATACGATTACTACAAATGGTGGGATAGGCTTGAAAATATTCGTAGAGGTTAGTAGTGGAAGAATTTTTGATTGTAGTAAAAAAAAAACAGTTGTTTTTAAGCGTGTAAATGGAGCAAAACTTGTTTCGAAGCATACTTTATGTGATCGCTTCCGGTTAAAGGTTTATACGATTACTACAAATGGTGGGATAGACTTGAAAATATTCGTAGAGGTTAGTAGTGAAAGAATTTTTGAGTGCAGTAAAAAAAATAGTTGTTTTTAAGCGAGTAAAATGAGTAAAATTTGTTCCGGAGCACATTTTACTTGTGATCGCTTCTGGTTGTAGGTTTATATGATTACTACAAATGGCGGAACAGGCTTGAAAATGTTCGCAGAGGTTAGTAGTAGAAGAATTTTTGAGTGTCACAAAAAAATAGTTGTTTTTAAGAGCGTAAAATAAGCAAAACTTGTTTTGGAGCACATTTTATGTGATCGCTTCCGGTTGAAGGTTTATACGATTACTACAAACGGTGGAATAGGCTCGAAAATGTTTGTAAAGGTTAGTGGTGGAAGAATCTTTGAGTGTAGTAAAAAAATAGTTGTTTTTAAGCTCGTAAAATGAGCAAAATTTGTTTCGGAGCACATTTTATGTGATCGCTTCCGGTAGAAAGTTTATGCGATTACTACAAATGGTGGGATAGGCTTGAAAATGTTAGTAGAGGTAAGTAGTGGAAGAATTTTTGAGTGTAGTAACAAGAATACTTGTTTTTAAGCGAGTAAAATAAGCAAAATTTGTTCCGGAGCACATTCTATGTGATCGCTACCGGTTGTAGGTTTATACGATTACTACAACCGGTGGGATATGCTTGAAAATGATAGTAGAGGTTAGTAGTGGAAGAATTTTTGGGTGTAGTAAAAAAAATAGTAGTTTTTAAGTGAGTAAAATGAACAAAATTGGTTTCGGAGCACATTTTATGTGATCGCTTCCGGTAGAAAGTTTGTACGATTACCACAAATGGTGGGATAAGCTCGAAAATGTTCGTAGAAGTTAGTAGTGGAAGAATGTTTGAGTGTAGTAAAAAAAGAGTTGTTTTTAAGTGAGTAAAATGAGCAAAATTTGTTCCGGAGCACATTCTATGTGATCGCTACCGGCTGTAGGTTTATACGATTACTACAACCCGTGGGATACGCTTGAAAATGTTAGTAGAGGTTAGCAGTGGAAGAATTTTTGATTGTAGTAAAAAAACAGTTGTTTTTAAGCGAGTAAAATGAGTAAAATTTGTTCCGGAGCACATTTTATGTGATCGCTTCCCGTTGTAGGTTTATATGATTACTACAAACGGTGGGATACGCCTTCAAATGTTCGTAGAAGTTAGTAGTGGATGAATTTTTGATTGTAGTAAAAAAAACAGTTGTTTTTCAGCGCATAAATGGAGCAAAACTTGTTTCGAAGCATATTTTATGTGATCGCTTCTGGTTGAAAGTTTATACGATTTCTAAAAACGGTGGGATAGGCTTGAAAATATTCGTAGAGGTTAGTAGTGAAAGAATTTATGATTGTAGTAAAAAAGAACAGTTTTTTTTAAGCGCGTACATGGAGCAAAACTTGTTTCGAAGCATATTTAATGTAATAAAATAAAATGTAATAAAATGTGTTCCGGAACAAATTTTACTCATTTTACTCACTTAAAAACTACTGTTTTTTTTTACTACAATCACAAATTCTTCCACTTCTAACCTCTACGAATATTTTCAAGACTATCCCACCATTTGTAGTAAACGTATAAACCTTCAACCGGAAGCGATCACATAAAATATGCTTCGAAACAAGTTTTGCTCCATTTACGCGCTTAAAAACAACTATTTTTTTTACTACACTCAAAAATTCTTCCACTACTAACCTTTACGAACATTTTCTAGTCTATCCCACCGTTTGTAGTAATCGTATAAACTTTCTACCAGAAGCGATCACTCAAAATGTGCTCCGAAATAAATTTTGCTCATTTAACTCGCTTAAAAACTACCATTTTTTTATTACACGCATATTATACATAAATAGCAAAAATCCCCTCCCGGGGAAAAAAACTTGGACAAGTACATTGGTGGTCCCTCGTTTCCCTATGATATCACAAAAAGTCCAAAACCCCACTTAAATTTTTTTTTTTTTTAATGTTTACTAATTTTATTCATATTCCGGAGGGAAACCAACCATATAGATCACGAAATAACCGGCCAAAAAACCAGACTTCACAATAATTGTCACTTTGAATTTATTTCCACAGAACAAAACAAGAATCAAAACATTAAAAAATCAGAATTATCAAGATGAGAAAAACACCACTTATAATTGGTGTGTAAGAAGTATCAATAGTCTAGAAAAAAATGAAGAAAGATCGACATCTAACAAGGAAAGGTACTTTGGTGTCCCCCTCCGATTTTGATAATTTTTATATATGTTATAGTCCATCGAAAATTAAGAGACACGTAATTTTTTTTATCGGCTTAAAGTTATTTTTAAGGGGTGAAATCGACCCCCAAAGTTGAGCATGTTTTGCATCTGGTAGAGTGTTTCATATAGAAGCACTTAACCGATCGTAACGAAACCAATTGCAAAACGTTTTTCACGTCAAATAACCTGTATATAATGTTCAACTTCTTATGCACCCCTATTACATGGGGATGATTCACCCCCGAATATCCAGAATTCTTTTGTATAAAAAAAACTTGCAATCCGATTTCAATAAAACAAACGCCATTTTGCAGAGCAAAAAAAATAAAATTGACGTATTTTTGGGTTTTTCTCAGATTAAAAAAATTAAGGGGGTAAAACACCCTTAAAATGTCAAATTTCATTTTGAGCACTGTCCCCTTCCGATTTCAATATTTTTTTTATAAAATGTAGCTTATCGAAAAATAAGACCACCTATTATTTTTATTGGCTCAAAATTATTTTTAAGGCGTGAAATCAACCCCCAAAGTTGGGCATGTTTTGCATCTGGTAGAGTGTTTCATATAGAAGCACTCAACCGATCGTAACGAAACCAATTGCAAAACGTTTTTCACGTCAAATAACCTGTATATAATGTTCAACTTCTTATGCACCCTTACTTACTGCAGGGGGCTGAACCACCCCCTGACATTCATAATTTTTTGTATAAAAGAAAAATTGTCATTCGATTTCAATGGAAAAACCAACATTTTGAAAAGCAAAAAAAAATTATAGTGAATGTGTCTAGATTTTTCGAATAAAAAAAATTAAGGGGGTAAAACACCCCTAAAATCTCAAATGTCATTTTGCGCACTTAAATGATAAAATTCAATTCAATTGGTCTCATTATCATTGCGTATCGACTTATATGCTAAATAATATTTATTTCGCATGTACATCCGCTGCCCTTCTGACATGCTTCACGTTTATAAAGAAGTGTTGGTATCCGTTCTATTTATATAAGTTTCTATTTTGAACGATTTACGAAAATAAAAAAAAAACTCAAATATCAAAAGAGTCGCATCAGCAATTCACCGCCCAGAATGTAAACAAAGCTGGCTCATGCCTTGCCATATTCTTATTCATATCAAGAACCGCTATAGTGGCTCGACCCCAAGTATTCTTGAAAAAGCCAGTTCGCTCAGGCTAATGTTTGAGGTATATCCGAAAACCAAATAAAAATGCTGTTTTCGTGGTGATGTCAGATCAAACCGCCCACTCAAGATGAAAAAGGTAAAACTGACTTTATATTATTCCAGAAGTTAAGTTGCTGTTCGACTGTTGATCAGTCATTATCGTGTCCGCTATCGTGAATACCGTATTGTTATTAACATGTCCATCAATCCAATGAACGTAATAAGACTGTTGTTTCTTACATTCGAGGTAATGAACATTCCTGACAGTCCTGTTAACAATAATGAAGTGGAATTGAAAGAGAGTTTCGCGGAAATTCTGAAGGCCTCTATGGCAGAGTTCAATCAGTTAGAAATCGTCGAAGATACGACATTAGATTTTCAAGAACCGTTTAGAGATGTCATAGTAGAACCTGTCGAAGATAATGACATCGAATGGGGTCTTGGAGAATCTCCATTAAGCCCTGAAACGTGTACTGACGATGAAGAAGATTTGAGCTACGACTACAAACAAAGAGCTGTTGAGTACTGGAGAAGTGCAAAAACGAAACAAAATAGGAAAATAGAAACAGTCCAAAACCGATTTAAACTCGTTAAATCTGTGCGCCAATTAAGGCGCTGGGCTCAACAAATTAATAAAGGCGGAACTTACAAGGAAAAATTGTCGCGCATTTCTGAATATACAATCGATAATTTAAAAAGCGCCATAGAAGCAGGTCTCATTGTACACGATATCGATCTTCGGAGATGGGCATTACAAGCCCAAAAATTGATTGGGCATGAGAATTTGCGTTTCAGGGCTTCGCCAACATGGATAAAAAAGTTTAAAAAAGTTCATCGAATAACAAGTAGAAAAATAAATAAATTCGTGACAAGAAAGACTCTCGAATCAAAGGACATATTACAAAACGATGCTAATAAATTTGTCTCCGCAGTTCAATTGAAAATTGAGGAATATGGCTTGGAAAATATTTATAATTCTGATCAAAGTGGTTTCCAATTAGAAGTCCATTCAGGGCGAACGTTAACAGAAGAAGGTACAAAACAAGTAGAATGCCTTGTACAATCCGTTTCAGCGACAACCCATAGCTACACCATCCAGCCGACAATATCAGCAGCAGGAAAATTGTTGTCACCTCTTCTGATAATTTTAAAAGAGCCATCCGGGCGGTTGGGGCCAATCGTAGAACGAACCATTTTTCGACCTCCCAATGTTTTTATAAGTGTTTCAAAATCTGGCAAGGCTACATCAGGTACGTTGGTATGTAATATTCAAATATAAAAAATAGATGTGCTATTAATTTTTACATATTGATTTATAGAACATTTCAAAGTATGGCTTCAAGAAGTGTTCTTCCCAAATGTCGGTGAGAAAAGTGTGCTTTTAATAGACTCATGGAGTGGACATTGCCCTAGTGTTGTCACGGAAGTTACACCACATAACAAAGAAATTGTTACAATGATCATACCGAAAGGAACAACAGGGAATATCCAGCCACTTGATGTCTTCGGATTTAGAATTTGGAAAAATTATGTCAGACATTTTTCAGACAGTGTCATGTTACTTGATTATGATTTAAGTCTACATTTACGAAATAATATAATCAAGCTGCAATCTCTAGTACATAATCAATTATCATCTCCGAGGTACGAAAATTTATTTCGATATGCCTGGTTCAAAAGTGGGTACATAGAAGAACGACCTGAGCATTTCGAAAATCCCGTTGAATTCGCTTTTGGTATGTCATCTCAAACACAATGTGAAATTGAAGGCTGCACAAATGTGGCTGTAGTAAGATGTTCATGGTGTAAAAAGTCACTTTGTTTCAAACATTTCTTCGAAGAACATCATTACTGTTCAAAATATAATCATTAAGTTCAGGAATGATAATTGAAACGAAAATTTGAATTGGAATCTATTTTTACTACATGAAAGATTTTAGCGCCTATGTATAACCTATATATATATATTTGTGTACAGACCATGTGTATACAAAAATAAAAAATCGTGAAGCTCACGACCACCGAAGATGTAGGAGTACTCAATTTTTCATATAATTAAAAAGCCGATGTACATGCGAAATAAATATTATTTAGCATATAAGTCGATACGCAATGATAATGAGACCAATTGAATTGAATTTTATCATTTAAGTGCGTAAAATGAAATTTGAGATTTTAGGGGTGTTTTACCCGCTTAATTTTTTTTATTGGAAAAATCTAGACACATTCACTATAATTTTTTTTTGCTTTTCAAAATGTTGGTTTTTCCATTGAAATCGAATGACAATTTTTCTTTTATACAAAAAATTATGAATGTCAGGGGGTGGTTCACCCCCCTGCAGTAAGTAAGGGTGCATAAGAAGTTGAACATTATATACAGGTTATTTGACGTGAAAAACGTTTTGCAATTGGTTTCGTTACGATCGGTTGAGTGCTTCTATATGAAACACTCTACCAGATGCAAAACATGCCCAACTTTGGGGGTTGATTTCACGCCTTAAAAATAATTTTGAGCCAATAAAAATAATAGGTGGTCTTATTTTTCGATAAGCTACATTTTATAAAAAAAATATTGAAATCGGAAGGGGACAGTGCTCAAAATGAAATTTGACATTTTACGGGTGTTTTACCCCCTTAATTTTTTTAATCTGAGAAAAACCCAAAAATACGTCAATTTTATTTTTTTTGCTCTGCAAAATGGCGTTTGTTTTATTGAAATCGGATTGCAAGTTTTTTTTATACAAAAGAATTCTGGATATTCGGGGGTGAATCATCCCCATGTAATAGGGGTGCATAAGAAGTTGAACATTATATACAGGTTATTTGACGTGAAAAACGTTTTGCAATTGGTTTCGTTACGATCGGTTAAGTGCTTCTATATGAAACACTCTACCAGATGCAAAACATGCTCAACTTTGGGGGTCGATTTCACCCCTTAAAAATAACTTTAAGCCGATAAAAAAAATTACGTGTCTCTTAATTTTCGATGGACTATAACATATATAAAAATTATCAAAATCGGAGGGGGACACCAAAGTACCTTTCCTTGTAAGTTACGTGCAGCAGTAAAATTTATGATATCAGTACTAGGACAAGTATTTCTTTGATGACTGAGAAGATATCAATATGGACGTACCGGCAACGTAGGGCATGCAGTTGGTGCATTGCTTCTGGGATCTCCTAAGTCGAATAGCTACTTTTGTTTTGGCTATGGCGTGACCAATGTTGCCAAATAGTATTTACTTACATGACCTAATGAAACAACATTGCCTGCGCCGTGGCTAACATAACGAAAAACAAGCAGGAACAGGAAGTTTCGTATAAGATCCCGTGCTTTTGTAATGTTAAAAAAAAAACATTAATTTATGTCTGTACATGATAGCACAGTTTTGTTTGATTGGTAATAATTTGATGAACGTTCACCACCGTACGTTGAGCGTATACGCACAGAGTACTTGTCCGGCCCATAACTTTTTATTAAAATTGCTCATTCAAGTGAAAATAAAATTGGAGGTGCTTTTCGTTGCATGCGTTGCTTTTCGCCGTCAGAAATTTACAAGAAAATCAATTCTTCTGCGAATTTCAGAATGGCCTTGTATCATAAACAACATTCGACGTCTATTCAATCGGAATAAAATGGTGTTCGTAGTCATCATAAAATTGCATTAACATAAGGTGCAGTCAATTATGAAATTTCTGAAGATACGACTCATTGTCAATAAACTATTGCCAGCAATGTAGCGTATCATACTTTCGAAAACTATTATTGCCAGCAACGAAAGTTATTATATTTTGGAAAACTACTATTTATTAGTAGAAGATCTAAGTAACCACTGGTTAATGGTCAAAAGATCAATGTGGGCTCTGAATGCACCGTCAAATTTGTATCTAAAGTTTTAAGATCACGCAAATTTCACACAAAATAATCCCCCTCCGTTCGTTTCATTTTGATGTTCTTGGGCGCCAACTATCAAAATAGCCCTTTATGTTTTGAAAAAGAGAATTTAAACCATTATGCGGGATTAATCATAAAAAATAAAAATTAAATAAGATATTACCAATAATGAAAAAGTGCGTATTTATGACCCTTGACTTTTGAGAGAGACCACTGATTTTTACTGAAATGAGCAATTTTAATAAAAAGTTATGGGCCGGACAAGTACTCTGTGCGTATACGCTCAACGTACGGTGGTGAACGTTCATCAAATTATTACCAATCAAACAAAACTGTGCTATCATGTACAGACATAAATTAATGTTTTTTTTTTAACATTACAAAAGCACGGGATCTTATACGAAACTTCCTGTTCCTGCTTGTTTTTCGTTATGTTAGCCACGGCGCAGGCAATGTTGTTTCATTAGGTCATGTAAGTAAATACTATTTGGCAACATTGGTCACGCCATAGCCAAAACAAAAGTAGCTATTCGACTTAGGAGATCCCAGAAGCAATGCACCAACTGCATGCCCTACGTTGCCGGTACGTCCATATTGATATCTTCTCAGTCATCAAAGAAATACTTGTCCTAGTACTGATATCATAAATTTTACTGCTGCACGTAACTTAGATGTCGATCTTTCTTCATTTTTTTCTAGACTATTGATACTTCTTACACACCAATTATAAGTGGTGTTTTTCTCATCTTGATAATTCTGATTTTTTAATGTTTTGATTCTTGTTTTGTTCTGTGGAAATAAATTCAAAGTGACAATTATTGTGAAGTCTGGTTTTTTGGCCGGTTATTTCGTGATCTATATGGTTGGTTTCCCTCCGGAATATGAATAAAATTAGTAAACATTAAAAAAAAAAAAAATTTAAGTGGGGTTTTGGACTTTTTGTGATATCATAGGGAAACGAGGGACCACCAATGTACTTGTCCAAGTTTTTTTCCCCGGGAGGGGATTTTTGCTATTTGATATCACTTCTTTTTTCTATAATATTTTCATATATTTCGCTTTATATAAACTCCAATAGAGCCTGTATATAACAAAAAAACTTACAACGTGTTTACATCATTATACCATCGACTTATTTCAATGTCAGGAATCAGTATTGCTCATACTACTAATTCGACATAAAAGAATGAGACAGATTTTCTACCATAAATTCCTTGTTATTGAGGTTGTTTAAATATAGGAGCGTTTCGTTCCAGTGATAAGAAAAAAAGTGATGTTTTCAAAAGAGTTAACTATAGACTCGAAGTATTTTCTCGAGATGTTAGTAATTCGTTGATAGGTTATTATTTGATTATAGCTTGGCAGGGAGGTGTTCTAGAAGAGACCTCAAATACCAATTTTTCCCCAAGGCGAAAATTCAGAAAATTAAATACTTTATCATTAGCTTTCAAGTTGTGTATTAGAATAAGGCATTCAGGGGCGAAAAGGCAGCGAGGATATTAGCAAATTCGATCTAAGCTATAAATAGATAATTATATTTAACTTTACTATCAGGAGCCTCAGAATTATTATTCTTTCAAAGATGAAATGACGGAAGAATATGATGCATCATCCTTGACTTACAAATTATTTTATGAAACATAGAAAAAAATTAGATTGAAAAAAAATTCGGCCGAAGTACTTGACAAATGTTTTTTCACTTAATTTACATAATGTATCGGTCATGGTGACAACCTCGCCAAGTACTTCGGCCGAAATTCTTTTTCATCTAATTTTTTTTCGTTTGCAATCTTTTTTTGCTTCGGACCCTTATTGATACAGAGTTTTTATTTTCATTCTGGTTGGTAAAACAACTGCATTTTCGAACTTGATTCTTTTCTCTATCAACATTCAACATTATTTGAAGATTTTTTCACACGATAGAGCCTCCCGTACTGGGCACATATATTTTGGTATAGCTCAATTTATTTTATAACTTTTTGCGAAACCCAACCTTAGCTTTTCGCGAGGATTAACTCATTTTGTTTTGTGTGATTTGAATTTATTTGATACATTTTTTGAGAGTGGTCACTTTTCTTACTTTTTGATAGGGTTTGATTTTCTCAGGGATTTTTGCGAGAACAGGTTTTTGCAGTGTATGTATATTCGTGGAAAAATATGGGAACGGCGGTCAACAAATGTACTTGTCCAGGTTTCTTCCGCGAGGGGGATTTTTATGCGTGATATGATTCGTTTTTTCTCTTTCTTTTCAAACATCTCGCTTTATATAGATTAGAAAAAGGTTATATTGGGAAATTATCGCTTTTTCATTTCCAAACCCTGACCCCTTCTACTTCGAATCAGGTTTTTCCCCCATGAAATAAAGGGGCACGTGTTTTGGAATTTTCAATTTGGCATTTTTTTTATTCTCGAGCCAGTCAAATTTTTTTGACATTTCGATTTACCTTTCTGGAATCAGGCTAAAATAAGTCGGGAACTGGGAGTCTGATACAAAAATTTACAAAGCTTTTGAGAGCAAGATTAGAAGAGTCAGAACTTTTCCATAGAATTTGTAGCTATTTGAATTTGTGTTTATCAAAGAAACATATTAAATAGCAGTATCTCCTTGTTATATTTGTAGATTTGTGGTAAAAAACATTACGCTTATTTCAGCTTGTTGATAAAAATGGGGCGATTTTTTTCGAAATTTTTCATTTTTGATTAATGATGAAATAAAAAACCCGTTTCATGTATGTTTAGAGAAAACATCGAATCTATTGTGAAAAAAGTTCACGCATTTTTTCATTCTTATTTTTATTAACAAGGTGGAATCATGATTATTTTTCAATACCATTGAAGAAGTTACTACCATGGAAATAAAAAGTTACAACTATTTCAATATTCTCATTGAATATAGAAAAGTTCAAATAGTATGTTATGGGAACTCCAAAACAATATATTGAACAAACCAAAGCGACTGTAGAGGAAAGCGTTTAGAATAAAACTTTTTCAATTTATTATGCTATAGTCAGAGCTAAAAAGTGGAAATACTTAGCACACAAGACATGTCTCCTCTTCACAAAAAGGTCAAAATTTGTAGATATCGGCTACATTCCAATGATACAAATTTTGATACTATCAGAAGAAGAGCACCCGAAGACTTTCTGAAACAACTTTTTAAATTTATTATGCTATAACTAAAGTGGAAAAGTGAAAAAACATAGTGCACTTTAAGCCCAACAAAGTTCAGAAAATTTGGATGTATCTATTGCGTTCCGAGGACAGAAATTTTAATCCCATCCAAAAATGAGCAGCCGAAGACTTTTTGTAATAAATTTTTCAATTCATAATGCCACAATCAGAGACAAAAAGTGGAAATACTTGGCGCTTCACAAAATGTTAAAAGTTTGTAGGTATCGGCTACATTCCCATGATACAAATTTTGATGCAAATTTTGATATTTATAACAATAATGGCCGTGAAAGCCTTAAAACTAGAACTTACAGATATTTTAATATTATCTTTGAATTTTGAAAAGTTCAGAAAGTATGTTGTGGATATTTTAAAACAATAAATTCAACAAAGTGGGCAAACTTAGATCAGTACTGTGCCCAAGAAAATGGATCGAGTTGAGTTGTACCAGTTGCATTATCTTCGTGCAAATTTTCGTACCATCACAACCAGAGCATCCGTAGAGCAAATCTTTTCGAAAATATTTTTCAATTCGTTATGCCACAATAGCAGCCAAAAAGTAGAAATACTGAGCACACATGTTGCTCCAGGAAATTTCCAAAGTTTGTAAGTATACGGTGCGTTCCAATGAAACATATTTTTATACTTCCAGAAAAAAGGAACCAAAGACTTTCTGACAATTTTTTGAATTAATCATGCCACAACTCAAGCATACCACACATTGGGCTCAATAAAGTTTATGAACTTTGCATGTAGCCATTACTTTTCGAAGCCAAATTTTAATCCCATCCAAAAATGAGCAAACGAAGAATTTTCATAATAAAATTTTCCAGTCCTAATAATGCCAGTATTTCAGCAAAAAAGTGGAAATATTGGGCACATTTGTTACTTCACAGATATTTCAAAGTCTGTACGTATCTGTTGCAATTCAATGATACAAATTTTGATAATATCAGTAAAAACACATCAGAAGACTTCGTAAAATAATTTTTCAAAATTTATTATGCTACAACTAAAGTAGGGAAGTGAAAAAATATAGCTCAATTGAGCCGAATGAAATTCTGAAATTTTGCATATATTCATGGCGATCCGAAGACAATAATTTTGATCCCATTGACAAATGAGCAACCACAGAATTTTCATAACAAAATTTTAAATTCTTAATGCCACAATCGGGGCCAAAAAGTGGAAATATTGGTACATTTGTTGCTTTACAGAATTTCCAACGTCTGTAGGTATCCGTTGCAATCCAATGATACAAATTTTGATAATATCAGTAAAAAAACATCAGAAGATTTCCTGAAACAATTTTTCAAAATTCATAATGCTACAACTAAATTAGGGAATTTAAAAAATGTAGCGTACATTGGGCCCAACAAAATTCTGAAATTTTGCATGTATGCGTGGCATTCTGAAGCCAGCAATTCTTAACCCATCGACAAATGAGCAAAAGGGAAAATACTTGGCACATTTGTCGCTTCACAGAATTTTCAAAGGCTGTAGGTATCCATTGCAATTCAATTATACAAATTTTGATCATATCAGTAAAAGCACATCGAAAGACTTCCTGAAACAATTTTTCAAAATTCATAATGTTACAACTAAAGTGGTGAAGTGAAAAAATAGAGCACATATTGAGCTATACAAAATTCTGAAATTTTGCATATATTCATGGCATTCCGAAGACAATAATTTTGATTCCATCGACAAATGAGCAACCGAAGAATTTTCATAACAAAAGTTCAATTCATAATGCTAAAATCGGAGGCAAAAAGTAGAAGTATTTGGTACATTTGTCGCTTCACACAATTTCCGAAGTTTGTAGGCATTCGTTGCAATCCAAAGATATAAATTTTGATAATGTCAGAAAAAACACATCGGAAGACTTTCTGAAACAGTTTTTTAAAATTCATTATGCTACAACTAAAGCAGGGATGTGAAAAAATGTAGAGCATATTGAGCCAAACAAAATTCTGAAATTTTGCATATATTCATGGTGTTCCGAAGACAATATTTTTGATCCCATTGACAAATGAGCAACCAAAGAACTTTCATAACAAAATGTTCAATTCATAATGCTACAATCGGAGCCAAAAAGTGGAAATACTTGGTACATTTGTCGCTTCACAGAATTTTCAGAGTCTATAGGCATTCATTGCAATCCAAAGATACAAATTTTGATAGGATATGGAGTATATACCGCCATAGCCTTTTGACATAAAGATATATTATACGAGCCATTTTGACATAAAGATATATCATTACTTACTACGGTTATCATCCAGAGGCATCCATATATATCCACATGCAGGTTGACAGTGTATTTGACTATTAATTCATCAAACGCAAGATGATTCTACACCATATTTTGGATAGAAAAACGACGTCAAAAATCTTTTGAAATGGATCAACAATTATCATGCAAGAAACATTTCATGATGTACAAATCTTATTATGGCAAGCGAGGAACATTTTATAATAAAGAGGAAAGGGACCAATAAAATAAATTGTCAACGGTGTAGAGTTAAAAAAAATATTTATTAAACACTGCTCAAAACTCGACATGATAATAACAAACTTTGCCACATACATTTTTTTGACACTCATTATTAGTTTTATAGAGTTTCTTTTCCAAATTTACATCGATTCACACCAATCACGATTAACAGTTCAACGTATACCATTTCATAGTTATCAAAGAATCGAAAAGAATGATTTCTCAAGAAATCTTATACGAGGAACATTTAATCGCGAAAGAGAAATTCCGTCGTAGAGTTAAGTGTGGAAAATAAAAAGTGCAGGGTTAACAATAATAAAAAAATGCATATTCATTTCAGCACTGTTCGAAAGTTGATTAAAAGCACTTCACTATTTTCACACCATCACTTTCTTATTATTACTGTAACCAAGAGTCGATCGAACCTAACCACGATATTTATAACCTCACAAATGTTCGTGAAAAAACATTCATATTTTCAATACTGTTTAAGCCACGAGATTCTAATTAGTCGCGATCGAAAGGGGGAAAAAAATAAAAAATACGTGAATTTGATGAAACTCTAAATTGCTGTCATTGAATTTATATTAAAGAAATCATTTTTGGATCGTACGCGTACGATCCAAAATTATTTCGCGATCTGTGAATAAATTTATTCATAGATCGCGAAATAATATTTTTCCCGAATTTATCCACAACAGGACCCGCGTAAGCACTGCTCACTTCGAAAATTCCGTTCAGACTTTCCGCGGTATGGGTACTTCGAACTATTTATTTATTCACAGATCGCGAAATATTTTTTTTTCCCGAATTTATCCACAAACACGTCTCGCGTATAAGCACTTATTCTCACTTCGAAAACTCCGTTCAGACTTTGCGTGGTATAGGTAGAGAAAGATGAAACGGAATGGCCAATCACAAGCTCGGAAGGCGTCAAGAGGCCTTTCATTGTGTCGTATACAGACAAGCCAATACTTCGATGTAGCATAAGCTTGAGCCTGTGCAAAGTTTTTTCTCAGGAAATACGGCATCAATCGTGCTGATTTAAGGCTCAATCGAAATATTTTTTCGTAATAAATCTCCCGTTCAATTTTCAAATCACCATATGCCTCCTGAGCTTCGTAATTAAAGAAAATGAATTTCAGTTTTTACCTCACCACCGTGAATCGTTTTATTCATTGCTCGCACGTCCCGCACTTCGTTGTGTCGAAACTCCATTCAAACTTTCTGCTGTGTCGGTACCGAGAAAAGAGAGAGAACTTTCCGCTGTGTCGGTACCGAGAAAAGAGAGAGAAAAGTAGTTGTGACCAATCGCAGCTCGTTGCTCTCGTCGCCAGAGACCGGCTTTCATGTAAATGGGTTTTGATGGGCATCAAAACGCCTTTGATTGTGTCATATACAGACACGTCGAATCCTTCGATGTGTTAGTATTTTTTACATAATCTTGAGCCTGTGCAAAGTTTTTTCTCAGCAACTACGCCACCGATCATGCTGATTTTGGGCTCAATCGAAAGAGAATTTCTTAATTAGTCTCCAGTTAAATTTTCAAGCCATCAAATGACTCCTGTGCTTCGTAAATGAACAAAATGACATGCCAATTTTACCCCCACCACCGCGAATCGTTTTATTCAGAGATAATATAGTCTCGGCGAGCCTCGGGCCAGCAGACGACAGAACTGTCAATGTACTTGTCCCGAGACTCTACCGAGTCCCTTGATATTACACATATAAACCTACAACCGGAAGCGATCACATAAAATGTGCTCCGAAACAAATTTTACTCATTTTACTCGCTTAAAAACAGCTGTTTTTTTTCTACAATCAAAAATTCTTCCACTACTAGCCTCTGCGAATATTTTCAAGTCTATCCCACCGTTTGTAGTCATCGTATAAACCTTCAACCGGAAGTGATCACATAAAATATACTTCGAAACAAGTTTTGCTCCATTGACGCGCTTAAAAACAACTATTTTTTTTACTACACTCAAAAGTTCTTCCACTACTAACCTCTACGAATATTTCCAAGCGTATACCACCGTTTGTAGTAATCGTATAAACCTTCAACCGGTAGCGAACACATAAAATGTGCTCCGGAACAAATTTTGCTCATTTTACTCGCTTAAAAACAACTATTTTTTTTACTGCACTCAAAAATTCTTCCACTACTAACCTCTACGAATATTTTCAAGCCTATCCCACCATTTTTAGTAATCGCATAAACTTTCTACCGGAAGCGATCACATAAAATGTGCTCCGAAACAAATTTTGCTCATTTTATTCGCTGAAAAACTACTATTCTTTTACTACACTCAAAAATTCTTCCATTACTAACCTCAACGAACATTTTGAAGCGTATCCCACCGTTTGTAGTAATCGCATAAATTTCCTACCGGAAACGATCACATAAAATGTGCTCCGAATCAAATTTTGCTCATTTTACGCGCTTCAAAACAACTATTTTTTTACTGCACTCAAAAATTCTTTCGCCACTAATCTCTACAAACATTTTCGAGCCTATTCCACCGTTTGTAGTAATCGCATAAACTTTCAACCGGAAGCGATCACATAAAATGTGCTCCGAAACAAGTTTTGCTTATTTTACGCTCTTAAAAACAACTATTTTTTTATGACACTCAAAAATTCTTCTACTACTCACCTCTGCGAACATTTTCAAGCTTACTCCGCCATTTGTAGTAATCATATAAACCTACAACCGGAAGCGATCACATAAAATGTGCTCCGGAACAAATGTTACTCATTTTACTCGCTTAAAAACAACTATTTTTTTTACTACACTCAAAAATTCTTCTACTACTAACTTGTAAGAATATTTTCAAGTCTATCCCACCGTTTGTAGTAATCGTATAAACCTTTAACCGGAAGCGATCACATAAAATTTGCTTCGAAACAAGTTTTGCTCCATTTATGCACTTAAAAACAACTGTTTTTTTTACTACAATCCAAAATTCTTCTACTACTAACCTCTGCGAACATTTTCAAGCGTATCCCACCGTTTGTAGTAATCCTATAAACCTACAACCGTAAGCGATCACATAAAACGTGTTCCGGAGCAAATTTTACTTATTTTATTCGCTTAAACCAACTTTTTTTTTCTACACTAAAAAATTCTTCCACTACTAACCTCTACGAACACTTTCAAGCCTATCCTACCATTTGTAGTGATCGCATAAAGTTTCTACAGGAAGCGATCACATAAAATGTGCTCCGAAACAAATTTTGCTCATTTTACTCACTTAAAAACTACTATTTTTTTTGCTACACCCAAAAATTCTTCCACTGCTAACCTTTACGAATATTTTCAAGTCTATCCCACCGTTTGTAGTAATCGTATAAACCTTCAACCGGAAGCGATCACATAAAATATGCTTCGAAACAAGTTTTGTTCAATTTACGCGCTTAAGAACAACCATTTTTTTACTACACTCAAAAATTCTTCCACTACTAACCTCTACGATCATTTTCAAGCGTATCCCACCGGTTGTAGTAATCGTATAAACCTCCAACCGGTAGCGATCACATAGAATGTGCTACGGAACAAGTTTTGCTCATTTTACTCGCTTAAAAACAACTATTTTTTTTACTACACTAAAAAATTCTTCCACTACTAACCTCTACCAATATTTTCGAGCTTATCCCACCATTTGTGGTAATCGTATATACTTTCTACCGGAAGCGATCACATAAAATGTGCTCCGAAACAAATTTTGTTCATATTACTCGCTTAAAAACAACTATTTTTTAACTACACTCAAAAATTCTTCCACTACTAACCTCTACGAACATTTTCAAGCCTATTCGACCGTTTGTAGTAATCGTATAAACCTTCAACCGGAAGCGATCACATAAAATGTGCTCCGAAACAAATTTTGCTTATTTTACGCTCTTAAAATCAACTATTTTTTTATGACACTCAAAAATTCTTCTACTACTAACCTCTACGAACATTTTCAAGCCGATTCCGCCATTTGTAGTAATCATATAAACCTACAACCGAAAGCGATCACATAAAATGTGCTCCGGAACAGATTTTACTTAATTTACTCGCTTAAAAACAACTATTTTTTTTACTATACTCAAAAATTCTTTCACTACTAACCTGCAAGAACATTTTCAAGTCTATCGCACCGTTTGTAGTAATCGTATAAACCTTGAACCGGAAGCGATTACATAAAATATGCTTCAAAACAAGTTTTGCTCCATTTACGCGCTTAAAAACATCTGTTTTTTTTACTACAATCAAAAATTCTTCCACTACTAACCTCTACAAACATTTGCAGGCGTATCCCACTGTTTGTAGTAATCATATAAACCTACAACCGGAAGCGATCACATAAAATGTGCTCCGGAACAAATTTTACTCATTTTACTCGCTTAAAAACAACTGTTTTTTTACTACAATCAAAAATTCTTCCACTACTAACCTCTACGAATATTTTCAAGTCTATCCCACCATTTGTAGTAATCTTATAAACCTTCAACCGGAAGCGATCACATAAAATATGCTTCGATACAAGTATTGCTCCATTTACGCGCTTAAAAACAATTGTTTTTTTACTACAATCAAAAATTCTTCCACTACTAACCTCTACGATCAATTTCAAGCGTATCCCACCGTTTGTACTAATCTTATAAACCTTCAACCGGAAGCGATCACATAAAATATGCTTCGATACAAGTTTTGCTCCATTTACGCGCTTAAAAACAATTGTTTTTTTACTACAATCAAAAATTCTTCCACTACTAACCTCTACGATCATTTTCAAGCGTATCCCACCGTTTGTAGTAATCCTATAAACCTACAACCGGAAGCGATCACATAAAATGTGTTCCGGAGCAAATTTTACTTATTTTATTCGCTTAAACCAACTTTTTTTTCTCTACACTAAAAAATTCTTCCACTACTAACCTCTACGAACACTTTCAAGCCTATCCCACCATTTGTATAGTGATCGCATAAAGTTTCTACCGGAAGCGATCACATAAAATGTGCTCCGAAACAAATTTTGCTCATTTTACTCATTTAAAAACTACTATTTTTTTACTACACCCAAAAATTCTTCCACTACTAACCACTACGAATATTTTCAAGCCTATCCCACCGTTTGTAGTATTCGTATAAACTTTCAGCCAGAGGCGATCACATAAAATATGCTTCGAAACAAGTTTTGCTCCATTTACGCGCTTAAAAACAACTGTTTTTTTACTACAATCGAAAATTCTTCCACTACTAACCTCTACGAATATTTGCAAGCGTATCTCACCGTTTGTAGTAATCATATAAACCTACAACCGGAAGCGATCACATAAAATGTGCTCCAGAACAAATTTTACTCATTTTACTCGCTTAAAGACAACTGTTTTTTTACTATAATCAAAAATTCTTCCACTACTAACCTCTACGAATATTTTCAAGTCTATCCCACCGTTTGTAGTAATCGTATAAACCTTTAACCGGAAGCGATCACATAAAGTATGCTTCGAAACAATTTTTGCTCCATTTACGCGCTTAAAAACAACTGTTTTTTTTTTACTACAATCAAAAATTCTTCCACTACTAACCTCTACGAATATTTTCAAGCGTATCCCACCGTTTGTAGTAATCGTATAAACCTTTAACCGGAAGCGATTACATAAAATATGCTTCGAAACAAGTTTTGCTCCATTTACGCGCTTAAAATCAAATGTTTTTTTACTACAATCAAAAATTCTTCCACTACTAACCTCTACGAACATTTTCAAGCATATCCCACCGTTTGTAGTAATCCTATAAACCTTCAACCGAAAGCGATCACATAAAATGTGCTCCGGAACAAATTTTACTTATTTTATTCGCTTAAACCAATTATTTTTTTTTACTACACTCAACAATTCTTCCACTTGTAACCTCTAGGAACGTTTCTGATGCAGTTCTGTCGTTCGTAGTACTTGTTAGAATCTTTAAACAGAAATTATCTCGGAAAAATCATTTTCAAAAATTTTCAAAAATTAAAATATTTTTTTTTATTTTTTCTATGTTACTACTAACGAAAAAAATTTCACTACAATCCACTACTAACGTTTTTCTATGAGAATCAACCGTAAAACTTCATTTTTTTCATTCCGGGGGATGACGTTTTTTTTTGCTATATTTTTTTTTGGCGTTACTACTAACGAAATTAGTGTCACCACTATCCACTACTTATCAAAACCTTCCATTAAAAAAAAAAAAAATCAATTTTCTCAAAGTCGGGCGCTAGGTTCACACAGGTTGGAAACACGCATCGAATGCTGGAAAGTTGAGCAGCAAGCAATGCATTGGCATCAGAGGAGTTATTTTTTTAATGCCAAGGAAACATCCCATCCTCACTTACCCGCTTATACTTTCGTATAAGTACGTTTCCATTACATGCAGTGCATAATTGTAATACAAATGAAACATTATTTGAAATGAAATTATTGGGAACTTTCCAACAAAACGTACACAAAGCAACACTGTATCACACAAGTGCGTTCCAACTAGACCAGAATAACACGGGCACCATACGGCACTGTGTTACACTATGTTACACAGTGTAGCTCTGTGTAGCTTGTTGGAAAGCACCCTTTGTGACCTACGGAGTCTATTGCATTCCACTACACCGCAGTGATCCTGATGCATAGAATACTGGAAAGTTGAGCAGCAAGCAATGCATTCGCATCAGTGAAGGCATTTTTGAAATGCCAAGGAAACGCCCACTCTCACTTACCCGCTTATACTTTCGTATAAGTACGTTCCCATTAACAGTGCATAATTACAACTGAAACATTATTTAAAATGAAAGTTTTTTTGGCCTACTGTGTCTTTTGAATTACATTCCACCACAGTGATTCTGACGCATGGAATGCTGGAAAGTCGAGCAGTAAGCAACGTAAAAAGGTAACGCCCACCCTTACATACCAACTTATACTTTCGCATAAGTACTTTTCCATTACTCTCACTGTATAATTACAACTGTAACATTATTAACGAAAATTTGGTGACGGGGCCTTTTGTATGGCACTCTACCGCAGTAATCCTGACGCATAGAATACTGGAAAGTTAAGCATCAAGCAATGCATTTGCATCAGCGAAGGCATTTTTAAAATGCCAAGGAAACGCCCACCCTCACTTACCCGCTTATACTTTCGTATAAGTACGTTCCCATTAACAGTGCATAATTACAACTGAAACATTATAAATGAAAATTTGGTGACGGGGCCTTTTGTATTGCACTCTACCACAGTAATCCTGACGCATAGAATACTGCAAAGTTGAGCAGCAAGCAATGCATTTGCATCAGTGAAGGCATTTTTAAAATGCCAAGGAAACGCCCACCCTCACTTACCCGCTTATACTTTCGTATAAGAACGTTCCCATTAACAGTGCATAATTACAACTGAAACATTATAAATGAAAATTTTGTGACGGGGCCTTTTGTATTGCACTCTACCACAGTAATCCTGACGCATAGAATACTGCAAAGTTGAGCAGCAAGCAATGCATTTGCATCAGTGAAGGCATTTTTAAAATGCCAAGGAAACGCCCACCCTCACTTACCCGCTTATACAAGC
Organism: Rhimphoctona megacephalus; assembly: GCA_963989365.1. Taxonomy (NCBI): domain Eukaryota; kingdom Metazoa; phylum Arthropoda; class Insecta; order Hymenoptera; family Ichneumonidae; genus Rhimphoctona; species Rhimphoctona megacephalus. Next base: position 12,899,085 of record OZ022415.1, read on the forward strand.
AATGCATTTGCATCAGTGAAGGCATTTTTAAAATGCCAAGGAAACTCCCACCCTCACTTACCCGCTTATACTTTCGTATAAGAACGTTCCCATTAACAGTGCATAATTACAACTGAAACATTATAAATGAAAATTTTGTGACGGAGCCTTTTGTATTGCACTCTACCGCAGTATTCCTGACGCATAGAATACTGGAAAGTTAAGCAGCAAGCAATGCATTTGCATCAGTGAAGGCATTTTTAAAATGCCAAGGAAACGCCCACCCTCACTTTCCCTCTTATACTTTCGTATAAGTACGTTCCCATTAACAGTGCATAATCACAACTGAAACATTATTTAAAATGAAAGATTTTTTGACCTACAGAGTCTTTTGAATAACATTCCACTCCAGTGATTCTGACGCATGGAATGCTGGAAAGTTGAGCAGTAAAAGCAACGTAAAAAAGGTAACGCCCACTCTTACTTACCCACTTATACTTTCGTATAAGTACGTTTCCATTACTTTCAGTGCATAATTACAACAGAAATATTATAAATGATAATTTTTTGGACAGGGTCTTTTGTATTGCACTTTACCGCAATGATCCTGATACATCGAAAGCTGAAAAGTTGAGCAAAAAGCAACGCATTGGCATCAGTAAATGGATTTTTTGAATGCCAAGGCATACATCGCGTTCATTGTCGACCAACCATTGGGGTTATTGCGATTCATTTCGAAGCGAATGACATCAACTTCCGGGACCTCAATATTTGCGCCAAATGCTTTCTCATTTGCAAAGCATCCCGAGAATAAATTCGATTCGTGGGATCTTCTCCCAGTGCTATACTGGTAGAAAAAGCAGTGGCATATACTCCACAAGAGAATGAATCTGGCTGCTTCATCACGGGTTGGCAGATTACATTGTCATTCTGGACATAAGGATAGCGTTTAGAAATGTAACGCTTAACCTCTGGGCTCAAAAGGATATATTCGACGCAGTTTAGACTGTCGTACACATAAATGTTTTCACCATCATAGTAAAGGCAGATCCAATGCATGCTTTGGTAACCACCAATTATATGTATATCCCGTTGGCGCGAAGGGCAGGGTTGTATATAATTGTAGTATGCCGTGTATGATGCAGGATAACATTGAAAAGAGCTGTTTTCCTGCAATACGTTTTGAAACAAGTCTATGCTTGTGTCATCAAGTAAGCTGATTGGTGAAAGAACCAGTGATACGACCTCTTCAGTCGAAATTTTTTTTCGGATAGTATCCAGCAATTGTATATTGTGATTTAAAACTTCTGTTTCTTCATCGCTGGAGATTGAAACCCAATCGACACTTGCAACCCTGTCGATTTTAGGGCAAGGTAACTTCTCACTTTCGACGTGGTCGAGTGTGTCAGTTACAGTTTCAACGCATTTTTTACTAACCGATGAAACATGAGTCGGCTTTTCGCTGCATTTTTTAAGCAGCGCTTTCTGGCGAGCTTCCAGAATATACTCTGGATCTCGAATTGGCATACATCTGCGACGCCGACTATCAATAATTTCAGGAAGCAAACAATGCATATAAAACCTGCAGAGAAAAGGTTTCATTTTTGAATCCCAAAATTCATCGTCTCTTTGAACAGTAACGATTTTCAAATCTACTGAAGTCCACAGCACGAACTGACAGTAACTCCGCTTAGTTACGTGCAGTTGCCCTTGAACTTGATAAAAGTATGCATGAGACTTGCTCAAGAGATTTACATCTTTCTTGTCGAAAATGCTGCTTAGGTTAGGCTTTTGTTGCATGGCCTGTGATAGATTGGCGCCTTCGGCCGAAAATGGACATTTGATTTCAACAATGCCATCATCGTCGATCAAACCGTCTGGGGATGCTCCCAAGTAAGAAAACTCTTGATCAATGAAAAGGCCACAGGGAACGACTGTTTTTTTCAACTGACGTTCGACCGCTTTCCTGGCTTCATCCTCGTGGTCGTGGCCAAATTTCATCGCAGCAGTATCCAAAATCTTTGGATAAAGGATACTCGAAACCATGTTAGCGCATGAAGTCGTCGGCAACATTCGGCATACAGGACCGAATCTTGATGCCGTGAGAAGGTGGGTATGCAGATTATTCCATAGCTCTGAAGAATTCTGCGAAACCGTTTCTTGCTCTATCTGCTTCCAATTTTTTTGGTGAGCCTTCAATTGTTTGAAATGTTCTTCGCTAAGAACATCGAAAACCTCTTTTTCGAGATCTGGTTTTTGAGCCGATGGACCATAGTCTTTATCGGTGCCTCTGAATTTTCGAAACTTACGGGGGCGTTTCGTTTGTTTGCGAATGCGGTTGCATTCGTTTTTCCGACGCCTCCAATCTTCCAGCTGTGCTACAGCGTCGGGCACTTTGTACCCTTTTTGCGAATGGAGTAACGACAACACCGTTTGCGTGTTATATTGTAACGTCGCACCTAAGCATCTCATTTCATACGAGTTAGCAAAACAATAATTAATTCTTTTTCCTGAATTTAATTTGTTTACTATTGAATTGCATCCTTCCGCCGGGTTGTTGGTTACTTTTTTCAACAAACTCTTGGCGTGGCAACTCAAATATCGCACCGCTTCGTAAACGGCCGTGTAAATACCAGTTATATGGAGTTCAGACATGACATTTTTTTTATTCGCATTTGGTTCGCACTCGAATGGAAGAGTGACGCAATTTGCGTGTTCGCCATATACATGACTCAGTATAGTGAAAATGTCTTTGCACAGTCGTTTAGCTTTCTCTTCTTCAGAGACATCTTCCGCGTTACGGAGATCTCTTGCGTGCTCAATATTCTTACGAATTTTCAAGCCGCTAGATTGCACGAACTGTCGAAATTGGGTAATATTCAATTTCTTTATCGCGGGGTCCACTCTTATCGGCATTTTAGAGGCGTGGAGAAGTTTTCGGCACAAGTTCCGAAATAAATGGTTATTGCATTCTATTTTTTCCACAATAACCCCATGCTCGCGATAAGGGTGAGCATCTCGGATAGCTTGGTATACGCTACTGTCACCATCGGCGACTATCGTCTTGAAAATGAGTCCGAGCTTCTTTATGCTGGTTTTAAAACCTTCCAAAATAATGTTGGTTTCCATTGCCGTTGAACTTTGATCTCGACCCCAGTTCTTATAGCATCTGTGAGGAGGCGGCTCTACATTCAGTCGCTCTGCTCTCTCGTGAGTTGCACAATATTTGTTACGCACACCCACGAATAAGGCTAACTTGGTTTCGTGACCAAAAATCATGGCTGCACCTGATAAAGCATCGTGCTTTCCACCTGCGTAGGATCGCTTCGCCCAACATCCATCCGCAATTACTTGAATGTACGGAATGCCATTAATGACATTGCCTTTTTGAACAGCTATTTCTTTCTCTGTAGCTGCTGCCTTTTGTATTTCCGTTTCTACAGCACTGTTCAAGTCGTCGGAAAGTTTGTTTCGGTACTTAATATAAGTATTCATTGTCATAGGTGGAATAGCCATTCCGGCAAGAACCTCCTGCAATGTACTGTGGCCAATGCCAGCTGTGATTGTAGCGCACACAGCACTTTCATTGATATCCATCATATTTCCATGATCACGATCAGTCCAGATACTGAACTTCTCATTACACATTTGGCACTTGAAAAACAATTGCGTGCGCAAGCCTCGATCCCAAACTTTGATTAACTTCAAATCACTGAAGGAACATTTCAATGCTTTACTGTGATTGACAAATTTTTCGTGCAATTGCTGCAGGAAAAAATTGGGATTGAAAATTCGTCGACTTTCAACAACTTCAACAAAGTCATCATTATTACGACTGCTTTCAACAGTCAATAAATCGTTGTCTTCCGATTGCTGCGGAAAGACTTGTTCAACCCGTTGGTTGGATATATCTCCCTCTCCGAGCGAAACTAAGGTTTGTTTGGTTCCACGCGCACTCTTGGCTGATGTATTGTTCAGCCGGACGTGGCATATGCCACCACTTGTTTCCAAGTGCTCCCGAAAAAGTGAATTCTCGGGGTTCTTGGCTAGCACTTCCGTGCTGCCGGTAGGATGCGAATTCCAAAATTCAACACTACTCTTGGCTGATGCATTGTTCAGCCGGTCGTGGCATACGCCGTCACTTGTTTCCAAGTACTCCCGGAAAACTGAATTCTCCGGGTTCTTCTCCAACGCAGTAGGATTAGAGAACGCATATTCACAAGAATCAGATATACCTGAATATCTCTCAACAAATGTAGGAGAGACGGAGCTCTTAGATAAGTCGCGAACCACCCGATGGTCGTACTTGTCACAGAACACTTTCAAATTACGTATATCTTCTCGACTATACTGTACGTACATCGTGGTTCTAGCCACGTTTTTGGGAAAGCCTAGCAACGCTCGACTCTTAGCTGATGCATTGTTCAGCCGGTTGTGGCAAACGCCACCACATGTTTCCAAGTGTTCCCGAAAAAGTGAATTCTCGGGGTTCTCGGCTAGCACTTCCGTGCTGCCGGTAGAATGCGAATTCCAAAATTCAACACTACTCTCGGCTGATGCATTGTTCAGCCGGTCGTGGCAAACGCCACCACTTGTTTCCAAGTGCTCCCGAAAAAGTGAATTTTCGGGGTTCTTGGCTAGCACTTCCGTGCTGCCAGTAGAATGCGAATTCCAAAATTCAACACTGTTCTCGGCTGATGCATTGTTCAGCCGGTTGTGGCAAACGCCACCACTTGTTTCCAAGTGCTCCCGAAAAAGTGAATTCTCGGGGTTCTCGGCTAGCACTTCTGTGCTGCCGGTAGATTTCGAATCGTAAAATTCGACTTTTCCAGTGCATGCAATACCTTCTTCTTCCCTGGCACTGTTCTTCCGTTGTCTAAAATAGATAAAATATTAGTTGAATATGAAAAAAGGCATTTGTAATAGAAGAAATAAGCGGGCACGTATTTCGGAATTTTTTAATTTGGCAATTCTTTCGATTTTCACAACTAATAGAATTTTGAACTTTTTTAAAATCCTCAAGGCGACTGTGATATCCAGGAACTGTGCGTCCTAAAACGAAAATTACTGATAGCAATGTTACGCACTTGTGTATGTACTTTTAGATGAAAAATGCACTGAATCTCAAAAAGGAATGATTCTACTTATTTCTATTGTTATGCAAAATAAAAGAAGAGAATTTATATAAAGAAGAGCATAATTGATTTGTGATTTCTTTTATTTTTCCCAAAAAAAAGGTGAATTTACAAACTTTTAAAGATCATGTTCGAAATGCACGGACTTTTTTTGTAGAAGCTACAGCTATTTGAACCGTGGAGAACGCAATAATAATACTTTAGCTATATATTTCCGATATCAAGAGGCGCGACAGCGGCTCGATGCCAAGTATTGATGCGCGGTCATATGCTAACCCGACTTAGCCCAATCGAGTTAGCACATGACCGCGCATTAACAACCGATAGACATTTTATTGCTCTAGCCTTTAGGGGGAGGGAGGGGGGGGGGGTGGCACTGGTAGTCTAAATTCCAAATCGCAACCCTATCTCACCCCTGCATTAGCCGCTATTTTGAATTCGACGGAGAATCGTTTCTTTTCAATATCTTCGCCATTTTGAACGTTTCAATAAAAATAGTAGGGACTTGAGTTATTGAAAATTTGATTCCCTACAACTTTGTTCTTATACATTTACGTTCTAAAGATGATAATAAACAAGATAATTCAATAATAATACCCAACCACTTTTTCCCGTTTAATTAAAAAAATATTGATCGCACGATAAAAATGGTAGCGACTAAAGTTATAGAGAATCCAATTTTCAAAAACTTGAATCGTTACTATTTTTGTTGAAAAGTTGAAAATGGCCGAGATATTGAGGACAACCGATTCCTCGTCAAATTCAAGATGGCGGCTAATGGAAGAATGGGTTGCGATTTGGAATTTAGACTATCATTGCCCGCCCCTCCCCCTCGCCCTTCCTAAGGATTAGAGCAATAACATTTTGGTCGGTTATTAATGCGCGGTCATATGCTAACTCGACTGGGCCAAGTCGAGTTGAATTTGATGAGTACTCGTTTTTCCTCAATATCTCGGCTATTTTCAACTGTTCAAGAAAAATAGTAAAGAATCAAGTTGTTGAAAATTTGATTCCCTACAACTTTGTTTCCATACATTTACGTTCTAAAGTTGATAATAAACAAGATAATTCGATAATTATACTTTACCAATTTTTTCCCGTTTAATGAAATAAATATTGATCGCACGATAAAAATGGTAAGGACTAAAGTTGTAGAGAATCTAGTTTTAAACTACTGAAGTCCTTACTATTTTTCTTTAAAAGTTGAAAATGGCCGAGATATTGAGGAAAACCTATTCCTCATCAAATTCAAGATAGCGGCTAATGCAGGGGTGGGTCCCGATTTTGAATTTAGACTACCAGTGCCCGCCCCTTCCCACCCCCTCCTTCTTAAGGGTTAGAGCAATAAAATTTCGGTCGGTTATTAATGCGCGGTCATATGCTAACTCGACTGGGCCAAGTCGGGTTGAATTTGATGAGGAATCGTTTTTCCTCAATATCTCGGCTATTTTCAACTTTTCAATAAAATTAGTAAGGACTCAAGTTGTTGAAAATTCGATTCCTTACAACTTTGTTTACATGCATTTACGTTCTAAAGTTGATAATAAACAAGATAATTCGATAATTATACTTTACCACTTTTTTCCCGTTTAATTAAATAAATATTGATCGCACGATAAAAATAGTAAGGATTAAAGTTGTAGAGAATCAAAATTCCAATAACTCGAGTCCTTACTATTTTTATTGTAAAGTTGAAAATGGCCGAGATATTGAGAAAAAACGATTCCTCGTCAAATTCAAGATGGCGACTAATGCAAGGGTGGTCTGCGATTTCGAATGTAGACTACCAGTGCCCGACCCTCCCCCCCACCGCAAGAGTTAGAGCAATTAAATTTTTGTCGGTTATTAATGCGCGGTCATATGCTAACTCGATTGGGCCAAGTCGAGTTCAATTTGATGAGTACTCGTTTTTCCTCAATATCTCGGCTATTTTCAACTGTTCAACAAAAATAGTAAAGACTCCAGTTGTTGAAAATTTGATTCCCTACAACTTTGTTTCCATACATTTACGTTCTAAAGTTGATAATAAACAATATAATTCGATAATTATACTTTACCAATTTTTTCCCGTTTGATTAAATAAATATTGATAGCACGATAAAAATGGTAAGGACTTAAGTTGTAGAAAATCTAGTTTTAAATTACTGAAGTCCTTACCATTTTTATTGAAAAGTTGAAAATGGCCGAGATATTGAGAAAAAACGATTCCTCGTTAAATTCAAGATGGCGGCTGATGCACGGGTGGGTTGCGATTTTAAATTTAGACTACCATTGCCCGTCTCTCCTCCTCCCCCTTTCTAAGGGTTAGAGCAATAAAATTTTGGTCGGTTATTAATGCGCGGCCATATGCTAACTCGACTGGGCCAAGTCGGGTTGAATTTGATGAGGAATCGTTTTTCCTCAATATCTCGGCTATTTTCAACTTTTCAACAAAATTAGTAAGGACTCAAGTTGTTGAAAATTTGATTCCCTACAACTTCGTTCTCATACATTTACGTTCTAAAGTTGATAATAAACAAAATAATTCGATAGTTATACTTTACCACTTTTTTCCCGTTTAATTAAATAAATATTGATCGCACGATAAAAATGGTAAGGATTAAAGTTGTAGAGAATCTAGTTTTAAACTATTAAAGTCCTTACTATTTTTATTGAAAAGTTGAAAATGGCCGAGATATTGAGAAAAAACGATTCCTCGTTAAATTCAAGATGGCGGCTGATGCACGGGTGGGTTGCGATTTTAAATTTAGACTACCATTGCCCGCCTCTCCCCCTCCCCCTTTCTAAGGGTTAGAGCAATAAAATTTTGGTCGGTTATTAATGCGCGGCCATATGCTAACTCGACTGGGCCAAGTCGGGTTGAATTTGATGAGGAATCGTTTTTCCTCAATATCTCGGCTATTTTCAACTTTTCAACAAAATTAGTGAGAACCCAAGTTGTTGAAAATTCGATTCCTTACAACTTGGTTTATATACATTTACGTTCTAAAGTTGATAATAAACAAGATAATTCGATAATTATACTTTACCACTTTTTTCCCGTTTAATTAAATAAATATTGATCGCACGATAAAAATGGTAAGAATTAAAGTTGTAGAGAATCAAATTTCCAATAACTCAAGTCCTTACTATTTTTATTGTAAAGTTGAAAATGGCCGAGATATTGAGAACAAACGATTCCTCGTCAAATTCAAGATGGCGACTAATGCAAGGGTGGGCTGCGATTTCGAATTTAGACTACCAGTACCCGACCCTCCCCCCCGCCGCAAGAGTCAGAGCAATAAAATTTTTGTCGGTTATTAATGAGCGGTCATATGCTAACTCGACTGGGCCAAGTCGAGTTCAATTTTATGAGTACCCGTTTGTCCTCAATATCTCGGCTATTTTCAACTGTTCAACAAAAATAGTGAAGACTCCAGTTGTTGAAAATTTGATTCCCTACAACTTTGTTTCCATACATTTACGTTCTAAAGTTGATAATAAACAATATAATTCGATAATTATACTTTACCAATTTTTTCCCATTTAATTAAATAAATATTGATCGCACGATAAAAATGGTAAGGACTAAAGTTGTAGGAAATCTAGTTTTAAACTACTAAAGTCCTTACTATTTTTATTGAAATGTTGAAAATGGCCGAGATATTGAGAAAAAACGATTCCTCGTCAAATTCAAGATGGCGACTAATGCAAGGGTGGGCTGCGATTTCGAATGTAGACTACCAGTGCCCGACCCTCCCCCCCACCGCAAGAGTTAGAGCAATTAAATTTTTGTCGGTTATTAATGCGCGGTCATATGCTAACTCGACTGGGCCAAGTCGAGTTCAATTTGATGAGTACTCGTTCTTCCTCAATATCTCGGCTATTTTCAACTGTTCAATAAAAATAGTAAAGACTCCAGTTGTTGGAAATTTGATCCCTACAACTTTGTTTCCATACATTTACGTTCTAAAGTTGATAATAAACAATATAATTCGATAATTATACTTTACCAATTTTTTCCCGTTTAATTAAATAAATATTGATCGCACGATAAAAATGGTAAGGACTAAAGTTGTAGGAAATCTAGTTTTAAACTACTAAAGTCCTTACTATTTTTATTGAAATGTTGAAAATGGCCGAGATATTGAGAAAAAACGATTCCTCGTTAAATTCAAGATGGCGGCTGATGCACGGGTGGGTTGCGATTTTAAATTTAGACTACCATTGCCCGTCTCTCCTCCTCCCCCTTTCTAAGGGTTAGAGCAATAAAATTTTGGTCGGTTATTAATGCGCGGCCATATGCTAACTCGACTGGGCCAAGTCGGGTTGAATTTGATGAGGAATCGTTTTTCCTCAATATCTCGGCTATTTTCAACTTTTCAACAAAATTAGTAAGGACTCAAGTTGTTGAAAATTTGATTCCCTACAACTTTGTTTCCATACATTTACGTTCTAAAGTTGATAATAAACAAAATAATTCGATAGTTATACTCTACCACTTTTTTCCCGTTTAATTAAATAAATATTGATCGCACGATAAAAATGGTAAGGATTAAAGTTGTAGAGAATCTAGTTTTAAACTACTAAAGTCCTTACTATTTTTATTGAAAAGTTGAAAATGGCCGAGATATTGAGGAAAACCTATTCCTCATCAAATTCAAGATAGCGGCTAATGCAGGGGTGGGTTGCGATTTTAAATTTGGACTACCATTGCCCGTCTCTCCTCCTCCCCCTTCTTAAGGGTTAGAGCAATAAAATTTCGGTCAGTTATGAATGCGCGGTCATATGCTAACTCGACTGGGCCAAGTCGGGTTGAAATTGATGAGGAATCGTTTTTCCTCAATATCTCGGCTATTTTCCACTTTTCAACAAAAATAGTAAGGACTCAAGTTGTTCAAAATTCGATTCCTTACAACTTTGTTTACATACATTTACGTTCTAAAGTTGATAATAAACAAGACAATTCGATAATTATACTTTACCACTTTTTTCCCGTTTAATTAAATAAATATTGATCGCACGATTAAAATGGTAGGGACTAAAGTTGTAGAGAATCTAATTTTCAACAACTCAAGTTCCTACTAATTTTATTGTGAAGTTGAAAATGGCCGAGATATTGTGGAAAAACGATTCCTCGTCAAATTCAAGATGGCGGCTAATGCAGGGGTGGGATAGGGTTGCGATTTTGAATTTAGACTACCAGTTTCCGCCCTCCCCTCCCCCCCGCCCCCCCTGCGTTTCGCCCCTAAAGGTTAGGAGCAATAAAATTTCTGTCGGTTAATGCGCGGCAAAGGTTTTTTTGTGACTAACCCGACTGGGCTAACGCTTTATAACTAAGGTCACGATTTTTTAATATTTGAGGTTCTTCATTCACTTTTTATAATATGAAAAAAAGTATGTATATACCGACATTAGTGTTCAAAAAGTTTGTCAAGTTAAATGCATACTTGCGTTTATAAATACCTGGCCAAAAATCCCCTCCCCGGGGAAAAAACCTTGTACAAGTACATTTGTTGACCCCTGTTTCCATTTGTTTTCACAGAAAAAAACTACCCAAAAAAGTACAAAATTTTTAAAAAATTGGCAAGATTGAGATAGGAAAAAGAAGATTGTTTCTATAAAATAACTATACTCCAAATGACAAATAGAAATGAAAAACTTCACATATTTTATCGAGATCCCAAGAAAAAAAGCAACAATGCCCATCGTGAGTGTCTGGTAAAAAACAGAGTCTACAAGTAAATGATCAATTTGCGCATAAAAAAAATAATTACTTTACAAAAACAGAAATGGAAAAGCCAATGATTTACGTTCAGCACTAAAATTTATAATATCAATAATAGGACAAGTATTTTATTGTCGCTTGAGGATGGAGTATTTAAAAAAAAGCAAAAATTAGTTGGTTATTGAAAAAAGTCACCAATGTACAAAAATAAAAATCGGTCAAAAGAACAGAGTCCAGAATAAAAAATCGGGATGAAAAAAAACTTGAAGAAAAAAATTTCAAACGAAAAAAATTAGATTGAAAAAAAAATTTCGGCTGAAGTACTTGGCGAGTTTATAACACATACAACATTACGTGAAATACATTACGTGATCCAAGCTAAGCAAAAAAACTCGCCAAGTACTTCGGCCGAAATTTTTTTTTCAATCTAATTTTTTTTCGTTTGAAATTTTTTTCTTCAAGTTTTTTTTCATCCCGATTTTTTTTTCTGGACTCTGTTCTTTTGACCGATTTTTATTTTTGTACATTGGTGACTTTTTTCAATAACCAACTAATTTTTGCTTTTTTTTAAATACTCCATCCTCAAGCGACAATAAAATACTTGTCCTATTATTGATATTATAAATTTTAGTGCTGAACGTAAATCATTGGCTTTTCCATTTCTGTTTTTGTAAAGTAATTATTTTTTTTATGCGCAAATTGATCATTTACTTGTAGACTCTGTTTTTTACCAGATACTCACGATGGGCATTGTTGCTTTTTTTCTTGGGATCTCGATAAAATATGTGAAGTTTTTCATTTCTATTTGTCATTTGGAGTATAGTTATTTTATAGAAACAATCTTCTTTTTCCTATCTCAATCTTGCCAATTTTTTAAAAATTTTGTACTTTTTTGGGTAGTTTTTTTCTGTGAAAACAAATGGAAACAGGAGTCAACAAATGTACTTGTCCAAGGTTTTTTCCCCGGGGAGAGGATTTTTGGCCAGGATATAACTTCTTTTTTTCTGAACAGCTCCGAATCCTAGAATTTTTACATGATAACAGATAATCCTTGAATATCTACGCTGACATAACCAGTAAAACCCTAGCTCAATATCAAATATGCAATGCGATGCTATAAAGAAAAAGCGAACGAACTTAGCCCAGATAGAAATTCGTGCCGTTGGAATTAAGAGTTTCGGCACGATGACGACACTGTGACCGCACGGCACGGCCCGCGTGCCGTCAGAAATCAGTTATGTGTGTCCGAACATGACTGATTTCTGACGGCACGGCGGGACGGCACTGCGTGCTGACACCGTGCCGCCACGTATTATGTTCGTATCGATCATTGTTACGGCACGGTAACGACACGGGAGCGTCTCGCAGCGAGAACTCCGATGCTCCCAACACTGCACAGTGCCGGCACAGTGGCTAAACCTAGCGGCGTCAGGAGGCTTCCCAGTGCCTGCACGGTGACCGCTCGCAGTAACGGCACTGAATTCACCGGAACGCTACGTTGGCATCACCGTTGCTGCACGTTAAAGTATCACGTTGCGGCACTGAGCCTACTCCGTGCCGTCACCGCTATTACTCATTGTATCATGTCGAAACGCCACGCTGCATGCACGATGGCGGCCCGCAATGGCGTAACGAAGCAGCATGGTCGCTAAACGATAGTAACCCGTAGTAGATCCCAATATGGCCCGTGTAATAGGAATACGCTTAGAAAAACTCCGGTTGATGCAGATTAATTTTATAAGTACCGACTAATCAATATATATATTGGAAATGAAAATTTTTTCGTTTAGAATGTAAGCGTGCCATATTTTTCAAGTGAAAGGTTATTTCATATTCATGTGGAAAATTTGTATTTTAATTAATCTTTTCTCGCCTTAATTCAATTTTTCGTTTCAATTAGCAGTTAGCTAATTGGATAAACTTATTTAAAATAAATAAATAGTTAATCGATTTTTTCCACTCATCTCCGTTCGTTGACAGTCTAGTCGCTCAAGCGGTTGTTTTTGCAAACTTTTACCCATCAATTTTTTTCATTCTATATTTATTGATGTGGTTAAAAAAAAAGATAATTTTTTTTTCGGGCCTCAACCAAAAAATGTTAGTACATGTAAAAAAGTAATTCAGCCAAAATTTGCATGCTTGAAATGAAAATTTTCCAGAGCGCTCAAGTGACTTTTCAATATTTTTTTGTAATTTCGGCTGAAAACCATGATGAAAAATGCTCATTTATCGGTGTTGTATCAGAAGATGTTAGTATACTTAATCATAAAGTAATTCTCCTTCTCCTCTAATAATATTTGTTCTACTTTCGCCTGAAAATTATAACATAAAGAACTGGATTTTTTTTGGCGTTGCAACAAAATATATTACTACTTCATGAAAAAGCAATTCTCCCAAAATTTGGGCCTTTTACTAAATTTTATAGAGGTTGCTTTTATAGAGGTTGAGTCTCAGATTTCGAGAAAATTACTCTTTCATGAAGTACTAACATATTTTGTTGCAAAATCAAGAAAAATCGACAGCATTTATGTCATAATTTTCGAGCGGAAGTAGAAAAAATGATAAGGTGCTGACGTGACAGTTACATAGTTTTTGAGAGAGCTCCGATTTTAGGACATTACTTTTTCTTATTAAGTACTAATATCTTTCGTTCACTGAGAAAAGAATTTAATTGAATCAAAGAAAGTCAGCATTGATTCAATGAAGTACTAACATATTTTGTTAATCTGTGATTCAATAGTGCCACTGAAATGTACGATCGTTACAATTATATAAAATATTGAAAGATGTAGTGAATTCAACGACATAATTTTTTCTTTCGTAATCAGATGTTATTCTCCGCATATTTCTCTTTTTCAATACTATACAATGTTTTATCATAAGCAAAGTATCCGTAATCGGTAGAACAACTCTGAGCTTTGAGTCTAACGTACAATGAATTATACAAAATGAAGATCTCCTTAGCGAGATAATTTAAAAAGTTCACATTATCGTATACGTACTCAAATCATTTGTCGACTTACATAGATCAAATAAATATGCAGTTGATACTATTGCTTCTGCCTTCAATAGGACCGCATAATTAAATGAAGCTAAAGTTTGCAACGTTGGAGTCCAACGAAATGATCTGAAAAAACTCTCCAATAATTCCAGTAATTCTCCAGTTCTGTTCCCTGCCTAATTTGCAATTTGTAGTTTTTCAATATACACCAATGATTCACGAAATAAAAAAATACGTGAATTACAAATGATTTTTTTGTTCATTTCGTTAGACTCCAACGTTGCAAACTTCAGCGTCGTATAATTAATAGAATAAATTGCTTTTCCAAACTAATGAAATAAAAGTGCAGCTAGTAGAAAAGTTGGTTTAGTTAGTAAGATTAAATGAGCAGTCAAATGAATTGTGAATGTGCATCCGTGAAACCAATATGCAATTGCTTTGATAGATATTGAGATTGAAAGACTCGTGTATGTGCTCACATCATTTTTTGACTTACATAGATGAAATGACGACGCAGTTACTACTATACTTTTGGCATTTGATAGGACCGCATAATTAAAATAATAAATTGCTTCTTCAAACAAATGAAATAAAAGTGCTGTTGATAGAAAAGTTGGTTTAGTTGGTAAGATTAAATGACTAGTTAGATGAATCGTGAATGTGAATTCGTCAAATCAACATTGTCACCAATGAAGTTGAATTTCACTTGCATCAAGTAGATATTTCTTTGAAACATGAACCTAAGTAATTGATAGGATTGAATTTGATCATATATTGGCAGGGTGCACGAAAATACTAATACTATTCAATTATCAGTGTGTTACATATTCATGCATACTGTCAGCGCCACCTAAAATCATGCTCCGCATTTTTTCAGGCTTAACGTATACGCAATACACACTTATTTTTAAAGTAGTATATGTACGTGCACCCAGCCAATACTATATATTTTTTTAATATTCGCTCAAAGATCTGAGTAAACTGAAAAAAACTTTTTGTACCCGATTACTGACCGGACGGTTAATAGCTCTGATTAACTTTTTCATTCAATCCGTGCAATCACTGAACGTTTTTCATCAACTATTTATTTTATTGTAGTTAGTTAAGTAATATGATTACAAAATCGATATCAAACTTCATTACATATGAAGGCAACAATAGATAAACAAAATTAAAATATTTCTTAGGTCGAAGGAACGAAGTAATCGGAATCTGACCGCATCAGTGATCTTGATTAAACTATGTACGCAGTATATTTTTAATAACATATTCGTTCTCGTCAAGTGTATGGATTCCAAAATAGATACATTTTTCCCAATTTAATATGCAATGGGAGCGATTGCATATATTTTTCATTAAACGCAGCTGCAAACACAAATTAATAAAATATAACTTTGATCTAATTGTCGTGTGCATTTGCAAAGATCGTCTAATAGCTTTCATTAACTTTTTCATTGAAACCGTCTAATCCCTGAACATTTTTTATCAAAAATTTATTTTCTTGCCGTAATAATTAATATGATGTAAAAATGAACATCAAACTTCATTACATAAAGGCAATAACAGATAAATCCAATCCAAAGTATTTCTTCGATCGAAGAAACGAAGTAATCGAAATCTGACAGCAGCAGAGTACTCAATTCAACCATATACGCGTTGTAACTTCATTAGCATATTCGTTTGCATCAAGGATATGGATTCGAAACTACATAGGTTTTTTGTAATTTAATATTCAATGCAAGCGATTACGTTTATTCTTCGTGAAATGCACAGCTGAAAACACAAATCAATACAAAATGACTTTGGTTCAACAACTTCTTGTATTTAAGAAGATGGTATATTAGGTTTGAATAAATTCTTCATTCAATTCAGTTAGTCGTTTTACGTTGTTGATCAAACGTTCACGTTGTTGCCGTAATGAATAATCTGATTAAGAAATTGACAGCAAAGTTCATCAAATAAATGAAACAATTAAAAAATCCGACGAAAATATTTCTTGAACCTACGAAACGACGTAATCAAAATTTCATTGCAGCAGTGTATTTGGTTCAATGATACACGCGTTGTCTTCTTAATAACATATTATTTTGCATTAAATATACGAATTCAAAATCAGGTACTTTTTTTGGGAACTCAATATCTTATGAACTCAACTGCATATATTCTTCAATGAACAGAATGACTGATTGGATTTAAAAAAATTCAATATGACCATGCTATTAAAAATAATCACACTTTTTTAGGACGACTATCTTGTTGTGCCCCGCATGGCAACATAAAATTAGCTGGAATCAATTGCAACATAAATTGATTGGCAACAGGAAGCCAGCATAAATAATAGCTAAAAGACAGCACATTCCTACAATCGATCGCCGCATGGGTCTATCGACCCTGAGCAATCTCACCCTAAAATGCTGACATGGCATTACGACTAATAGAAAGAGAAAAATCGAAAAAAAATCGTCACCAATGTTCAGATTTTTTGATCAAACGGTTCGTCTGTCAAAACGGTTTGAAAACGCCATGAGGTCATAAAACCGGCATATTCGCGTATATAAGAGTGCGGTAGGCCTCGCGCTGGCTTTTTCTTTTAATACTTGGTGTCGAGCCGCTACCGCGTCTCTTGATATACAACGTATTCCGATCGACGGCGCGCGACTGAGCGCGCGGCGATCGGACCCCCCCTCTCGCTCCGCAGCCTTGCGCGAGCGGCTTAGTAAACAAATTTGATAACTTACTTAAAAATGGTCCTAGAATAATTTTTTTTTTTCTTATTTTACGTGATTTTTTCTCGCGAACACGATGGTATCCTTAAAAATCATGTTCACCCCATAGCAGATCCATGACCAGTGTTTTTACAAATTTTACATATAACCGTGCTTTAAAATCATTTTACTATGAATTGGAAAGGGTATCATAAATAAATCTTTTCTCCGTAGGACTGAAATGCACGATTCTGTGTAAAAAATGGAACGGTATGAGTTGTGCGAACGCTGTCGAAGCCGAAGTAATTTTAAGCGATGATGAGGAAGAGGAAGAATTTTCCAAATTCTCAGAGGCAATCGTCAACGAAATTGGAATTGACTATCCCATAGTAACGGCTCCAACAAATGTAAATAGTGACGACGAGTAAGAGCCTAACGAAAAAAAGAGTGAAAAGAGAGTTTTTGTAATGAATTTTTCTTTCCTAAATTTTTTTCTTTCACATTAATAAACTTATTGTAATGAATGAAACAGTGTCGGAGAAAAGATTTATTTATGATACCCTTTCCCATTCATAGTAAAATGATTTTAAAGCACGGTTATATGTAAAATTTGTAAACACGATGGTTATGGGTCTGCTATGGAGTGAACATGATTTTTAGGGATACCATCGTGTTCGCGAGAAAAAATCACGTGAAATAAAAAAAATACATTGTTCTACGACCATTTTTAAGTAAGTTATCAAATTTGTCAACTAAGCCGCTCACGCGAGGCTGCGGAGCGAGAGGGAGTACTCCCACCACGCCGCCTGGCCGAGCGGCCGGCGCCGCGCGCTCAGTCGCGGCGCCGTCGATCGGAATATGTTGATAACTGTGATGGCATAATTCCTCCTAAAGGTCAGTATTTTATTGAATCCCGTAGCCGAAAGCGTAGGGAAGGCTAACGAATTTGAATTTTGCAAAACTCTTAATTACAACAATAGAAAATTGAAAAAACGCAAAAATATCCATATCTCGGGCTGTAATCAAGATATTGCAACTTTTTTTTTTGTTAATTGTTCGTTTTTTCAAAAACGCATTAGATGGTCCAAGAATTTTCTGGATATCTTAACAAACAGTATTTATTTTCAACGAAAACAACTTTTTTTCCATATCGCTTGTGCACAATGACACAAAGCTCCTTGATTTTTTTCTACGCTGCGGGCCTTCGTCGGGAAATTCTATTGAATGCCAAAGTTTTTTCGATGATCGCAGATTGTTGCTAAACTATATCTCGCAGATCGATAAATCTTGCACGATTTTCTTGGGGTTCGGCTCCCCTACATCGTGTATGAACGTCAAACGGATATGTTGATAAACAATCGATTGCGGTTGCAAAAATGAAATTGAGAATTTTTTTTTCATTTGCAATTAACCGCTTAATTAACAATATTAGCTCATTTTTGTGTAGGACCTTTTTAATAGAGGATGTTATGATGAACAACTTTTAATCGAAACTTTTTTCGATAGACGCGTTCCAAAAAAAATAACTAAAAAAAATCGATTTTTCATTTTTCCATAATTTTTTATTGCTAATATGCAACTCGGATTTTTACGAAAACTCAGAGTTATATTCCTATAGGTCCAAACAACCTATAAAAAAATAGGCCAGAGGCTGGGTCTCTTGAATAGAACTTCGTAAAATATGGCCTAAGGTGACTGGAGTATTATTTCTGTGCATTTTTCTGTGGAAGAAGAGGTTAGGATGAGGATATTTCCGTAATTTGATGAGGATAATCCGTAATTATTAACTCAAAAGCTTTATTCAAGCCTGATTTCTTTAAAGAAGTTTTTTGCTCCATTCACATGGTTATATGCAGATGACTTTATTAAGACATTTATAAGTGGATCGACTGGATTTATAGAAGAAACGATTTGGTTACAATTACAAATATACATTTTTATGTACAAAACAAGGAGCTACGCTTTACTATGCTCATGATTATGAAATCTTACTTCAGTTCCACGTTTCGCCATTGTTAATGTTTCGCCTCACTTTGTTTGTCAATTGCGTCCTCGCGTTGCTGGAAAATGTAATAATTTTCAGCCAAAACTGGGAAAACAGTGGAAAAAAGAATTGCGTGCTGCATTAATAATTCATAAAACAATCTACTCAACAATATTAGCAGATATGTCTGGGAAAGGTTAAGCTGATTCGAACGAGTGTTCTTACACGGAATATGATCTCAATTTTTTTTTTCTAATACATTTTGCAGCTGATATTCTATGGCACGCCGTTTTGCTATTTATTAGCTTCATAAAAATGCAGTCAAATAAAAAATATACTAAATGAAAATTCCTTCAAGGATTTAATATTATGTCTAGACATAATATTAATTCATGGAATTTATATTCAATTATTACTGAATTAGATATACCATTTAATATTTTGTCTGGACGTAATTTTAATTTCAAATTAAATTTTACGCTGAGGTGAAATAATTTTTGAGAATTAAAATTGAGTACACAATTTTAATTCGAGAATTAAAATTATGTACACAATTTTAATTACTCCATATTTTAATTCGAGAATTAAAATTATGTACATAATTTTAATTACCCTAAATTTTAATTCAAGATTTAAAATTATGTATATAATTTTAATTACTCCAAATTGTAATTCGACAATTACAATTATGTACATAATTTTAATTACCCCAAATTTTAACTCTACAATTAAAATTATGTACATAATTTTAATTACCCCAAATTTTTATTCTTTAATGAAAATTATGTACATAATTGTAATTACCCCAAATTTTAATTCGAGGATTAAAATTATGTACATAATATTAATTCATGAATTAAAATTTAGGGTAATTTACATTATGTACATAATTTTGATTCAAGAATTCGTGAACTCTCCTAGGGAATAGGGATCGTGCGTGGGCTTTAGCCCGGCAGCACCTATGCTATTTTGCTGTAAAGCTTTGGTAGCGTCCCGCGTATAGCGAACACCGCCCCAATTGCTGATTGGCGCGAAATGCATAATTAAAATTATGAACATAATTTTAATTCAAGAATTAAAATTTTGGTCAATTAAAATTATGTAGATAATTTTAATTTTCGAATAAAAATTTGGAGTAATTAAAATTTTTTACACAATTTTAATTCTCGAATTAAAATTTGAGGTAATTAAAATTATGTACATAATTTGAGGTAATTATGTACATAGTTTGAGGTAATTATGTACATATTTGAGGTAAAATTATGTACATAATTTTAATTCGTTCAAATTTTAATTCATCCATATTTTAATTCCAGAATTCAAAAATAAATGAAATTGAATTTGAAAATATTAATTCATTCAAATTTTTGTTCAGGAAATAATATTTTAATAAATTAAAATTTGAACGCAATAAAATTTGCATGAATTACAATTTCAGCGAATTAAAATTATGTAGACTATTGTAATTAATCTAAATTTTAATTGAAGAATAAAAATTATGTATACAATCTTAATAAGATCGAAAAATTAAATTAGGCTCCAAAATTTAATTCGAAAATTGAAATTATGTACACAATTTTGAGACTCGAATTTAAATTTGAATAAAATACAATTTTGTACATAATTTTAATTTCCGAATAAAATTTTACGGAATTAAAATTATGTACTTAATTTTAATTTAAACATTTTAATTATGTACATAATAAAAATTGTCAATAAATATTTTGTCTAGACATAATGAAAACTTTGTCCCATTTAAAATTTAGTTTAAATCATTGAATTATTATGACTGCGGTATTTCAATTTGACTTTGAAGATTCATTCTGTTGAAGTATAATTTTAATTCACCGAATTTTTATTCGGCCTTAATAAATTTTTGCATCGTCAATTCGTGTAATGTCGTACCACAATATTAATTTACTGATTTATTTTGCAACTCATTAAATTTTAGTCTCACAATTTTTATGACTGTTGAGCTGAATAAAAATGCATAAATTTTTTCTTATAACATAATAAAAATGAATTAAAATGATGTCTAGACAAAAAATTAATTCCACGTTTTCTGTATCCTTCCCTGTGCATTTCGAATTAATTTTATGTCTAGACATAAAATTTATTCATTGTTTTTATTTTTGACTAAATTAAAATGGTTTCAGAGATTATTAGTTTCAGTTTTAAAAAGATATTGTATTTTCATTTCAGTTCGAAAATTTCTAATAATAAATAGCAAAACGGCGTGCCATAGATACTCTGTAGTTTGAAAACTTTCTGGCAAATATTTTTTATTCATGTTTGTAGTGAATTTATTCTTTGATAACGAAACTACTGAGAATCAACCCATTTTCGATGAGAGTGGGGTATGGAGTAAAAATCCTTCCTGCTGAATACCTATTGTACAATTTTTAAGCATACATGTCTCGTTTAAGTTTTATTTTTTATTACGATTTGACCACTTTTTTATTATATGTGCGACCTTCACGTTTTTCAAACATCTCAAGTTCTACAGAATTATGTTTTTGCCATTTAATGTAGCGTCTGACCTCGATCGTTTTTGATTTCTTAAGAAATTTGTTGAGCGCTAGTACTCCGTAGAAGAAATATCATACCAATTGTTATATTTTTATCTAACGTCCTTCAAAAGTTATGATTTTTCAAAAAATTTCGATTTTTAATACTATAGAAATGTTCCAACGTCGAGAACTCTCAAACTGATCAAGGTATCCACAATTTTGAAGATATTACATCAAGAGACGCGGTAGTGGCTCGACGCCAAGTTCAAAGAAAAGCTTGTGCGAGCCCTACCGCGCTCTTATATACTCGAATATGACGGTTTTCGGGCTTTTTTTACATATATACACTGTTACACAAAATTAAAGGATCACTACGATTTTTGTAAAATTTAGGCTGTCTTTGGAAGGCTGCATTTCGGTGAAAAATGTTGGTGCATTTTTTTCCAGAAAGGATATTGAAGCTTTAATCTTCTAATTTTAAAATCCATATTTTGATTTTTTTTTATTTATCGAAAAAAGCAGTTTTTCTTCACTGTGAAGTGTGAGAAACAAAACCAAATTTTTTTTTCGTCAACTTTGAAAGTCTGCACGGGGTTGACAAATTTTTTTTCGGGAAATTTGTTTCGCCCACGTTTATAGGCTATATTTTCAGCTTCAAATACTTTTTTATAAACTTTTGTAGAACCATTATTGACCATGTTATCCGCAGTGAAAGCAAAAGATGTAATTTTTACTTCGATCGTCTATAATTCCGTAAATAATAATCATACAAAGAGCTTAAGGAGTTATATGTAGTAGGTGACATTCAAACATTTTTTTACAAAACTTGATTGAATTTTCTTATCGAAAACAGAACGTGATTTCACAGTACAACTATTTAATTTGATATACAATTTTTTTTGGTCAAGATATATTTAAAAATTTGCGAGATACAGCAATTCTCCGAAATTTTGTTTTTTTTTTGCGGCGACTACGATATCTCAAAAAGTATTTCATTAATCGGCTTTAAATTTTTGGGGGCTCATTTTATATATGGAGAACTACTGAATAAACGAAGGATTTTTTCTTTCTATGAAAACTTGCTTTTTTATTGAGGACAATATTTTTTTCAGAAAATCTGTTTCTTGACGTTTGTGGACCATATTTTCATCGTCAGCTTCAAATTGTTTCTTTATAAACTTTTGTAGGACCATTATTGATCACGTTATCCGCAGTCAAAGCAAAACATATAATTTTCGTTCTTATCGTCTGTAACTCAGTAACTAATGGTCATACGGTCAGCTGAAGGATGCTTTTGAAAAGCTGGGAATGTGATCTTTAGTTACCTTTAGTCGCTGATTCGATAACAAAAAAAAATTTCATCACGTCAATATCATTTGAAAAAAAAAACTCAAAATTGACATATTTGCAACTTTTCATAAAACCTCATAACACACTACGAAAAAAACATGAAATCATTTAAGTCTTTGCATTTTTTTCAAGTTCAACATAGTCATAAAAAGTATGCCAAACCGCGAGACCCTCAGATTTTTTTAACCCTATATGGTATATATATCTATGGGCCCTTGATAGATAAATATAGCACGTGTGTCCAAAATCTCCAAAAAATTACCAGTTTCACGTCATGAAAATTTTCCTTCATTTATCACGATTTTCTCGCGATTTTTCAAACTCCAGGAACGATTTGAATAACAAAAAAATATTTTTTCAAATTTTCTTCAAAATGTGTTTTAATTCGAAATTGAAAACAAAAATCTTTTTTTCAAATCGTTTTGGTGTTTCATAAAAGATATGGCTAGTTAAAACTGAAAAGGCCATGCATTTAAATAAAAAATCACGAGAAATGAAGGAAAATTTTCTTGATGCGAAACAGGTCATTTTTTAACGATTTCAACAAAAATGCCACATTTGACCATCGATAGTAGAAAAAATCTGAGGATCTTGCAGTTTGGCACCCTTTTTATGGATATGTTGAACTTGAAAAAAAAGCAGAGACTTGAATGATATCCTGTTTTTTTCATACTGTACTATAAAGTTTCACGAAAAGTTGCAAATATGCCAATTTTGAGTCTTTTTTACAAATAATGTTAACGTGATGAGAGTTTTTTTTTATTATCGAATCAGCGACTAAAGGTAACTCAAGACCATATTCTTAGGTTTCCTAAACCGCGTTTAAGCTGACTATATGACTAATAATTACTGAGTTACAGACGATCAGAGTAAGAATTATATTTTTTACTTTGACTGTGGATAACGCGGTCAATAATACTCCTACAAAAGTTTACAAAAAAAAAAACGATTTGGAGTTGAAAATATGGTATACAAACGTCACAGAACAGATTTCCCGAAAATTTTGTCGACCCTGTGTACACTTTCAAACATGATGAAAAAAAATTTGGTTTTGTTTTTCACACTTCGCAGTAAGAAAAAACTGCTATTATCGCAAAATAAAAAAATGCGAAATATGGATTTCAAAACTAAAAAATTAAAGCTTCAACATGCTTTTTGGAAAAAAAATGTACGACCATTTTTTTATGGAGATACAGCCTTGCAAAAATGGACTCACATTTATAAAAATTGTAGTGATCCTTTAATTTTGTGCACCAGTGTAGAATCCGCGCTAAGATGTACAGAAACGATAAACGAAGAAAACGCGGCCTATAGATATACTGCCCGTGCGTAGGGGCTACGCGTTTTGCACGGAACCTGCCTTCTCTTCGCGCTCTCTATCATTCTATCTATCTGCCTCAATCTGTTATGAATTTAAACATATTTCGTTAACCAACAAATATTCCGACTTGAATTAAAATTTCCAATATTTATTGCTCACAAAGTGTTCATCGTGCGACCTTAATTTTTTTTAAACATCAAAAGCTGAAAATAATTACGTTTTTATCTATTTCTTATACACCTTTTGCTGTGTCTCAAAAAAAAACGAATTCAGCTGTAACATTTTTTTTCTGTTCATTTCATTCGTGAAAACGTGATAACTACCAATTTTATGACGGGCACACGACCGTTCTTCAAATTTTGACGATACAAGTTAACGATTTTATTTATTTCATTCATGCACTGCCAGAACGAAACAAAAACGATTTTTGTTCTTAATTCAATTATTTTTACACGCGAATAGTCGAATTTATGGTATTATATTGTACACCGTTTTCCTATTTATCAGATTCATGAAGGTGCAGCTGCATAAAAAATATATAGAACAAAAACAATTTAATAGAACTGTCTAAATATCATTTTCATCGAATTATGATTCTACTGCTACTGCTTTGAATATATCCATTTACCATCATGTCTGTACAAAATTTTTTTCATGTCTACACTAAATTTCGATTCTGGATTTCATTTTCTGGCGGCTGCCATGTCTTGCGCAGTTCATTATTGAATCTTGAAAGTCCTGACTGCTGAATCTTTACATCCGCAAAAGTTGCTGTCATCATCGCGATATGGTCGAGTTATCGCCACCTCACTATCTTCTTAAGTTGTCGCCACCATCGCAACCTGGTCGAGTCATCGCCACCTCATTAACAACTGCTCGAGTTGCCGCCACCTCAATATCTGGTCTATTTGTTATCACTATCAGGATCTGGTCGAGTTATCGCCACTTCAACATCTGGTCAAGTTCCTGCCACTACAACGACGTGATCGAGAGTTACCCCCATCTTCACGTGTGCAAAAGTTGTTGTCATCATCGCGATCTGGTCGAGTTATCGCCACCTTAACATCTACTCAAACTGCCGCCACCACCATCGCGATGTCGTCAAGTTATCGTCACCTCATTAAAATCTGCTCGATTTGCCGTCACTTCAATATCTACTCAAGTTGCTGTCACTACCAGGATCTGGTTGAGTTATCGCCATTTTTACATCTCGTCAAGCTGCTGCCACTGTCCCGATCTGGTCGAGTTACCACCACCTCAAAATCTACTAAAGTTGCGACCATCATCACGATCTGGTCGAGTTATCGCCACTTTGACATCCTCTAAAGAAGATGTTACGCAACTATAGTCCACCTGAACCAAATTTGTCCACAATCGACGTACTATCATGTATTTGCGAGCATTATGATCAATTTCGCAACATTACTCTCGTCAACAATATATCGGCCTTAATCGTGTACATTTAATAACCGATCAAATACTTTCGTATTGTGCATTTGAAAAATTAATAATATTTCCAATGTGATAATGTAAACAAATAAAAAGTAAATACGTTGAATTATTATGAAAAAAAACATAACACCAATGCATATATATTTTTTTCTTTGTAACCCTATGATCCGGCAATACATTTGTTATTGAAAAAAGCTTCGTTATCACATCAGCGAACTTATCGCAAAGGAAATCGTACGACGGCTGTTATTCATAGAAGAAATTACTATGCTTGTTAATTTTGACTTTGGGTATGTATAAAATGCCAAGCAGTATCAACGATAAGTATATCATCGTTTAATAAATAAACGATTCATGTTAATAGTAGACAATTTTTTCCCCTACTCGAAACAGATGTATACTGAAGCAGTGATGTCATGATATATCTATAATATATCCACGTAGTGAAAAGATTTTCGCTATTTCGTGAAGATCTTGTTTTAGCAACTCGTATTTTTGTCGCCTCTCCTGACGACTGTTGCTGAAAGAGTATATATACTTCTATCTCATTGAGTTACGCTCCAACTCTGTTTACACTCAAGTAACAAATAAAATAGATTTTCTCCTCTTGATGCTACGGAGCATGACACCAAATTGAGAAATATTCGAAAAATTATATCATTCGTCAGTGAAAGTACGCATATTTCGAGAAAGAAAAGGGTAATAGGAGAACGAGTCATTCAATTGCAACGACAATTTTTAGAGCAAGTCTACAAAAATTGCAATGCAGAACAAAAAACAGAGTAGGTGCTTCAAAATTCAGTAATCGAAACCATTACAGAGGAACCTTTTGTGATTATCTAATTGTAAGGCCATACTCGACAAGGACCGTGTTGCCTTGGTAAATGTTCGTGGAAAAAAATGTTGAAAAAACATATTCTATACAAAATGTGTCGTTTTCTAAATTTCGTGCACAATTTTTTTTTTTTTTCGTTCATAAGGTTCTTCTTCTATATGGGAACAAAAATGAGTGTTTCATATTTCGTAGATTTTTCTAGCCGTGTATACAGAAATTGATTTTTTTTTCTAACCAATGCCAATTGCATCTTATGAAGGCATGTAAAACTCGCGTGAATTTTATTTTTCGGAAATACCTACCCGATTTCTTCTACAGCACCGAAAGCTGTCCAAGGAAAATTCTCACTTTAAACTTGAAATAGTCATAACGCGGAAACGAATGATCACGGAACGGTCATAACAGTATTATTAAAGATCTCAAATTAAAATATTCATGATGTAATCAAAAAAATGTTATGTAATTTATTAAATGCGAATAATCCAGCCCAAAACATATAAGAATTTCCGTTTTTAATCCAACTTTGAGCAAAAAGTAGGAACCAAAGAAATCACGAATCATCAGGGCTGACACATAAAATCTGTCAACTACCTCTATCTGACAGCATCGCCGTGCCATGGCCGGAACTCGCAGAAAATACTGTTAGAGCTTAATAAATGAATCTAACATAATGTTGTGAACTACAAATTTTCTGTTAATTTTGCAAGAAAATTTTCTTTGGAAATGAACTCAAAACAATTGTTAAGGGGCTATGTACACGTAGGGGGCAGTGCAAGTAGAGCAAAGTTTACCTTTTTTTTCACCGAACATATTTTTTCATTCAAAACTTAATGGACGCTTTTTAATAAAGGTTGATAGTTTCAAGTGTATTCAATCAAATTTTTACAAATAAATATGAAAAAATGTACCGTGTAGACGCATGATACTGTAGAAGCTGTTTGGTAAGTGCTTTTGCGGTAACCATCATAGTTCCGATATTTTTTACCAGAAAAAGAAACAAGAAATATCTTCTGAAAGCAAAGGAATAAAGGAAAAGTTAATCACGGCCGATAAAAAAAAATTAGATTTTCGAATAATGGAAGCCGTTTAAATGTAAAAATATGTTTTTTGAATAAAAGAAACCGTCTTCTTTCATTCATAAAACGTAAACTATAATGGGTAAAATTATCGAATCACGGCTGCACGTGTGTGTGTGTGTGTGTGTGTGTGTGTGTGTGTGTGTGTGTGTGTGTGTGTGTGTGTGCGCGCGCGCGCGCGCGCGTGCGTGTGTGTGTGTGTGCGTATGCGTGGGTTTGGGTGTGTGTGTGTGTGTCCATACTTATTGATACTTGGTACTATACCTTATATCTGCATTTTTTAATATTGTCACTTTTTTGCATTTTTTATGGTGTTAAAGGTCTTCCCCCACCATAATATTACATGGATTACTATTTTTTAGTGATGAAGAATTATAGAAAAAAATTTGGAGCTGTTTTGAGGTGCAGCCGTGATTCGATAATTTTACCCTATAATGTTTACGCTATTTACAAAAGAACAATCCCATGGTGAAATCTTTCTTTTTTCATGTACCTCCAGAAAATTTCCCTTGTTTCTTTTAGAGGTAAAAAATAAAATCTGCTAAGTTGGGAACGGTTGAATCTACGGATCCGACTTGAATAACCTTTTTTGTAGTAATTTCAATTGTACACAAAATCGTCCTTTGAATTTGTCCGATATTTTCAAAAGATTAGCTAGGACGTACATTTAAACAGATATTTTCATCTAAAATTATGTTTAAGGCCAGCTTACTCCAAAAAACGTAATTTTTTTCAATACATTTTATTTATAGTACAAAACATGTTGAGTAATCAATTTTTTTCCATATGAAAGCACATATATGAAATTACTTGAAAAAAATTTTTTTTTTTTTCCAAAATGGCGGTCCTGAAAATGGCTGCTGAAACTCATCTGATTCGTAGATGAATGACATCATTTCTTGGAAAAGAATTATCTGAAAGCAAAAAACAAAACGGTTTCATGTTCTGTATCGAATTGGCTATGACCTCAAGCAGAATGAAACATTTTCAATGAAAAAAAAACAAAATGGCGGACTTTTGAATTTTTTTACCCTTTTTTAAAAAAATTCAAAAGTCCGCCATTTTGTTTTTTTTCATTGAAAATGTTTCATTCTGCTTGAGGTCATAGCCATTTCGATACAGAACATGAAACCGTTTTGTTTTTTGCTTTCAGATAATTCTTTTCCAAGAAATGATGTCATTCATCTACGAATCAGATGAGTTTCAGCAGCCATTTTCAGGACCGCCATTTTGGAAAAAAAAAAAAAAAATTTTTTCAAGTAATTTCATATATGTGCTTTCATATGTAAAAAAATTGATTACTCAACATGTTTTGTACTATAAATAAAATGTATTGAAAAAAATTACGTTTTTTGGAGTAAGCTGGCCTTAAACGGTAATAACTCGGACACAGTTGATTTTACAGACTTTACTTAGAAGACTTGTTTTTGTAGAGAATCCAATTTTCTATAAAAACCCACTTATAGAATGCCGCCACATGAGATAGGAGAAATACCATTAACCATGAAGAGAAACGCGTTTCCAATGTTAATTAAATCAGAAAATTTTAAAGCCGATGAGAAACCTATAAATATTTGTTGACAGTGGTCCCCTTGCGCGACGATTCATTTTTAGGTGTAAACTGAAGCTTTACGAGCGAGGACCTTAAAAAAAAAGTTGCCTTGAAATTACACACCCTAATGGGATATCCTTTGTAAAGTGGTATCGCTGATCGTGCCTATTTTTTCGGAACATCGAGTTTTCGACACCTGGCAACGTTGAGTTTCGCACTTATTCACCGACCCGGTTATCAATCGAGGCTGGTCTTATTCGACAGCTGACAAATTTTTGTACAATTGTCGATCTCAGTCAATCTGCGCCTTAGATCGACAAAAATCCAGTCGCTGCGTTTCAAGTCAGCATGATTGTACGTTTTCGTAAGGAATTATTTTCTTATCAAAAATTATAATAACATTTAGTAACAATATACCAGCATTTTACTAGGCATTAATGAAAAAAACACTAGAAAGCTGTCGGCTAATAATTATTTGATCGTGCAAAAAATCATTTCTACAAAGACGTGTAAAATTTTAAGTCTATGAAAACGTTCCTTTTGATTTTTGTCACATGATCAACCGTTAACGAGGTATTGTCTCAAACTAAAATTTCAAGGCAATACATTTCGCCTAATCCCTAGCCCAGCGCCAATTTAATTTTAAGGTTTTCAGATATGCTCAAATATAGAGAAACAAACTCAAAACATTGGGAGTAAAATTTTTAGTACCATTGTATTTGCGGGGTACTCCATTCTCATGCATGATTCATCCGAAAAAATTTAATATTCATTCGTTTAAAAAAAGTTTATTCAATTACCTGACTGCCAATTAAAACGAAAAACTTAATTAAGACGAGAAAAGATTGATTGAAATATAAATTTTCTACGTGAAAATGATGTAATCTTTCACCTGAAAATACGGTTCTCTTACATTCTAAACGAAAGAATTATCATTTCCAATATATATTGATTAATCGGTACATATAAAATTAATGTGCATCATAAAAAATTATAGGAAAGCTCCATAAAAATTTTCTCAATAAATTAGCAATTCACAAAAAGTTATAAGCCTTACAAAAATTTACCAATCAAACCATAATCTCACAAAAGATGCCAATTCAAATCCGACCAAAAATTAAGTCTAAACTTTATAAAAAATAAATTAAAACTATAAAATCATTAATAGTAAGATACATTAAAGCCTATTAACCTCTAATTAAAAATCTTCCAATTAATTAAAAATATGGATGTGCTACAGTACAGTTATTCTACACAAAAAGAACAAGAATAAAAAATAAGAATGAAAAAAAATTCGGATGCAAAAAAAATTCAAAAGAAAAAAATTAGATTGAAAAAAAAATTTCGGCCAAAGTACTTGGCGAGATTGTAACTATGAGTGAATTAAGCAAATTGAATTAAATTAAGCACATTGTATGAATTAATCAAAAAAACTCGCCAAGTACTTCGGCAAACAATTTTTTTTTCAATCTATTTTTTCTCGTTTGAAATTTTTTTTATATCCGAATTTTGTTTCATTCTTATTTTTTATTCTTGTTTTTTTTGTGTAGAACAACTGTACTGCTGTAGCACATCCGTATTTTTAATGAATTGGAAGATTTTTTATTAGAGGTTAAAAGGCTTTAATGTATTTTACTATTAATGCGTTTACAGTTTTAATTTATTTTTGTAAAGTTTAGACTTAATTTTTTGTCAGATTTGAATTGGCATCTTTGGTGAGATTATGATTTGATTGGTAAATTATTGTGAGGCTCTCTTATAACTTTTTGTGAGTTTCTAACTTATTGAGAAAATTATCGTGGGGTTCTCCTATCATTTTTCGAGAGATTTGATGTGAATCAGAGAATTTTTGTAAGGTTGGTTTTTTTGGGAGGAAATCTCTTTTATGACTTTTATTAGGGTTCTCGTTCAGGAGATTTTTTACCGGAACAACTATTTGGGGAGAGTAAATGTACTTATCTCATTCCTATTACGCGGGCCATATTGGGATCTACTACGGGTTTCTATCGTGTAGCGACCGTACTGCTTCCTTACGCCATTGCGGGCCGCCATCGTGCATGCAGCGTGGCGTTTCGACATGATACAATGAGTAATAGCGGTGACGGCACGGAGTAGGCTCAGTGCCGCCACGTGATACTCTAACGTGCAGCAACGGTGATGCCAACGTAGCGTTCCGGTGAATTCAGTGCCGTTACTGCGAGCGGTCACCGTGCAGGCACTGGGAAGCCTTCTGACCCCTCTAGGTTTAGCCACTGTGCCGGCACTGTGCAGTGTTGGGAGCATCGCAGTTCTCGCTGCGAGACGCTCCTGTGTCGTTACGGTGCCGCAACAACGGCCGATACGAACATAGTACGTAGCAGCACGGTGTCAGCACGCAGTGCCGTCCCACCGTGCCGTCAGAAATCAGTCATGTTCGGACACACATAACTGATTTCTGACGGCACGCGGGCCGTGCCGTGCGGTCTCAGTGTCGTCACCGTGCCGCCAACTGTCTATCTGGGAGGCTGCGTTCGGGGAGTCACTATTTGCGCTAAAAAGGCAACCTATAGTAATACTATTTAATGGTAACGTTAGCGTTTATAGCGCAAATAGCGACTCCCCGAACGCGCCTTAATTAACGGTTTTATTCGGATTATTTTATACGGAAAAATAAAAATGATGACCTCAACGAGTGGTGAGGTTTATTTCTATTTGGCTTTTCTGGAATCCGAAACAAAAATGATTTCACCAGCGGGCGCGAGGTTATCTTTTTTAATTTCGCTGATGATTAATTCCGAGATATTAAAAAATATTATTATCACATTTCGCAATATTTATATATTACCGTTTTTTCGCACTATTTATATATTTAAACTATTTATGAATCACGATTTTTCACAATCTAAAAAACACGCGATTTACACGACTCGCACTTTACACTGTCAAAAGTCAAAACTACCGTCACACTGGTTATAAACATTCAAACTTTCCGTGGTATGGGTGCAGAGGCATGTAGTCACAGCACACGTTCAAAAACATCACTCGTGTGCACACTGGTTTACCGGTTTGGGAACACAGATTCTGATTGGTAACAATCAGAATCTCGATAGGCACGCTGAGGCCTTTCATTGCGACATATACAGACACGTCAAATTCTTCGATGTGTTGGAATTTTTGCATAATTTTGAGCCTGTGCAAAGTTTTTTCTCAGCAAATACGGCATCAATCGTGCTGATTTAAAGCTTAATCGAAAGATTTTTTCTTAATTAGTCTTCAGTTCAATTTTTAAGTCATCATCTGTCTCCTGAGCTTCGTAATTCGAGAAAATGACTTTCAGTTTTTACCCCCACCACCGAAATTTACTTTATTCAGAGATAATATAACAATACGAAATATTGTCGACCGATCCATCGAACAAATAAGCAATGTAACTTGAGCACTTTACAAACATTCCGGATAAATGTCGATTATAGAATATATGTTTTTTTCCGATTTTCGATGAACGTTTTTTGAACTGTCCGCGGATTATAAACAGAAAAGACGTAGCTGAAAACATCGCGTCACTCATAACGCTCGTAACCAAAACTTTTCGTCGAATGGGAACAGAGGGATATGTCGTCAGTTGCGCCCAATCAGAAAAACGCCAGCGCCACGAGGCCTTTCTCTGTGTCGTATACATACACGCACGCACACTCCGATCATCGCATAATTTTGCCTGTGCAAAGTTTTTTTTCAGCAATTACGGCATCAATCGGATTGATTCATGGCTCAATCGATGAGGGACAACTTTATTAGTCTCCAGTTCAAATTTCAGATCATGAAATTACCCCTGGGCTTCGTAATTCAAGAAAGAGTCTACCCCCACCGTCGAAATCGCTTTATTCAGAGATAATAGTCTCGGGTGAGTCCCGGGCAAGCAGACGACGCTGTCAAATGTACTTGTCCCGAGACTCTGCCGAGTCTCTTGATTCATAACGAAACGAGCTTTTGAATCAAAAAAGTATACGTACAAAATTGCGAGAGCTAAAGTTTGATTGGCAAAAATAATTTGGGCCGAAGTACTATGCGAGTTTTTCTTTTATAATGTTTATTGATTACGACTTATATCTCGTGAGCAATAGATAAAAAAAAAATTGGTGAAGTACTTATGAAATTTTTTTTTCTCAAATCAAATATCTTTTCGCTCAAAATTATTTCGCATCGCTTAATTCCATTTTGGGTTACAAGTGCAAATAGTATTTTCATGTACTTAAGTTCTCTACCACTCTAGGGTGGTTTAAAACCCTATATAATTCAAACTTAGGATGATTCAAACGTAAGGTGGTATCATACACCATTCTCTCAGTTATATAAAAAATGAAGAGAATTGTTTCCAAATAAATTTTATTATTGCATGCAAGGGACATTTTATGGTAAAAGAGAAGAGGCACTGTTTTCGACTTCTATCCAGAGTTTACGTTCGGAAAAATGAATTGTTGGGGCTAGGGTTAATAAAAAAAATTATTTTTTAAGGCACTGTTCAAACGTTTATTTATTAAATTACACTTTATTTTTTTGCACTATAACTCTTCTATATATAGATAAGTCACTTTAATCAAAAGTTAAAACTGACCGCGATCTTTATAACCTCACGATAAAGATATTAAATATTCACCGAATACGAGTTTATCATATACCATTCTCTTCGTTATCAAAAAAATGAAGAGAATGGTCTCTAAATAAATCTTATTATTGCATTCGAGGAACATTTTATGGTAAAAGAGAAAAGAGATCGTTTTCGATTTCGTTGTAGAATTTACTTTCGGAAAAAAAATTGTAGGGGCTCGGTTTAATAAATAAAATTATTTATTTAGTCACTGTTCAATAGTTTATTAGCACACTTTATTTTCCCACTATCATTCTTCTATCCATAATAATAAGAGTCACTCTTTACTCGTCTATCTATCTATCTATAAACGCTACTTTAACCAAAATTTCAAATTGACCGTGATCTTTATAACCTCACGACTATTAAGAAAGAAAATTGGTCAGCTGTCATATGCACGATCGATCGAATGTCACCAGAATTTTCACCAATATCACTAGTATCACTAGACAGCGACTACGCAAAAAACAGATGAGCATCGAAAATGTGTGCGAAAAAATGCTCAATTTTTCGGAGCAACGATTAAAAAAAAAATTAATATTATCAAGACGCTTTAAGCTACGAGGTTCTAATTAGTCGCGATCGAAAGAAAAAAAAATAAAAAATACGTGAATTTGAATAGTCCTCCAAAACGCTGTTATGTAATAAATATTAAATAAACAATTTTTGAAAACAGGTAGAATCGTGCTGCTTCCTGTAAAAGTGTCTTGTAGCACTCGCTTGTAAATGTACTTGTCTCGAGTCGCTACCGCAACTCTTAATTAAAAGAGGGGATTTTCGACGGACCTCAAATTTGGAATTTATTTTTAGACGAAAATTTTCTTGATGAAATGAGTGATATTGAAAATGCTGCTTAGCTAAGTTTTAAAAATGTATCTCAGGCCTTCTTAGGAAATACGAAAAGTGAGAATTACCAGAACTTAGTTGACGAGTCGTTGGAAAGTTATAAAAATTTAGGTTGCTTGATGAATCTTAAACTGCACTTCCTACACTCTCACCTCGACTATTTCCCTCAAATCCTCGGAGATTATAGTGAAGAACAAGGAGAACGATTCCATCAAGATATAAGCGAAATGGAGAGTCGGTATCAAGGGAGGTGGAACGTCAACATGATGGCAGATTTTTGCTGGACGCTGAAGAGAGATGTAAAGAAAGAAAATATGAAGAGAAAGAGAAATCCACTGCACCGAACATTTGAGGAAAAAAGTGTTCGTTATACAAGAAGAACGGTGTAATGTCTATTAAGGGTCGCGGTAGCGACTCGTGACAAGTACATTTACGAAGCGAGTCGCACAAGACACTTTTACCAGAAGGGCCGTGATTCTACTTGTTCTCGAAAATTATTTCTTTCTTATAAACTAAATTGCAGTATTTTGGAGGTTCATTTAAGTTCACATATTTTTTATTTTTTTTTCTCTTTCGATCGCCACTAATTAGAACCTCGTAGCTTAAATAGTATTAAAAATATTAATGTTTTTTTTTTCGTTGTGTCGAAAAATTGAGCATTTTTTCGCACACATTTTGATGCGCAACTGTCTTTTTCGCAGTCGCTGTCTAGTGACACTAGTGATATTGGTAAAACTCTGGTAATATTCAAACGATCGCTGGATATGACAGCTAACCGACAACCGTAATATATTTTTGAACAGTCATGAGGTTATAAAGATCGCGGTTAGTTTCGATCGATTTTTGGTTACAGTGACTTTTATTATAATAAAAAAGTGATAGTGCGAAAATAATAAAGTGCAATTCATTTCAATCATCTTCCGAACAATGCTTGAAAAAATATGAATTTTTTATTATTTTTTAGCCTGTAATTTTTATTTTCCACATCTCACTCTACAACGGAGTCGAAAACGATACCTTTTCTCTTTTACCATAAAATGTTCCTCGAATGCAATAATAAGGTTTATTTAAAAACAATTTTCCGTTTTTATTTTTTATAACTAAGAGAATGGTGTATGATAAACTCGTATTCGATGATTATTTAATATCTTTGTCGTGAGGTTATAAAGATCGGGGTCAGTTTCAATTTTTGGTTAAAGTGACTTTTATATATATAGATAGAAGAGTGACAATGCAAAAATAAAGTGTAATTAAATAAATAAACTTTTGCATAGTGCCTAAATAAATAAATTTTTTTATTAACCCTAGCCCCAAAAATCTATTTTTCTGAACGTAAACTCTAGAACGGAGTCGAAAACGGTGCCTCTTTTCTCTTCTCTTTTACCATAAAATGTCCCTTGCATGCAATAATAACGTTTATTTGGAAACTACTCTGTTTGTTTTTATATAACTGAGGGAATGATGTATGATACCACCCTAGGTTTGAATTATATATGGTTTTGAATCACCCCAGAGTGGTAGAGACCTTAAATATATGAAAATACTATTTGCACTTGCAACCCAAAACGGAATCAAGTGATGCGAAATAATTTTGAGCGAAAATATATTTGATTCCAGAAAAAAAAAATTCATAAGTACTTCACCAATTTGTTTTACCTATTGCTCATAAGATATAATTCGTGATCAATAAACGTTATAAAAGAAAAACTCGCGTAGTAGTTCGGCCAAAATTCTTGTTTCCAATCAAACGTTTGCTCTCGAAATTTCGTGCGCATACTTTTTTGTTTCAAAATCTCGTTTCGTTATGAGTACTTTTATTTAAAAACTTTCAATGCATTCTGATGCTATTGGAGTATTTGTTCGGTATCATTTTTTATGAAATATTTTCCTATCCGTTGATCCGTTGGCACGCATGTTTCGGTGTAATATCTTTAAAAATTTTTTTTTAACAAAATTTAAAAAATTCAAGTTTTTACTTGTTCGTCGTTCGTTTATGCGTCGTATCTTCTCAGAACTACTGTCCGTACGAAATAATCGAATAATTTTATAAGTATTGACGGTTAATTACGAAGATTGAATTCATTTGAACACTTCTTAGATCAATATTTCACATTGCATTTTTAGTCCGAATATAGTCGCGATACACCAGCTCGAAATTCGATCATGTATCCATTTTTAGTTAGCCGAAATCAGAAAAAAATCGTTAGAGCGGCCTTTAAAATTTTTGTTAAGGGTCGAATTCTTGACAGAATCACTTTTTGATAAAATATTATTATATTTTGCTGCAGCACCGAAAAAAAATGTTGATTTTTTTGTATCACCTAAGTACGTACACAATACAGACATATTTAATTGATAAGGTATGAATTCCATACAAAAAGTCAACAAATCCCCGCAAAAAACAGCATAAATGCTGTAAAAAAAGTTGAGACAAGTACATTTACTCCCCCCAAATAGTTCGTCCGGTAAGAAATCTCAGTTTCGACACAAAACCTTCACTAAAAATTATAAAAGAGATTTTCTCCCAAGAAAACCAACCTCGCAAAAATTCTCTGATTCATAGCAAATCTCTCAAAAAATGATAGGAGAACCCCACAAAAATTTTCTCAATAAATTAGAAACTCACAAAAAGTTATAAGAGTCTCTCAAAAATTTATAAATCAAATCATAATTTCACAAAAGATGCCAATTCAAACCTGCCCAAAAATTAAATCTAAACTGCACAAAAAGTTATTAAATAAATAAAAATGATAAAAGCATTAATAGTCAAATACATTAAAACCTATTAAAATTCAATAAAAACACTTTCAACGAATTGAAAATACAGTTGTTCTACCCAACAAGAATAAGAATAAAAAATAATTATGAGAAAAAATTTTAATACAAAAAAGATTTCAAACGCAAAAAATTAGATAGAAAAAAAAATTTCGGCCGAAGTACTTGGCGAGGTTTTTCGCTTAATTTATATAATATATCACTTATGGTTACAAACTCGCCAAGTATTTCGGCCGAAATTTTTTTTACTTGTCTCAACTTTTTTTACAGCATTTATGCTGTTTTTTGCGGGGTAAAGTTCTTTTCTCATATTTTCTGCATCACTTTTGCATCTCTTCCAGCATCCACAAAAAATAATGAAAATATATACGAATTGAGCACATCAAATTACATAAAAATCATGCATGATAAAGGTCAAAAAAGAATTTTTAATACTCAAAAATGCGATTTTTTGACTTACTCAATATTTTGAAGGTGTATAAGCTAAAATAACCCTGCATTTAGATTCACCGCATCAAATTACATAAAAATCATGCATGATATAGGTAAAAAAAAATTTTAAATACTCAAAAATGCGATTATTTTACAATTTTAGCAGTTATTCGCAATTTACTCAAAATTGGTGGGTGTAGGCGCTGAACTGGCCCCGAATTCTAATTCAGCGCATCAAATTACGTGAAAATCATGCATTATATAGGTCAAGAAAGATGTTTGAATACCCAAAAATGCGATTATTTGAGACTTTTAGCAGTTTTTTGCAATTAACTCAAAATTGGTGGGTGTAGGCGCTGAACTGGCCCCGAATTCTGATTCAGCGCATCAAATTACATAAAAATCATGCATTGTGTAGGTCAAGAAAGATGTTCGAATACCCAAAAATGCAATTATTTCACATTTTTAGCAGTTTTTGTAATTTACTCAAAATTGGTGGGTGTAGGCGCAAAACTGGCCCCAAATTCTGATTCAGCGCGTCAAAATACATAGAATTATATTGGTCTAGTCAAAAGTACTGACCACTTTTTTTTTGTGTGCCGGTGTAATTGAACACGTACATCAAATTGTAATCTTCGTTTTAATATCTGTCATGTCGTCAATTTAGTTCCTTCCCGTAGTTACTGAAAAACAATTGAAAGGAAAGTAGATAAAAGTGGCATATTGCCTGTTTACATTTTATTTTTTTCGACAGAGTATATGATGAATTATACAATGCTTTGGGAATATTAGTCTAATAATAGTGCCCTTTCGGGTAACTTAGAGCGATGGAACCCCCGTTTTAAGGGTGTTCAAACGCGATATAGAATATGAACTATCACTATCTTCTCCATAGCATGAAGACAATTTGATTGACTTTTGATGTTCCGTTTAAACTACCGTGTAAGTATGAAAAAAATTATCACAAATTAAGTGATCGTTTTATAGATTTTCTCTTTCCAAGAATTCAACCAAACTATTTTCACTTTTTTTTTTTGCAAAACGTGAAGAATCTTGATGCAGTTTGGTGCTATGACGATTGGTCGGTCCTTAAGTGGACCGAGAAACTGAAGCTAGATGATTTCTACAATTGAGAAATTCGTAATAATACAAATCCTTCGTTGCGTTGCAACAATGCAAATTACAACACGAACTGTCGACTTTAAACTGAAGCATGAATTTGTCAATTTTTTAAACTAATGAGTATTTAATGAAAACGATTAAAAAAATGTTCATTATTAATGCCAATAATTTTCTTTTTTTTGAATTACGAGCATTTTTGAATAATGACTAGAGCAACCCTGATTTACCAGGTCTCTTTTATTAATCCTGTTTCAAAAATACACAATCGATAAAAGTCATGTAAGTCGTGGAAAAAAAGAAGAATGTGATATTTACCTTTTTCTCCCACGGACAGAAAAAATCCTTAGTATAGAATTCCAATAAAAATAGTAAACATGTTTCTTTTTTGTCATGGGAACCGTATTTTTGATAAATCACAATAATAACACAATATTCTATGAAAAAATAAAACTTCACTGATCACCCACAAAACTTCAGAGCCCAATGAGATCTCGATGTCGATGATGATGTAATAGGAATGAGATTGTCCATGAAGATATTTTCATGCGACCAATAATTATAACGAGAAAATGTGCATTTTGAATCTTTCATTGTAGGGCTTCGTTTCGATTTCTCCAATAGCACCCGGACAATTACGTCAATTTTTTTCGCGAAAATCCTCGTTTAACGATGTAAAAAAATGACGAGGATTTGAGAAGCCTTGAACATGCCCGTAAAAGTGGATCTATATCAGATTGAAGCTTGCGACATACTCGTTGAATTGTTCTGTTCGCGTGACATAGCCACGAGAACGAAGATACGTACCTACGATACTTTAATGTTTGTAATACAATTTTCGATTGATCTTTCGGCTTATTTGTTATATCAATTGGTAGACTAATTTTTCCTTTATTTGTATTCCACAATTCTAGCTTAGTTTTTCTTGTATCAATGATAATAACATTAATAACACGAATAATAACAAGCTTCGTGAAGTAGCTACGTTGATTAAACTCCTCGTTTGAGTGTGTACGAAGCAAATCCGCCGCTCGCAAAACTTTTCGCTATATTTTCAGGCCAATTTGTCGTAAACAGAGCTGCATTCCTTGATTAATAAAGCTGTAAAGTTTTCCATCCTTTTGGCTTTTACAGCGAGCATGAACCGTATATTCTTTACTGATACTTGGCGCTCCGATGCACCGCCAACGTCACCTACTTCAGGAAGCTCTTCTACGAGTCCTTCTTCGTGCTCGTCTTGTACCCTTCACCACGATCTTGTGCATGCTCCAACAGAGTTTGTAGGTTCTTTCGGAAATATACTGACGTAGCTTCTCACAAACCAGTCTTGTACAGCGTTGTTTATATTTCTTCTTCTATAAAAAAAAGTAACTACTCTTCCGATTTCACGATTTGCAATCACCCGATCAGCTTCACGAGCTTTTACCACATATTTCCTCTAATTCTCTTCTTTCACGATAATCTGAAATCTAATATCTCCCCAAATGCCGAAAAAAATAGCTCTCTCTCTCTCTCTCTCTCTCTCTCTCTCCCTCTATTGTCACTTTTCTCCTCATCATAGGCAATCCGACGTCCCGCACAATTAACCCGTCAGCGGTCGCGCTACGTATACTTTAAACATTGTACGCGCAATGAGAGATTTTCTCACATGTGTAGTTTCAAATGCTTAATTTCATAAATAGGAACTTGAAGACAATTTTGCTACAGTGATTGTGGCTATTAAACATTTTTATTTTTCAAACACCATAGATACAATGATAATTAACACTAAAAACTAAAAAGTAATCATTTAAAAAATTCAAAAACAAAAATTCAAAAAATTTTTTAACTCTTCTATCATACAGAAGAATAAATATGGTGAGGATAGAAAAAAATTCAAATGCTTATGCCATTTGAAATTTTCGAATAATCAACGTTTTAATATAAGTGTGAGAAAAAGTCTCATAGCACGACGGCTGACGGGTTAAACTTTGACAACCATGAACTTTAAATACTCCAACGCACCATATACTTCAATCCTGAATAATGAGCATTAATATTTGTAAAAATTCAAATAAATTATGAAAATTGCAACGAGAAACAGACTACTTTGGATCTCAAAAGGGAATTGGCGTAGTGTGCATGGAAAAGTAACAACATTCATGTCCCTATAAATTAATAATATTGTTGAGGTATTACCGGATTAATTTGGTTCGTACATTTCTTTATCCTTTGGCAGGATATCGGACCGAATATTGACGATAACATGATGAACATTTTTTGGATACAACGGAATTTTTGAAACAAGGGACAAATATTATGATCTGTTTATAGATCTGTCCACTGGAGACATCCTGGTATTCAGAAAACTTTCCATTACACTCTATTTTTTTCAATAAACATGATAGTCTAATGTCCTCTTTCAACAACTAACAAGGAAACCTTCCCAGGTGTACCCCGCCGATTTTGTTCCGCTTGGAGTATGTTATTCAACATTGAAATCTAAGAGATACCTATTTTTTTTTTTGCGGAAACTCATATTTAAGGGGTGAAACACACCCCTAAAGTTGAGGTCTCCCAGGGGAGG
Source organism: Rhimphoctona megacephalus (assembly GCA_963989365.1). Classification (NCBI taxonomy): domain Eukaryota; kingdom Metazoa; phylum Arthropoda; class Insecta; order Hymenoptera; family Ichneumonidae; genus Rhimphoctona; species Rhimphoctona megacephalus. The sequence continues at coordinate 12,940,054 of OZ022415.1, forward strand.
TTGTTCAGTTCCATATATATGCAGACAAGGGGGCAAAATCAAACCAATTGCATTCAATGCTTCATAAAAAGTTATGACTACTCGATTTTTTTCAGCCCTGAGGGGGTGAATAAGCCGAAGTTATAGGGGTTGAAAATTAAAAAAACGTTATAACAAACAGAATATGCTCGATATGGAAGTAAAAAAAATTGCATAAATACCAGTTTCAAAAGTTAAGAGATACATGTTTTTGCATTTTTTGAAAAAATGCATCCTTAAGGGTGTACTACCCTTACATCCGAATACCTTTAATTTCTGTAGATACGTATTTTTTTAAGTATCTATCTGCTAGAAAATATTCTTTTGGATATATTAATATATTTTGGATATATTAATGGATATAAGATTGTTATCAACATAAAAAAAAATCCCTTGAAAAAAATTGTTTTAATTAAAAAATTGCGATTTCGTCTTCGTTATATATAATAATCGTTACAACATATGATTTAGGCATCGCAGATAATGAAAATTCTTTTCAATCACATTGTTACCATATTAATATTTCTAATTATTGTATCATTGTTTTTATTATATTTTATATGCTGTATTTTGTACAGATGTATTTTTGATTGACAAATGAAATTATTCATTATATTCTTTACATTAGTGGAAATCGTCAAAAAAGTGTTGGAAACATAATGATTTTTTACACCATGAACACCTAACAACAGCAATACTTTAACATCCGGGTACATCACAATGCGCTTTGCAAGTTTTAAAACTAAAATCTACAGGATTTTCAAATTTCTCCGGTCGCCATTCATTATAACCGCTTTTAAACCATGAATACCTAAATAAGTTTAAATATCGTGGAGATGATAATTGGTTGTGAACAAGTGACTGAAGCTTAATTATATTATTTCGTAAATGCAAATTTAAATCATAATCCATTAATATGACATTGTCAGAAAAATGTTACACATAATTTTTCCATATCCTGAAGCCAAAAACATCCAAAGGTTGAATCTTTCCCGTTGTACCCTGCTGTATTTTTCTTAATTTTATATTTTTATCCCGAGGTTTCGCTTCGTCAACAGCTCGAGGGCAATGTCCAGTCCAGGAGTCAATTAATAAAATACTGTTTGAACCAACTTGGGGAAAGAAGACATTTTGTAGCCAGGTTTTAAAATGTTCTGAAAGTATGAATTAATTTTTCAATTTGCTTCGTTGCAAGAAATAAACAGTATCTTATGTGTCAATATAAGGAATTCTCTAAAAAAATCATTTTTATTATTGCCTGAAGTGAGTTTTCCAGATTTCGATACTTCTATGTAAACGTTTTCTGGTCTGAATAGTGACGATTCCACTATTGGACCAAATTTACCACTTGGTTCTTTCAAAACCAGTAATAGCGGAGAAAGAAGCCTTCCGTCACCTGCTATAGTGGGCTGAATCGTATAACTATGTGCTGTAGAAGCAATTGATTGTACAAGGCATTCAACTTGTTTCTCTCCTTCAACCGCTAATGTTCTTCCAGAATGCATTTCTAATTGGAAACCACTTTGATCCGAATTGTAGACGTTCGATAACCCATATTCTTCTATATCGTTCTTCACTTCAGAAACAAATTATTCAGCAAGCTTTCGCGGATTGTCTGCATTTTCAATACTTTTTTTGTGATAAATTTACTAATTTTTCTGGAAACAATCCTATGAGCTTTCTTAAATGAGTGTACCCACTTGTCTGACGCCTTAAAACGGACATTTTCATGACCGATTTCTTTTTGTGCTTGCATTGCCCATTTTTTTAAGTCGATGTCATGTACCATAAGACCAGCATCAACGGCAGCTTTAAAATTGGCTAAAGTGTACTCGCAAATTGTAGCTATTTTTTCTTTATAAGTTCCACCTTTATTTAAATATTTAGCCCATCTTTTTAATTGAGTTACTGATTGTACTTTTCTAAATTTTTGTTTAACGCTTGATAGGCTCAAATTTTTAGTTTTGCCACTTCTCCAATAGTTGACTGCCCTCAATTTATACTCGTACGAAATAGATTCATCATCAGTAGTACAAACATCCGGAGGTAGTACCGGATCATTGATTGCCGATCCCCATTCTTCGTCTTCTACTATTTTCATATCCCAATCTTTGTAAGGTTCTTGGAAATATAATGAATCTTCTACGATTGTTTCGTTAGCATGCGTTAATATATTTTCAATGCTTTCTTTTAATTGTATTTCATCATTATTTATAGGGCTTTCAGGTATATTTAGGGCTTGAAAATGTGCCAAAACTAATCGTATCACATTAAGCGGATTCACTTTCATTTTTGATAATAAATACACTTGATTTCTTAACTTATGGAACTTTTAACAACTTTTGATTGCAAACAAAACACAGAGCTATACACGCCTTTGATTGTTGATATTATTTTATCACGAGATAAATTCCTTCCAACTCGCACTTATCGAATTGAAGCAATTTCTGAAGAACGCGACTTATAAGCGTAGCACAGGCCATCATATGTCAAATAAGAGAGGCAGAGGCAGATAACAGTTATATATTTCTTATCAACGTATTTTGAAACTTCTTTCAATGATAGGTGAAGTAGAATATCAACTCGGAGAATCAGATAGCTAATAAGCAAGGCTAACGAACATATACAAAGTAAGGTTCGAAATGATAAAAGATATCAGTTCATTTACTGCTACGTGATTGTAACAACAAACATCACATGTACAACAAACTTTTTTTTCTCTAACAAAACGAGAATGAATTTAGCCGATTTTTTCAACAGTTTTTTGATAATAAAAAATGAAGAAATAAAAATAAAAATAAACCCTCCATAGCAAAATAGTGACACACATGCAAATTAATAATCTTTTTAAAATTTTATTTCAGACAATAATTACGGCTAGAATCGTGCATATCGTTTTTTTATAGGACATTTTCAATGATAGAAATTTCAATGATAGAAAAAAAAACAGTGTACAAAATGAAAATAACGTTAAAAGTTCATCCTCTATTCTTTAAGAGTGATTTAATGAAACATCAAAAACTCGGTTGAAACAAAATCGCGAAAAAAGCTACTTTTCGATCTCTCAAGAAAAGAATTAAGAGTCGCGGTAGCGACTCGTGACAAGTACATTTACGAAGCGAGTCGCACAAGACACTTTTACCAGAAGGGCCGTGATTCTACTTGTTCTCGAAAATTATTTTTTTAATATAAACTAAATTACAGCATTTTGGAGGTTCATTTAAGTTCACATATTTTTTATTTTTTTTTCTCTTTCGATCGCCACTAATTAGAACCTCGTAGCTTAAATAGTATTAAAAATATTAATGTTTTTTTTTTCGTTGTGCCGAAAAATTGAGCATTTTTTCGCACACATTTTGATGCGCAACTGTCTTTTTCGCAATCGCTGTCTAGTGACACTAGTGATATTGGTAAAACTCTGGTAATATTCAAACGATCGCTGGATATGACAGCTAACCGACAACCGTAATATATTTTTGAACAGTCATGAGGTTATAAAGATCGCGGTTAGTTTCGATCGATTTTTGGTTACAGTGACTTTTATTATAATAAGAAAGTGATAGTGCGAAAATAATAAAGTGCAATTCATTTCAATCATCTTCCGAACAATGCTTGAACAAATATGAATTTTTTATTATTTTTTAGCCTGTAATTTTTATTTTCCACATCTCACTCTACAACGGAGTCGAAAACGATACCTTTTCTCTTTTACCATAAAATGTTCCTCGAATGCAATAATAAGGTTTATTTAAAAACAATTTTCCGTTTTTATTTTTTATAACTAAGAGAATGGTGTTTGATAAACTCGTATTCGATGATTATTTAATATCTTTGTCGTGAGGTTATAAAGATCGGGGTCAGTTTCAATTTTTGGTTAAAGTGACTTTTATATATATAGATAGAAGAGTGATAATGCAAAAATAAAGTGTAATTCAATAAATAAACTTTTGCGTAGTGCCTAAATAAATAATTTTTTTTATTAACCCTAGCCCCAACAATCTATTTTTCTGAACGTAAACTCTAGAACGGAGTCGAAAACGGTGCTTCTTTCCTCTTCTCTTTTACCATAAAATGTCCCTTGCATGCAATCATAACGATTATTTGGAAACTACTCTCTTCGTTTTTATATAACTGAGGGAATGATGTATGATACCACCCTAGGTTTGAATTATATATGGTTTTGAATCACCCTAGAGTGGTAGAGACCTTAAATATATGAAAATACTATTTGCACTTGCAACCCAAAACGGAATCAAGTGATGCGAAATAATTTTGAGCGAAAATGTATTTGATTCCAGAAAAAAAAAATTCATAAGTACTTCACCAATTTGTTTTACCTATTGCTCATAAGATATAATTCGTGATCAATAAACGTTATAAAAGAAAAACTCGCGTAGTAGTTCGGCCAAAATTCTTGTTTCCAATCAAACGTTTGCTCTCGAAATTTCGTGTGCATACTTTTTTGTTTCAAAATCTCGTTTCGTTATGAGTACTTTTATTTAAAATCTTTCAATGCATTCTGATGCTATTGGAGTATTTGTTCGGTATCATTTTTTATGAAATATTTTCCTATCCGCTGATCCGTTGGCACGCATGTTTCGGTGTAATATCTTTAAAAATTTTTTTTTAACAAAATTTAAAAAATTCAAGTTTTTACTTGTTCGTCGTTCGTTTATGCGTCGTATCTTCTCAGAACTACTGTACGTATTAAATAATCTAATAATTTTATAAGTATTGACGATGAATTACGAAGATTGAATTCATTTGAACACTTCTTAGATCAATATTTCACATTGCATTTTTAGTCCGAATATAGTCGCGATACACCAGCTCGAAATTCGATCATGTATCCATTTTTAGCAGAAACAATTAAAACAAATAGCAAAAATCCCCTCCCGGGGGAAAAAAAACGTGGACAAGTACATTGGTGGTCCCTCGTTTCCCTATGATATCACAAAAAATCAAAACCCCACTTAATTTTTTTTTTTTTGATGTTTACTAATTTTATTCATATCCCGGACGGAAACCAACTATATAGATCACGAAATATCCGGCCAAAAAACCAGACTTCATAATAAATGTTACTTTGAATTTATTTCCACAGAACAAAACAAGAATCAAAACATTAAAAAATCAGCGTTATCAAGATGAGAAAAATACCTCTTATAATTGGTGTGTGAGAAGTATCAATAGTCTAGAAAAAAATGAAAAAAGGTCGACATCTAAGTTACGTGCAGCAGTAAAATTTATGATATCAGTACTAGGACAAGATTTTTCTTTGGTGACTGAGAAGATATCAATATGGACGTACCGGCAAAGTATGGCATGCAGTTGATGCATTGCTTCTGGGATCTCCTAAGTCAAGTAGCTACTTTTGTTTTGGCTATGGCGCGACCAATGTTGCCAAATAGCATTTACTTATATGACCTAATGAAACAACATTGCCTGTGCCGTGGCTAAAATAACGAAAAACAAGCAGGAACAGGAAGTTTCACATAAGATCCCGTGCTTTTGTAATGTAAAAAAAAAACTTTAATTTATGTCTGTACATGATAGCACAGTTTTGTTTGATTGGTAATAATTTGATGAACGTTTACCACCGTACGTTGAGCGTATACGCACAGAGTACTTGTCGGGCCCATAACTTTTTATTATATATTATACATATTTTATTATATTATTATAAATTTCTGACGGCGAAAAGCAACGCATGCAACGAAAAGCACCTCCAATTTGATTTTCACTTGAATGAGCAATTTTTATAAAAAATTATGGACCGGACAAGTACTCTGTGCGTATACGCTCAACGTGCGGTGGTAAACGTTCATCAAATTATTACCAATCAAACAAAACTGTGCTATCATGTACAGACATAAATTAAAGTTTTTTTTTTTACATTACAAAAGCACGGGATCTTATGTGAAACTTCCTGTTCCTGCTTGTTTTTCGTTATTTTAGCCACGGCACAGGCAATGTTGTTTCATTAGGTCATATAAGTAAATGCTATTTGGCAACATTGGTCGCGCCATAGCCAAAACAAAAGTAGCTACTTGACTTAGGAGATCCCAGAAGCAATGCATCAACTGCATGCCATACTTTGCCGGTACGTCCATATTGATATCTTCTCAGTCACCAAAGAAAAATCTTGTCCTAGTACTGATATCATAAATTTTACTGCTGCACGTAACTTAGATGTCGACCTTTTTTCATTTTTTTCTAGACTATTGATACTTCTCACACACCAATTATAAGAGGTATTTTTCTCATCTTGATAACGCTGATTTTTTAATGTTTTGATTCTTGTTTTGTTCTGTGGAAATAAATTCAAAGTAACATTTATTATGAAGTCTGGTTTTTTGGCCGGATATTTCGTGATCTATATAGTTGGTTTCCGTCCGGGATATGAATAAAATTAGTAAACATCAAAAAAAAAAAAATTAAGTGGGGTTTTGATTTTTTGTGATATCATAGGGAAACGAGGGACCACCAATGTACTTGTCCACGTTTTTTTTCCCCCGGGAGGGGATTTTTGCTATTTGATATCACTTCTTTTTTCTATAGTATTTTCATATATTTCGCTTTATATAGACTCTAATAGAGTCTGTATATAACAAAAAAAGTTACAACGTGTTTGCATCATTACATCATCGATTTATTTCAATGTCAGGAATCAGTACTGCTCACACTACTAATTCGACATAAAAGAGAATGAGACAGATTTTCTACCATAAATTAATTGTTACTGAGGTTGTTTAAATATAGGAGCGTTTCGTTTCTCTGATAAGAAAAAAAGTTATAATGTTTTCAAAAGAGTTAACTACACACTCGAAGTATTTTCGAGATGTTAGTAATTCGTTGATAGGTTATTATTCGATTATAGCTTGGCAGGAAGGTGTTATAGAAGAGACCTCAAAGTACCAGTTTTTCCCCAAGGAAAAAATTCAGAAAATTAAATACTTTATCATTAGCTTTCAAGTTGTGTATTAGAATAACGCATTCAGGGGCGAAATGGCAGCGAGGATATTAGCAATTTCGGTCTAAGCTATAAATAGATAATTATAGAACTATACTGTCAGGAGCCTCAGAATTATTATTCTTTCAAAGATGAAATGACGGAAGAATATGATGCATCATCCTTGACTTACAAATTGTTTCATAAAACATAGAAAAAAATTAGATTAAAAAAAAAATCGGCCGAAGTACTTGACGAATGTTTTTTCACTTAATTTATATAATGTATCGGTCATGGTGACAACCTCGCCAAGTACTTCGACCGAAATTCTTTTTCATCTAATTTTTTTTCATTTGCAATCTTTTTTTGCTTCGGACTCTTATTGATACAGAGTTTTTATTTTCATTCTGGTTGGTTAAACAAATGCATTTTCGAACTTGATTCTTTTCTCTATCAACATTCAACATTATTTGAAGATTTTATGTCACACAATAACGCCTCCCGTACTTGGCCACATATATTTTAGTATAGCTCAATTTATTTTATTACTTTTTGCGAAACCCAACCTTAGCTTTTCGCGAGGATTAACTCATTTTGTTTTGTGTGATTTGAATTTATTTGATACATTTTTTGAGAGTGGTCACTTTTCTTACTTTTTGATAGGATTTGATTTTCTCAGGGATTTTTGCGAGAAATGTGTTTGCAGTGTATGTATATTCGTGGAAAAATATGGGAACGGCGGTCAACAAATGTACTTGCCCAGGTTTTTCCCGCGAGGGGGATTTTTATGCATGATATGATTCGTTTTTTCTCTTTCTTTTCAAACATCTCGCTTTGTATAGATTAGAAAAAGGTTATATCGGGAAATTATCGCTTTTTCATTTCCAAACCCTGACCCCTTCTACTTTGAGTCAGGTTTTTTCCCCATGAAATAAAGGGACACGTGTTTTGGAATTTTCAATTTGGCATTTTTTTTATTCTCAAGCCAGTCAAATTTTTTTGACATTTCGCTTTACCTTTCTGAAATCAGGCTAAAATAAGTCGGGAACTTGGAGTCTGATACAAAAAATTACAAAGCTTTTGAGGGCAAGATTAGAGCAGTCAGAACTTTTCCATAGAATTTGTAGCTATTTGAATTTGTGTTTATCAAAGAAACATATTAAACAGCAGTATCTCCTTGTTATATTTGTAGATTTGTGGTAAAAAATATTACGCTTATTTCAGCTTGTTGATAAAAATGGAGAGACTTTTTTCGAAATTTTTCATTTTTGATTAATGATAAAATAAAAAACCAGTTTGATGTATGTTTAAAGAAAACATATTGAATCTATTGTGAAAAAAATTCACGCATTTTTTCATTCTTATTTTTATTAACAAGGTGGAATCAATATTCTCATTGAATATAGAAAAGTTCAAATAGTATGTTATGGGAACTCCAAAACAATATATTGAACAAAGCGGACAAACTCAGATCAGGATCGTACCCAAAAGAATGAAATGAAGCTTTGAGCAAATTTTGAAACCATCAAAACCAGAGCGACTGTAGAGGAAAGCCTTTGGAATAATTTTTTTTCAATTTATTATGCCATAATCGGAGCTAGGAAGTGGAAATACTTAGCACACATGTCTCCTCTTCACAAAATGTTAAAAGTTTGTAGGTATCGGCTACATTCCCATGATACAAATTTTGATATTTCTAACAATAATGGCCGTGAAAGCTTCAAAACTAGAACTTACAGATATTTTAATATTATCTTTGAATTTTGAAAAGTTCAGAAAGTATGTTATGGATATTTTAAAACAATAAATTCTACAAAGCGGGCAATCTTATATCAGTACTATGCCCAAGAAAATGGATCGAGTTGAGTTGTACCTGTTGCATCCGTAGAGCAAATCTTTTTGAAAATATTTTTCAATTCGTTATGCCACAATAGAAGCCAAAAAGTAGAAATACTGAGCACACATGTTGCTCCAGGAAATTTCCAAAGTTTGTAAGTATACGTTGCGTTCCAATGAAACAAATTTTTATACTTCCAGAAAAAAAGGAACCAAAGACTTTCTGACAATTTTTTGGATTAATCATGCTACAACTCAAACATTGGGCTCAATAAAGTTTATGAATTTTGCATGTAGCCATTACTTTTCGAAGCCAAATTTAAATCCCATCCAAAAATGAGCAACTGAAGAATTTTCATAATAAAATTTTCAAGTCCTAATAATGCCACTATTCGAACCAAAAAGTGGAAATATTGGGCACACTTGTCACTTCACAGATATTTCAAAGTCTGTACGTATCTGTTGCAATTCAATGATACAAATGTTGATAATATCAGTAAAAACACATCAGAAGACTTTCTGAAACAATTTTTCAAAATTTATTATGCTACAACTAAAGTGGGGAAGTGAAAAAATATAGCTCAAAAGAGCCGAATGAAATTCTAAAATTTTGCATATATTCATGGTGTTCCGAAGACAATAATTTTGATCCCGTTGACAAATGAGCAACCGCAGAATTTTCATAACAAAATTTTTAATTCATAATACCACAATCGGAGCCAAAAAGTGGAAATACTTGGGACATTTGTTGCTTTACAGAATTTCCAAAGTCTGTAGGTATCCGTTGCAATCCAATGATACAAATTTTGATATTAGTAAAAAAACATAAGAAGATTTCCTGAAACAATTTTTCAAAATTCATTATGCTACAACTAAATTAGGTAATTGAAAAAATGTAGTGCACATTGGGTCCAACAAAATTCTGAAATTTTACATGTATGCATGGCATTCTGAAGCCAGCAATTCTTAACCCAACGACAAATGAGCAATCGAAGAATTTTCATAACAAAATTTTCAATTCCTAATGCCATAATCAAAACCAAAAAGAGAAAATACTTAGCACATCTGTCGCTTCACAGAATTTTCAAAGTCTATAGGTATCCATTGCAATTCAGTTATACAAACTTTGTTAATATCAGTAAAAACACATCGGAAGGCTTCCTGGAACAATTGTTTAAAATTCATTATGCTACAACTAAAGCGGGGATGTGAGAAAATATAGAGCATATTGGGCCAAACAAAATTCTGAAAGTTTGCATATATCCATGGTGTTCCGAAGACAATATTTTTGATCCCATTGACAAATGAGCAACCGAAGAATTTTCATAACAAAATTTTCAATTCATAATGCTAAAATCGGAGGCAAAAAGTAGAAATACTTGGTATATTTGTCGCTTCACACAATTTCCAAAGTCTGTAGGCATTCGTTGCAATCCAAAGATATAAATTTTGATAATGTCAGAAAAAACACATCGGAAGACTTTCTGAAATAATTTTTTTAAATACATTATGCAACAACTAAAGCGGGGATGTGAAAAAATATAGAGCATATTGAGCCAAACAAAATTCTGAAATTTTGCATATATCCATGGTGTTCCGAAGACAATATTTTTGATCCCATTGACAAATGAGCAACCGAAGAATTTTCATAACAAAATGTTCAATTCATAATGCTACAATTGGAGCCAATAAGTGGAAATACTTGTTACATTTGTCGCTTGACAGAATTTTTAGAGTCTATAGGTATTCGTTGCAATCCGAAGATACAAATTTTGATAATACCAGGATATGGAGTATATACCGCCATAATCTTTTGACGTAAAGATATATTATACGAGCCATTTTGACATAAAGATATATCGTTACTTACTACGGTTATCATCCAGATGCATCCATATATATCCAGATGCAGGTTGACAGTGTATTTGTCTATTAATTCATCAAACGCGAGACGATTCTACACCATATTTTGGATAGAAAAACGACGTCGAAAATCTTTTGAAATGGACCAACAATTATCATGCAAGGAACATTTTATGATGTACAAATCTTATTATGGCAAGCGAGGAACATTTTATAATAAAGAGGAAAGGAACCAATAAAATAAATTGTCAACGGTGTAGAGTTAAAAAAAAATATTTATTAGACACTGCTCAAAACTCGGCATGATAATAACAAACTTTGCCATATACATTTTTTTGACACTCATTATTAATTTTATAGTTTCTTTTCCAAATTTACATCGATTCACACGAATCATGATTAACAGTTCAATATACACCATTTCATAGTTATCAAAGAAACGAAAAGAATGATTTCTCAAGAAATCTTATACGAGGAACATTTAATCACGAAAAAGAAAAGAGATCGCTTTCGTTTCCGTCGTAGAGTTAAGTGTGGAAAATAAAAAGTGCAGGGTTAACAATAATAAAAAAATACATATTCATTTCAGCACTGTTCGAAAGTTGATTAAAAGCACTTCACTACTTTCACACCATCACTTTCTTATTATTACTGTAACCAAGAGTCGATCGAACCTAACCACGATATTTATAACCTCACAACTGTTCGTGAAAAAACATTAATATTTTCAATACTGTTTAAGCCACGAGATTCCAATTAGTCGCGATCGAAAGGGGAAAAAAAATATATCTTTCTTCAACCAAAGTTCCAAATTTATAATGGATATCACACATTTTTTCTAGCCTGACACAAACGAAGAATAATAGACAAGTGGCGATTAAACACGTAAAAACGTTTCAACGATTATAAGTATTATTTAACCAAACTCACACATCCCGCACTGTTTTTACGAAACTTCGATCAAACTTTCAAACCTCAAAAAACAATTTAATAAATACTATATTGTCACTTATCACTTATCCCGATTGATTTTTCTGAATTTTGTCACTGATTCCCGATTTTACGACGAATGCGCGTTAAAACGGTTATTTATTACTGTTTATAACCAAACTGTTCCACACGTCCTGGACTGTTTTCATCATTTATTTTTTGAATTCCGTTTCACACAGATTCACACATTGCGCATGACTCGTTTCATTGCGCAGTTGCGTGTTGCGCATCATTATGCGCATGCGCACTTGTTCACATCAAAATAAGACCCAACGAACACGACCACAGATCACACACCTTTAATGGTATTATCACAGATACAGACACCAACCAATCAGAAACTCGAAAGGCTTCAAGAGGTCTTTGATGGCGTTATCACAGATACAGACACCAACCAATCAGAAACTTGAGAGGCTTCAAGAGGCCTTTGATGGTGTTGTATACAGACACGTCAAAAATCCTTCACACAATGATAGAAAAATGGGTAATTTTGACCTGTGCAAAGTTTTTTCTCAGCAATTACGCCACCAATCATGCTAATCTTAGGCTCAATCGATAGAGAATTTCAAAATTAGTCTCCAGTTCAATTTTCAAAGCATCAAATGGCTCCTGAGCTTCGTAATTAAACGAAAACGCATGTCAATTTTACCCCCACCACCGCGAATCGTTTTATTCAGAGAAAGTATAGACTCGGCGAGCTCGGGCCAGCAGACGACAGAGCTGTCAATGTACTTGTCCCGAGACTCTACCGAGTCTCTTGAAAAAATCGCTTGAGCGACCTTTAAAATTTTTATTCAGGATCCAATTCTTGAGAGAATAACTTTTTGATAAAATGTTACCATATTTTGCTGCAATACCGAAAAAAATGTTAATTCTTTTATATCATTCAGATACGTACACAACATAGACATGTTTAATTGGCAAGCTATGAATTTCATACAAAAAAGTCAACAAATCCTCGCAAAAAAACAGCATATATGCTGTATAAAAAGTTGAGACAAGTACATTTACTTCCCCCAAATAGTTGTTCTGGTAAAAAATCTCCTTCTGAACGTAAACCCTAACAAAAGTTATAAAAGAGATTTCCTCCCAAAAAAACTAATCTTGCAAAAATTTTCTCATTCACATCAAATTTCTCAAAAAATTATAGAACCCCACAAAAATTTTCTCAATAAATTGAAAACTTACAAAAAGTTATAAGACAGCCTCTTAAAAATTTACCGATCAAATCATAATCTCACAAAATATGCTAATTCAAATTCGACCAAAAATGAAGTCTAAACTTTACAAAAATAAATTAAAACTATAAAAGCATTAATAGTAAAAACATTAAAGCCTATTAATCTCTTATAAAAAATCTTCCATTTAATTAAAAATATCGATGTGCTTACAGTTGTTCTGCGCAAAAAGAACAAGAATAAAAAATTGGAATGAAAAAAAATCGGATACAACAAAAAATTTCAAAAGAAAAAAATTAGATTGAAAAAAAAAATTCGGCCGAAGTACTTGGCAAGTTTGTAACCATGAATGAATTAAGCAAATTGAATTGAATTAAGCACATTGTATAAATTATAATCAAAAAAACTAAATAATAATTTTTAAATAAAAAAAATAATTTTTATTGCTAAATGTACATAATGTACTATGCATAATTGATAAACGTTGTCATAACGTCGCTATGTACTTCGGTCGAAACTTTTTTTTTTCATCCAAATTTGTTTAGTCGGTAACTTTATCAGCATAAATTTGGTTGTTTCACAAATTCAAAAAGAGATTAAGTATATGAAGAAATATTCTAATAGAAATAAAGTGCACCTGAATTTTTGAAATGAAAAAAACAATCAGAATGAAACCAACTCAAAACGGAAGCAAGTGATGCGAAACCATTTTGAGCTAAAAGAAAAGAATTTCATTTTTTCATTGATATAAAATTCGTAATCAATAAACGTTATAAAAAAAACTGGTGTAGTACTTCTGCCGAAATTCTTTTTTCTAATCAAACGTTTGCTCTCGATATTCTGTGCACATACCTTTTTTGTTTCAAAATATCGTTTCGTTACGATTTCTTTTATTCAAAAACTTTAAGTGCATTTTGATGCTATTGAAGTATTTTTTCGGTGTAATTATTTATGGAATATTTTTCGATACGGAATTTTTTTTCCTAACATTTTTTTTTTTAATTCGACGTATAATTTACATACTTTATTTTGCTCCGAGAATTTTGTTTTATTTAGATTTTTTATTAAATTCGAAAACTTAGTGCATTTTATTTCTGTTGGTATGTATTTTTCGGTCTAATATTTTTTGGAGCAATTTTTTTTTACAAAATTAAAAAAAAAAAATGAGTTCTTATTTGTTCATGGCTCTTTTATAGGTCGTATCTTTTCAGACCTACTACAAGTTTTTTTAAGTAATCTAATAATTTTATAGTTCTGACGGTTAATTACGAAGTTTGAATTCACTTGAACACTTCTTAGAGAACTACTTCACAATGCATTTTTAGTCCCGATATAGTAGCGATACAGTAGCTCGAAATTCGATCATGTATCCATTTTTAGTTAGCCGAAATCAGAAAAAAGTCGTTAGAGCGGCCTTTAAAATTTTTATTAAGGGTCGAATTCTTGACAGAATCACTTTTTGATAAAATATTATTATATTTTGCTGCAGCACCGAAAAAAAATGTTGATTTTTTTGTATCACCTAAGTACGTACACAATACAGACATATTTAATTGATAAGGTATGAATTCCATACAAAAAGTCAACAAATCCCCGCAAAAAACAGCATAAATGCTGTAAAAAAAGTTGAGACAAGTACATTTACTCCCCCCAAATAGTTTGTCCGGTAACAAATCTCAGTTTCGACACAAAACCTTCACTAAAAATTATAAAAGAGATTTTCTCCCAAGAAAACTAACCTTGCAGAAATTCTCTGATTCATAGCAAATCTCTCAAAAAATGATAGGAGAACCCCACAAAAATTTTCTCAATAAATTAGAAACTCACAAAAAGTTATAAGAGTCTCTCAAAAATTTATCAATCAAATCATAATTTCACAAAAGATGCCAATTCAAACCTGCCCAACAATTAAGTCTAAACTGCACAAAAAGTTATTAAATAAATAAAAATGATAAAAGCATTAATAGTCAAATACATTAAAACCTATTAAAATTCAATAAAAACACTTTCAACGAATTGAAAATACAGTTGTTCTACCCAACAAGAATAAGAACAAAAAATAATTATGAGAAAAAATTTTAATACAAAAAAGATTTCAAACGCAAAAAATTAGATTGAAAAAAAAATTTCGGCCGAAGTACTTGGCGAGGTTTTTCGCTTAATTTATATAATATATCACTTATGGTTACAAACTCGCCAAGTACTTCGGCCGAAATTTTTTTTTCAATCTAATTTTTTGCGTTTGAAATCTTTTTTGTATTAAAATTTTTTCTCATAATTATTTTTTATTCTTATTCTTGTTGGGTAGAACAACTGTATTTTCAATTCGTTGAAAGTGTTTTTATTGAATTTTAATAGGTTTTAATGTATTTGACTATTAATGCTTTTATCATTTTTATTTATTTAATAACTTTTTGTGCAGTTTAGACTTAATTTTTGGGCAGGTTTGAATTGGCATCTTTTGTGAAATTATGATTTGATTGATAAATTTTTGAGAGACTCTTATAACTTTTTGTGAGTTTCTAATCTATTGAGAAAATTTTTGTGGGGTTCTCCTATCATTTTTTGAGAGATTTGCTATGAATCAGAGAATTTCTGCAAGGTTAGTTTTCTTGGGAGAAAATCTCTTTTATAATTTTTAGTGAAGGTTTTGTGTCGAAACTGAGATTTGTTACCGGACAAACTATTTGGGGGGAGTAAATGTACTTGTCTCAACTTTTTTTACAGCATTTATGCTGTTTTTTGCGGGGTTTTCATTATCTGTAATGACAGAATCATATGTTCTATCGATTATTATAATCTAACGATTATTTTCAAGGGATTTTTTTTTATGTTGATAACAATCTTTTTAAACAATTTCACGATATGTTCTATATCCAAAAGAATATTTTCTAGCAGATAGATACTTAAAAAAATACATATCTACAGAAATTAAAGGTATTCGGATGTAAGGGTAGTACACCCTTAAGGATGCATTTTTTAAAAAAATGCAAAAACATGTATGTCTTAACTTTTGAAACTGTTAATTATGCAATTTTTTTCACTTCCATATCGAGCATATTCTATTTGTTATAACGTTTTTTTAATTTTCAACCCCTATAACTTCGGCTTATTCACCCCCTCAGGGCTGAGAAAAATCGAGTAGTCATAACTTTTTATGAAGCATTGAATGCAATTGGTTTGATTTTGCCCCCTTGTCTGCATATATATCGAACTGAACAACCTCCCCTGGGAGACCTCAACTTTAGGGGTGTGTTTCATCCCTTAAATATGAGTTTCCGCAAAAAAAAAAATAGGTATCTCTTAGATTTCAATGTAGAATAACATACTCCAAGCGGAACAAAATCGGCGGGATACACCTGGGAAGGTTTCCTTGTAAACTACATTAGCCTGATAGATAGTTATGAATGAAAATTACGGCGAGAACGAAAGAAGGCGTAGGAGGTACAGTCTCCGTGACGTTCGGACACCCGACTGTAAACCGTTCACTTCTGTTTACCGCGTCGATTTACGAATTCCGGTCCCTCATCGACGAGCGTTCACCGATTGGCCGTGCTGAGGTCAGCCGGGCATTGATAATATCCTGCTGAGTCCGATAACCCATGTATTGAATAACACCTACAGTAAACAACTTTCTATCCCTGCTAAAGATATACGAATATTAAATTAATTCTATGAAACACTGGGCCAGACATCAGAAATAAAATCCAACAACCGAAAAGTGCCGGTTCAAATTTGAATGAAAGGCTTTCATAAGTAGTAACAATAACGAAACAGAACAATTCGAGCCTAGTTGGAAATATATCCAAAATAAGATCAAATCAAACGAGTATAGCGTCTTGCACATAAAAAAAAAAGATCTCCAACAACATTCACATACGTATATGTAGCACAGATTCGTAAAGCACTATCCGCTGTTAGGTTACACATAGCCACCCACGCGCGTTTAAAAAGCACAGCTGAATTTGTGGTGGTGCGACGAACATTGGTATTTTATTTTGGAGACCAGTTGATTGAAATGAAAAGATAAAGAAAGATGGATAATTTCGAACGGGGATGAAAAAATAGTAAACAAAATATAGTTGTATGAGCAACAGTCAAAAACGGATGGATGTTGAAGATGGAGGGTGGGAGGAAAAAAACGATCGGGAGGAAGACACAGAAACGCAGCACATGATATTTCTCGAGAGGTGCGATCGTGACAGAGCAAGAGGGGCGGAGGGGAGGATGATGATGGAAATAGCGCTTTTGCCCAAGGAAGTGTTCACGGCACGAAGTCGCGCGCTCCACTGAGGCTCCAACGGGCATGCGTCCGTACGTACGTTGCGCCTGCGAATCTCCACCTCGCGCAC
Organism: Rhimphoctona megacephalus; assembly: GCA_963989365.1. Taxonomy (NCBI): domain Eukaryota; kingdom Metazoa; phylum Arthropoda; class Insecta; order Hymenoptera; family Ichneumonidae; genus Rhimphoctona; species Rhimphoctona megacephalus. The sequence goes on from OZ022415.1 coordinate 12,957,243, forward strand.
CTATTTTTCCCGTCGAACGTGTCCGAGACACAAACGCTATAACCACCACCAACTCCTGGACACACCAGCTCTGCCAATACACACACACACACACGCGCGTGCACACACACACACACACACACACACACACACACACACACACACACACACACACACACACACATGCACGCACGCACGCACACGCACATACATACGTACACACATACGCGCGCGCGCGCGCCCGCACACACACACACGCACACGCATGCACGTACACACACGTACGCACACACGCATATGGGATATCCCAGGCTGATAGTCAATAGTGTAAACTTCAATTAGGACCGCGTTTCGAGTCGAAAAGTCTAATACTATTTCTTGATCGAACATCCTCCTAAGGAGTTATTAATTATTGAATTGGATGAAGCTATGAATTTTTATTGCACACACTACCCAAACGATTAGACGTAATGCAAAAATACATGAAGGTAGTATTGTGAAACATGAAATTTCTAAAAATGTCGTTATAGGCAACATTTTTTTATCATTAGTCTTTTTGTCCTGGAAGGAGATGGAATGGACTTTAGAAACACCTACGTACAACCCACAATGACGAGGTCGTTTTTTTCAGGAGTTCTCAGAACTAAGCTACTAATGATAGAGAAGTACCGTAAATCACTTTCCTTAGGAAATATAATGCTCTGTAAGCTTGATTCTATGCATTTTTGCACTGTCTCTAACCGTTTTAATAGTATATGCAAATTTCTCAAATTTTGTCATTAACGACTCATTTTGTTTGATGAAATAATAACATGAGACTTTTTCACTTGGAGTTCACTCCTGAACTTTAGTTCAGGGCCAACCGGAATGGGAAACCCTTTGTGTATACCAACATATATTTATGTATGAATACAGAGAGTGAACATTATATCCCTTAACATCACCCGCCGCAATTCCGTCTTTCACAGCGACCTGGAGAAACGCGATTTTGTATTTCACCCCGTGTGCGCGCATATAGGGCACGGCACGCTCAACACCAGAGCTCACGCTTTTCTGGATCCATGTCTACCATCCGGGTAGTACCTTGACCGGCCGTTACTGCTACTAAGGTCGATGCCAGCGCCGCATGGTGGGAGAACAGACAGGGAACAGTCGAGAGCACAAATGCAAACACAACGCAACAGATGTAAGCGGCGTGCTGAACCACCATTCTCTCCCTCTCTCTCGCCCCTTTTCACCGTTTCACTCGCTCCATTCTCTCTTCTCTATACCATTCCATGTTCTGTATCATCATTCCTCGCTCATCTGCCTTTAGCACACACAGTATGAAATTCGTGAACGATCTCAAATTTGTTGATTACGTCAGATCCGAATGGTGTAAATTGTCTGCACAAAATTCTTAAAACTTTACGCCTATCACCGAGGTTGAATTATTGACGCTTTTAAAACTTTGATGTGTTTATATGTGGAAAATGTATCTTTTATATGAGAAAAAAATTGTAAAATTTTCACTGTGAATGAATCGTTCGAAATACTGATTTTCGGATTTGTGAACTCAGTTTCTATAACTAACAGATTTGTTCGAATTGCTCAAAAAGAATAAATATTGTATATTAAGTAATGAAATCCGTAGACTTTGAGAGAAGATCTGCACGCAATATAAGCACGTCATAGAAGAAAAGAGAAACGGTCATACATTTCATTCGGTTTTTGTATGGGATATAAACCTTGTGATATGTCACAATGGAACCTGGATCCATTTAATAGATTGTACATAAAATATAGTGATGAAGACATTGGAAATATTATTGAGTACCAAAGGAGGGTGATTCGCGCGTGAATGTTCGTGATAATCGAGAACGTTTCAACACGAGTCAATAATATACTATAACCATATATAGTGCTCATTATAGTGTTGCCAGATCAGGAAATTCCATCTAGATTTAGGGGTTTTTCGTCAGGATTAGCGGAGAAACAGGGGGAAAAAATATTCAGGGTATTTTTTAGGGGATTTTGTAGAGCGATACCACATACGGGTATAACCTTCACGTCTGAGACATACGACATACGTCTGAGACAATACGGGTATATCCGTCACGTCTAAGACATGGTTATTTTTGCGATAATGCCTTCTCACTTGCAGTCCTATTAAACGAATGTATTTAGACATTTACAATACGTTCATCTATATATACTGCTAAAACGCGAGGAAACCTCATATTTTATTATATAAATAAACTAATAAACAATGAGTCTTCTTATATTTTGTACATGCACTTGCATGAGTACTCGCATCTGCAACTTATGTGGCAACCTTACTTGTACTCATGGTTTTTGACGCCGGTCGTAGGATACCGTGGTGCTGCATTAAATGTGTTCCTAAGAAGCAACGATTACAACATGAAAAATATTTTTATTTTTCAAGCTGTTGGCTACACTTATCGTGAAACATACTGCCCTCTGTGGTGTCTCCTTGGCATTTGCATTCGGCTCGTTACTTCATATTTCATATCTTTCTGACCGTTACTGGGAAGCCGTATGAGTGGGTTTCCTACCGAATAAATACAAAATAGCAAAAATCCCCTCCCGGAGGAAAAAAACTTGGACAAGTACAACGGTGGTCCCTCATTTCCCTATAATATCACAAAAAGTCCAAAACCCCACTTAATTTTTTTTTTTTAATGTTTACTAATTTTATTCATATTCCGGAGGGAAACTAACCATATAGATCACGAAATAACCGGCCAAAAAACCAGACTTCACAATAATTGTTACTTTGAATTTATTTCCACAGAACAAAACAAGAATCAAAACATTAAAAAATCAAAATTATCAAGATGAGAAAAACACCAATTATAATTGGTGTGTAAGAAGTATCAATAGTTTAGAAAAAAATGAGGAAAGATCTACATTTAAGTAACGTGCAGCAGTAAAATTTATGATATCAGTACTAGGACAAGTATTTCTTTGATGACTGAGAAGATAACAATATGGACGTACCGGCAACGTAGGGCATGCAGTTGGTGCATTGCTTCTGGGATCTCCTAAATCGAGTAGCTACTTTTGTTTTGGCTATGGCGCGACCAATGTTGCCAAATAGTATTTACTTACATGACCCAATGAAACAACATTGCCTCCGCCGTGGCTAAAATAACGAAAAACAAGCAGGAACAGGAAGTTTCGCATAAGATCCCGTGCTTCTGTAATGTTAAAAAAAAACATTAATTTATGTCTGTACATGATAGCACAGTTTTGTTTGATTGGTAATAATTTGATGAACGTTCACCACCGTACGTTGAGCGTATACGCACAGAGTACTTGTCCGGCCCATAACTTTTTATTAAAATTGATCATTCAAGTGAAAATCGAATTGGAGGTGCTTTTCGTTGCATGCATTACTTTTCGACGACAGAAATTTAATTTTGGCCGGACTAATCATAAAAAATAAAAATTAAATAAGATATTACCAACAATGAAAAAGTGCATATTTCTGACCCTTGACTTTTGAGAGAAACCGCTGATTTTTACTGGACAGAAATTTTAATCCCATCCAAAAATGAGCAGCCGAAGACTTTTGTAATAAATTTTTCAATTCATAATGCCACAATCAGAGACAAAAAGTGGAAATACTTGGCGCTTCACAAAATGTTAAAAGTTTGTAGGTATCGGCTACATTCCCATGATACAAATTTTGATGCAAATTTTGATATTTATAACAATAATAGCCGTGAAAGACTCAAAACTAGAACTTACGGATATTTTAATATTATCTTTGAATTTTGAAAAGTTCAGAAAGTATGTTATGGATATTTTAAAACAATAAATCCAACAAAGCGGGCAAACTTAGATCAGTGCTGTGCTTAAGAAAATGGATCGAGTTGAGTTGTACCAGTTGCATTATCTTCGTGCAAATTTTCGTACCATCACAACCAGAGCATCCGTAGAGCAAATCTTTTTGAAAATATTTTTCAATTCGTTATGTCACAATAGGAGCCAAAAAGTAGAAATACTGAGCACACATGTTGCTCCAGGAAATTTCCAAAGTTTGTAAGTATACGTTGCGTTCCAATGAAACAAATTTTTATACTTCCAGAAAAAAGGAACCAAAGACTTTCTGACAATTTTTTTAATTAATCATACCACAACTCAAGCATACCGCACATCGGGCTCAATAAAGTTTATGAATTTTGCATGTAGCCATTACTTTTCGAAGCCAAATTTTAATCCCATTCAAAAATGAGCAAGCGAAGAATTTTCATAATAAAATTTTCAAGTCCTAATAATGCCACTATTCCAGCAAAAAAGTGGAAAATTTGGGCACACTTGTTACTTCACAGATATTTCAAAGTCTGTACGTATCTGTTGCAATTCAATGATACAAATTTTGATAATATCAGTAAAAACATATCAGAAGACTTCATAAAAAAAATTTCAAAATTTATTATGCTACAATTAAAGTGGGGAAGGGAAAAAATATAGTTCACTAGAGCCGAATGAAATTCTGAAATTTTGCATATATTCATGGCGTTCCGAAGAAAATAATTTTGATCCCATTGACAAATGAGCAACCGCAGAATTCGCATAACAAAATTTTTCATTCTTAATGCCACAATCGGAGCCAAAAAGTGGAAATATTGGTACATTTGTTGCTTTACAGATTTTCCAACGTTTGTAGGTATCCGTTGCAATCCAATGATACAAATTTTGATAATATCAGTAAAAAAACATCAGAAGACTTCCTGAAACAATTTTTCAAAATTCATAATGCTACAACTAAATTACGGAATTGAAAAAATGTAGCGTACATTGGGCCCAACAAATTTCTGAAATTTTGCATGTATGCATGGCATTCTGAAGCCAGCAATTCTTAACCCATCGACAAATGAGCAAAAGGGAAAATACTTGGCACATTTGTCGCTTCAAAGAATTTTCAAAGGCTGTAGGTATTCATTGCAATTCAATTACACAAATTTTGACAATATCAGTAAAAGCGCATCGGAAGACTTCCTGACACAATTTTTCAAAATTCATAATGTTACAACTAAAGTGGTGAAGTGAAAAAAAAGGGCGCATATTGAGCCACATAAAATTCTGAAATTTTGCATATATTCATGGCGTTCCGAAGACAATAATTTTGATCCCATCGACAAAGGAGCAACCGAAGAATTTTCATAACAAAATTTCAATTCATAATGCTAAAATCGGAGGCAAAAAGTAGAAATACTCGGTACATTTGTCGCTTCATACAATTTCCGAAGTTTGTAGGCATTCGTTGCAATCCAAAGATATAAATTTTGATAATGTCAGAAAAAACACATCGGAAGACTTTCTGAAACAATTTTTTAACATTCATTATGCTACAACTAAAGCGGGGATGTGAGAAAATATACAGCATATTGAGCCAAATAAAATTCTGAAAGTTTGCATATATCCATGGTGTTCCGAAAACAATATTTTTGATCCCATTGACAAATGAGCAACCGAACAATTTTCATAACAAAATGTTCAATTCATAATGCTACAATCGGAGCCAAAAAGTGGAAATACTTGGTACATTTGTCGCTTCACAGAATTTCCAGAGTCTATAGGCATCCGTTGTAATCCAAAAATACAAATTTTGATAGGATATGGAGTATATACCGCCATAGTCTTTTGGCATAAAGATATATTATACGAGCCATTTTGACATAAATATATATCAGTACTTACTACGGTTATCATCCAGAGGTATCCATATATGGATATCCATATATGGATACCTCTGGATGATAACCGTAGTAAGTACTGATATATATTTATGTCAAAATGGCTCGTATAATATATCTTTATGCCAAAAGACTATGGCGGTATATACTCCATATCCTATCAAAATTTGTATCTTTGGATTGCAACCAATTTTCTATAGACTCTGGAAATTCTGTGAAGCGACAAATATAACAAGTATTTCCACTTTTTGGCTCCGATTGTAGCATTATAGAATGAACATTTTGTTATGAAAATTCTTCGGTTGCTCATTTGTCAATGGGATCAAAATTATTGTCTTCGGAATGCCATGAATATATGCAAAATTTCAGAATTTTGTTTGGCTCAATATGCTCTATATTTTTTCACATCCCCGCTTTAGTTGTAGCATAATGAATGTTAAAAAATTGTTTCAGAAAGTCTTCCGATGTGTTTTTTCTGTCATTATCAAAATTTATATCTTTGGATTGCAACGAATGCCTACAAACTTCGGAAATTGTATGAAGCGACAAATGTACCAAGTACTTCTACTTTTTGCCTCCGATTTTAGCATTATGAATTGAACATTTTGTTATGAAAATTGTTCGGTTGATCATTTATCAATGGGATCAAAATTATTGTCTTCGGAACGCCATGGATATATGCAATCTTTCAGAATTTTGTTTGGCTCAATATGCTCTATATTTTCTCACATCCCCGCTTTAGTTGTAGCATACTGAATTTTAAACAATTGTTTCAGGAAGCCTTCCGATGTGTTTTTACTGACATTATCAAAATTTGTATACTTGAATTGCAATGGATACCTACAGACTTTGAAAATTCTGTGAAGCGACAGATGTGCTAAGTATTTTCTCTTTTTGGTTTTGATTATGGGATTCGGAATTGAAAATTTTGTTATGAAAATTCATCGATTGCTCATTTGTCGTTTGGTTAAAAATTACTGGCTTCAGAATGCCATGCATACATGTAAAATTTCAGAATTTTGTTGGACCCAATGTGCGCTACATTTTTTCAATTTCCTAATTTAGTTGTAGCATAATGAATTTTGAAAAATTGTTTCAGGAAGTCTTGTTATGTTTTTTTACTGATATCAAAATTTGTATCAATGGATTGCAACAGATACCTACAGACTTTGGAAATTCTGTAAAGCAACAAATGTACCAAGTATTTCCACTTTTTGGCTCCGATTGTGGCATTATGAATTAAAAATTTTGTTATGAAAATTCTGCGGTTGCCCATTTGTCAATAGGATCAAAATTATTGTCTTCGGAACGCCATGAATATATGCAAAATTTCAGAATTTCATTCGGCTCTATTTAGCTATACTTTTTCACTTCCTCACTTTAGTTGTCGCATAATAAATTTTGACAAATTGTTTCAGAAAGTCTTCTGATTTGTTTTTACTGATATTCTCAACATTTGTATCATTGAATTGCAACAGATACGTGCAGACTTTGAAATATCTGTGAAGTGACAAGTGTGCCCAATATTTCCAATTTTGGCTCGAATAGTGACATTATTAGGACTTGAAAATTTTATTATAAAAATTCTTCAGTTGCTTATTTTAGGATGGGATTAAAATTTGGCTTCGAAAAGTAATGGCTACATGCAAAATTCATAAACTTTATTGAGCCCAATGCTTGAGTTGTAGCATGATTAATCCAAAAAATTATCAGAAAGTCTTTGGTTCCTTTTTTTCTGGAAGTATAAAAATTTGTTTCATTGGAACGCAACGTATACTTACAAACTTTGGAAATTTCCTGGAGCAACATGTGTGCTCAGTATTTCTACTTTTTGGCTTCTATTGTGGCATAACGAATTGAAAAATATTTTCAAAAAGATTTGCTCTACGGATGCAACTGGTACAACTCAACTCGATCCATTTTCTTGGGCATAGTACTGATATAAGTTTGCCCGCTTTGTTGAATTTATTGTTTTAAAATATCCATAACATACTTTCTGAACTTTTTAAAATTCAAAGATAATATTATAATATCTGTAAGTTCTTCTAGTTTTGAGGCTTTCACGGCCATTATTATTATAAATGGTATTTGCAAATAACATAATTTCACCTTGTTGATAAAAATAAGAATAAAGAAATGCATAAACGTTTTCTTTTACAATGGATTCGATATGTTTTCTTTCAAATTACGTACAACTGGTTCTTTGATGTTTCATTTATCTAAAGCGAAAAATTTCGGAACAAAATCCGCCTTCCATTTCTATCGTCGGGATAATTGTTTCGTTGATATTTACATGAATCCAAGTAGTACTTCAAGTTGTTCTACTTGGATTCATTAAAATCTTAACGAAAAAATTATCCCGACAAAAAGATGCGATATTTGGTTCTCAATAACCCAGATAAATACGCATAAAATGAATGATTTTTTTACGTATCGAGATGAAACGAATGTGGATGAATATTTATTCACATCACATTTTATGGTCGATTACCGGAATTACGTTTATGATAGTTGCTTTTATCCGCTGTAATTAATTCAAAAATTTGTAGACCCTTCAAAGCTCCTAAACATTATTGAGCCCAATGTGTGGTATGCATGAGTTGTGGCATGATTAATTCAAAAAATTATCAGAAAGTCTTTGGTTCCTTTTTTCTGGAGGTATAAAAATTCGTTTCATTGGAACGCAACGTATACTTACAAACTGTGGAAATTTCCTGGGGCAACATGTATGCTCAGTATATCTACTTTTTGGCACCTATTGTGGCATAATGAATTGAAAAATATTTTCAAAAAGATTTGCTCTACGGATGCTCTGGTTGTGATGATACGAAAATTTGGACGAAGATAATGCAACTGGTACAACTCAACTCGATCCATTTTCTTAAGCACAGCACTGATCTAAGTTTGCCCGCTTTGTTGGATTTATTGTTTTAAAATATCCATAACATACTTTCTGAACTTTTCAAAATTCAAAGATAATATTAAAATATCCGTAAGTTCTAGTTTTGAGTCTTTCACGGCCATTATTGTTAGAAATATCAAAATCCTGGCCAAAAATCCCCTCCCCGGGGAAAAAACCTTGGACAAGTACATTTGTTGACCCCTGTTTCCATTTGTTTTCACAGAAAAAAACTACCCAAAACAGTACAAAATTTTTAAAAAATTGGCAAGATTGAGATAGGAAAAAGAAGATTGTTTCTATAAAATAACTAAAATAGCAAAAATCCCCTCCCGGGGAAAAAAAACTTGGACAAGTACATTGGTGGTCCCTCGTTTCCCTATGATATCACAAAAAGTCCAAAACCCCACTTGAATTTTTTTTTTTTTAATGTTTACTAATTTTATTCATATTCCGGAGGGAAACCAACCATATAGATCACGAAATAACCGGCCAAAAAACCAGACTTCACAATAATTGTCACTTTGAATTTATTTCCACAGAACAAAACAAGAATCAAAACATTAAAAAATCAGAATTATCAAGATGAGAAAAACACCACTTATAATTGGTGTGCAAGAAGTATCAATAGTCTAGAAAAAAATGAAGAAAGATCGACATCTAAGTTACGTGCAGCAGTAAAATTTATGATATCAGTACTAGGACAAGTATTTCTTTGATGACTGAGAAGATATCAATATGGACGTACCGGCAACGTAGGGCATGCAGTTGGTGCATTGCTTCTGGGATCTCCTAAGTCGAATAGCTATTTTTGTTTTGGCTATGGCGTGACCAATGTTGCCAAATAGTATTTACTTACATGACCTAATGAAACAACATTGCCTGCGCCGTGGCTAAAATAACGAAAAACAAGCAGGAACAGGAAGTTTCGTATAAGATCCCGTGCTTTTGTAATGTTAAAAAAAAAACATTAATTTATGTCTGTACATGATAGCACAGTTTTGTTTGATTGGTAATAATTTGATGAACGTTCACCACCGTACGTTGAGCGTATACGCACAGAGTACTTGTCCGGCCCATAACTTTTTATTAAAATTGCTCATTCAAGTGAAAATAAAATTGGAGGTGCTTTTCGTTGCATGCGTTGCTTTTCGCCGTCAGAAATTTACAAGAAAATCAATTCTTCTGCGAATTTCAGAATGGCCTTGTATCATAAACAACATTCGACGTCTATTCAATCGGAATAAAATGGTGTTCGTAGTCATCATAAAATTACATTAACATAAGGTGCAGTCAATTATGAAATTTCTGAAGATACAACTCATTGTCAGTAAACTATTGCCAGCAATGTAGCGTATCATACTTTCGAAAACTATTATTGCCAGCAACGAAAGTTATTATATTTTAGAAAACTACTATTTATTAGTAGAAGATCTAAGTAACCACTGGTTAATGGTCAAAAGATCAATGTGAGCTCTGAATGCACCGTCAAATTTGTATCTAAAGTTTTAAGATCACGCAAATTTCACACAAAATAATCCCCCTCCGTTCGTTTCATTTTGATGTTCTTGGGCGCCAACTATCAAAATAGCCCTTTATGTTTTGAAAAAGAGAATTTAAACCATTATGCGGGATTAATCATAAAAAATAAAAATTAAATAAGATATTACCAATAATGAAAAAGTGCGTATTTATGACCCTTGACTTTTGAGAGAGACCACTGATTTTTACTGAAATGAGCAATTTTAATAAAAAGTTATGGGCCGGACAACTACTCTGTGCGTATACGCTCAACGTACGGTGGTGAACGTTCATCAAATTATTACCAATCAAACAAAACTGTGCTATCATGTACAGACATAAATTAATGTTTTTTTTTTAACATTACAAAAGCACGGGATCTTATACGAAACTTCCTGTTCCTGCTTGTTTTTCGTTATTTTAGCCACGGCGCAGGCAATGTTGTTTCATTAGGTCATGTAAGTAAATACTGTTTGGCAACATTGGTCACGCCATAGCCAAAACAAAAGTAGCTATTCGACTTAGGAGAACCCAGAAGCAATGCACCAACTGCATGCCCTACGTTGCCGGTACGTCCATATTGATATCTTCTCAGTCATCAAAGAAATACTTGTCCTAGTACTGATATCATAAATTTTACTGCTGCACGTAACTTAGATGTCGATCTTTCTTCATTTTATTCTAGACTATTGATACTTCTTACACACCAATTATAAGTGGTGTTTTTCTCATCTTGATAATTCTGATTTTTTAATGATTTGATTCTTGTTTTGTTCTGTGGAAATAAATTCAAAGTGACAATTATTGTGAAGTCTGGTTTTTTGGCCGGTTATTTCGTGATCTATATGGTTGGTTTCCCTCCGGAATATGAATAAAATTAGTAAACATTAAAAAAAAAAAAATTTAAGTGGGGTTTTGGACTTTTTGTGATATCATAGGGAAACGAGGGACCACCAATGTACTTGTCCAAGTTTTTTTTCCCCGGGAGGGGATTTTTGCTATTTGATATCACTTCTTTTTTCTATAATATTTTCATATATTTCGCTTTATATAAACTCCAATAGAGCCTGTATATAACAAAAAAAACTTACAACGTGTTTACATTATTACATCATCGACTTATTTCAATGTCAGGAATCAGTATTGCTCATACTACTAATTCGACATAAAAGAATGAGACAGATTTTCTACCATAAATTCCTTGTTATTGAGGTTGTTTAAATATAGGAGCGTTTCGTTCCAGTGATAAGAAAAAAAGTTATGTTTTCAAAAGAGTTAACTATAGACTCGAAGTATTTTCTCGAGATGTTAGTAATTCGTTGATAGGTTATTATTTGATTATAGCTTGGCAGGAAGGTGTTCTAGAAGAGACCTCAAATACCAATTTTTCCCCAAGGCGAAAATTCAGAAAATTAAATACTTTATCATTAGCTTTCAAGTTGTGTATTAGAATAAGGCATTCAGGGGCGAAAAGGCAGCGAGCATATTAACAATTTCGATCTAAGCTATAAATAGATAATTATATTTAACTTTACTATCAGGAGCCTCAGAATTATTATTCTTTCAAAGGTGAAATGACGGAAGAATATGATGCATCATCCTTGACTTACAAATTATTTTATGAAACATAGAAAAAAATTAGATTGAAAAAAAATTCGGCCGAAGTACTTGACAAATGTTTTTTCACTTAATTTACATAATGTATCGGTCATGGTGACAACCTCGCCAAGTACTTCGGCCGAAATTCTTTTTCATCTAATTTTTTTTCGTTTGCAATCTTTTTTTGCTTCGGACCCTTATTGATACAGAGTTTTTATTTTCATTCTGGTTGGTAAAACAACTGCATTTTCGAACTTGATTCTTTTCTCTATCAACATTCAACATTATTTGAAGATTTTTTCACACGATAGAGCCTCCCGTACTGGGCACATATATTTTGGTATAGCTCAATTTATTTTATAACTTTTTGCGAAACCCAACCTTAGCTTTTCGCGAGGATTAACTCATTTTGTTTTGTGTGATTTGAATTTATTTGATACATTTTTTGAGAGTGGTCACTTTTCTTACTTTTTGATAGGGTTTGATTTTCTCAGGGATTTTTGCGAGAACAGGTTTTTGCAGTGTATGTATATTCGTGGAAAAATATGGGAACGGCGGTCAACAAATGTACTTGTCCAGGTTTCTTCCGCGAGGGGGATTTTTATGCGTGATATGATTCGTTTTTTCTCTTTCTTTTCAAACATCTCGCTTTATATAGATTAGAAAAAGGTTATATTGGGAAATTATCGCTTTTTCATTTCCAAACCCTGACCCCTTCTACTTCGAGTCAGGTTTTTCCCCCATGAAATAAAGGGGCACGTGTTTTGGAATTTTCAATTTGGCATTTTTTTTATTCTCGAGCCAGTCAAATTTTTTTGACATTTCGATTTACCTTTCTGGAATCAGGCTAAAATAAGTCGGGAACTGGGAGTCTGATACAAAAATTTACAAAGCTTTTGAGAGCAAGATTAGAAGAGTCAGAACTTTTCCATAGAATTTGTAGCTATTTGAATTTGTGTTTATCAAACTAACATATTAAATAGCAGTATCTCCTTGTTATATTTGTAGATTTGTGGTAAAAAACATTACGCTTATTTCAGCTTGTTGATAAAAATGGGGCGATTTTTTTCGAAATTTTTCATTTTTGATTAATGATGAAATAAAAAACCCGTTTCATGTATGTTTAGAGAAAACATCGAATCTATTGTGAAAAAAGTTCACGCATTTTTTCATTCTTATTTTTATTAACAAGGTGGAATCATGATTATTTTTCAATACCATTGAAGAAGTTACTACCATGGAAATAAAAAGTTACAACTATTTCAATATTCTCATTGAATATAGAAAAGTTCAAATAGTATGTTATGGGAACTCTAAAACAATATATTGAACAAACCAAAGCGACTGTAGAGGAAAGCGTTTAGAATAAAACTTTTTCAATTTATTATGCTATAGTCAGAGCTAAAAAGTGGAAATACTTAGCACACAAGACATGTCTCCTCTTCACAAAAAGGTCAAAATTTGTAGATATCGGCTACATTCCAATGATACAAATTTTGATACTATCAGAAGAAGAGCACCCGAAGACTTTCTGAAACAACTTTTTAAATTTATTATGCTATAACTAAAGTGGAAAAGTGAAAAAACATAGTGCACTTTAAGCCCAACAAAGTTCAGAAAATTTGGATGTATCTATTGCGTTCCGAGGACAGAAATTTTAATTCCATCCAAAAATGAGCAGCCGAAGACTTTTTGTAATAAATTTTTCAATTCATAATGCCACAATCAGAGACAAAAAGTGGAAATACTTGGCGCTTCACAAAATGTTAAAAGTTTGTAGGTATCGGCTACATTCCCATGATACAAATTTTGATGCAAATTTTGATATTTATAACAATAATGGCCGTGAAAGCCTTAAAACTAGAACTTACAGATATTTTAATATTATCTTTGAATTTTGAAAAGTTCAGAAAGTATGTTGTGGATATTTCAAAACAATAAATTCAACAAAGCGGGCAAACTTAGATCAGTACTGTGCCCAAGAAAATGGATCGAGTTGAGTTGTACCAGTTGCATTATCTTCGTGCAAATTTTCGTACCATCACAACCAGAGCATCCGTAGAGCAAATCTTTTTGAAAATATTTTTCAATTCGTTATGCCACAATAGCAGCCAAAAAGTAGAAATACTGAGCACACATGTTGCTCCAGGAAATTTCCAAAGTTTGTAAGTATACGGTGCGTTCCAATGAAACATATTTTTATACTTCCAGAAAAAAGGAACCAAAGACTTTCTGACAATTTTTTGAATTAATCATGCCACAACTCAAGCATACCACACATTGGGCTCAATAAAGTTTATGAACTTTGCATGTAGCCATTACTTTTCGAAGCCAAATTTTAATCCCATCCAAAAATGAGCAAACGAAGAATTTTCGTAATAAAATTTTCCAGTCCTAATAATGCCAGTATTTCAGCAAAAAAGTGGAAATATTGGGCACACTTGTTACTTCACAGATATTTCAAAGTCTGTACGTATCTGTTGCAATTCAATGATACAAATTTTGATAATATCAGTAAAAACACATCAGAAGACTTCGTAAAATAATTTTTCAATATTTATTATGCTACAACTAAAGTAGGGAAGTGAAAAAATATAGCTCAATTGAGCCGAATGAAATTCTGAAATTTTGCATATATTCATGGCGATCCGAAGACAATAATTTTGATCCCATTGACAAATGAGCAACCACAGAATTTTCATAACAAAATTTTAAATTCTTAATGCCACAATCGGGGCCAAAAAGTGAAAATATTGGTACATTTGTTGCTTTACAGAATTTCCAACGTCTGTAGGTATCCGTTGCAATCCAATGATACAAATTTTGATAATATCAGTAAAAAAACATCAGAAGACTTCCTGAAACAATTTTTCAAAATTCATAATGCTACAACTAAATTAGGGAATTTAAAAAATGTAGCGTACATTGGGCCCAACAAAATTCTGAAATTTTGCATGTATGCGTGGCATTCTGAAGCCAGCAATTCTTAACCCATCGACAAATGAGCAAAAGGGAAAATACTTGGCACATTTGTCGCTTCACAGAATTTTCAAAGGCTGTAGGTATCCATTGCAATTCAATTATACAAATTTTGATCATATCAGTAAAAGCACATTGAAAGACTTCCTGAAACAATTTTTCAAAATTCATAATGTTACAACTAAAGTGGTGAAGTGAAAAAATAGAGCACATATTGAGCTATACAAAATTCTGAAATTTTGCATATATTCATGGCATTCCGAAGACAATAATTTTGATTCCATCGACAAATGAGCAACCGAAGAATTGTCATAACAAAAGTTCAATTCATAATGCTAAAATCGGAGGCAAAAAGTAGAAGTATTTGGTACATTTGTCGCTTCACACAATTTCCGAAGTTTGTAGGCATTCGTTGCAATCCAAAGATATAAATTTTGATAATGTCAGAAAAAACACATCGGAAGAATTTCTGAAACAGTTTTTTAAAATTCATTATGCTACAACTAAAGCAGGGATGTGAAAAAATGTAGAGCATATTGAGCCAAACAAAATTCTGAAATTTTGCATATATTCATGGTGTTCCGAAGACAATATTTTTGATCCCATTGACAAATGAGCAACCAAAGAACTTTCATAACAAAATGTTCAATTCATAATGCTACAATCGGAGCCAAAAAGTGGAAATACTTGGTACATTTGTCGCTTCACAGAATTTTCAGAGTCTATAGGCATTTATTGCAATCCAAAGATACAAATTTTGATAGAATATGGAGTATATACCGAAATAGCCTTTTGACATAAAGATATATTATACGAGCCATTTTGACATAAAGATATATCATTACTGAATACGGTTATCATCCAGAGGCATCCATATATATCCACATGCAGGTTGACAGTGTATTTGACTATTAATTCATCAAACGCAAGATGATTCTACACCATATTTTGGATAGAAAAACGACGTCAAAAATCTTTTGAAATGGATCAACAATTATCATGCAAGAAACATTTCATGATGTACAAATCTTATTATGGCAAGCGAGGAACATTTTATAATAAAGAGGAAAGGGACCAATAAAATAAATTGTCAACGGTGTAGAGTTAAAAAAAATATTTATTAAACACTGCTCAAAACTCGACATGATAATAACAAACTTTGCCACATACATTTTTTTGACACTCATTATTAGTTTTACAGAGTTTCTTTTCAAAATTTACATCGATTCACACCAATCACGATTAACAGTTCAACGTATACCATTTCATAGTTATCAAAGAATCGAAAAGAATGATTTCTCAAGAAATCTTATACGAGGAACATTTAATCGCGAAAGAGAAATTCCGTCGTAGAGTTAAGTGTGGAAAATAAAAAGTGCAGGGTTAACAATAATAAAAAAATGCATATTCATTTCAGCACTGTTCGAAAGTTGATTAAAAGCCCTTTACTATTTTCACACCATCACTTTCTTATTATTACTGTAACCAAGAGTCGATCGAACCTAACCACGATATTTATAACATCACAAATGTTCGTGAAAAAACATTCATATTTTCAATACTGTTTAAGCCACGAGATTCTAATTAGTCGCGATCGAAAGGGGGAAAAAAATAAAAAATACGTGAATTTGATGAAACTCTAAATTGCTGTCATTGAATTTATATTAAAGAAGTCATTTTTGGATCGTACGCGTACGATCCAAAATTATTTCGCGATCTGTGAATAAATTTATTCATAGATCGCGAAATAATATTTTTCCCGAATTTATCCACAACAGGACCCGCGTAAGCACTGCTCACTTCGAAAATTCCGTTCAGACTTTCCGCGGTATGGGTACTTCGAACTATTTATTTATTCACAGATCGCGAAATATTTTTTTTCCCCGAATTTATCCACAAACACGTCTCGCGTATAAGCACTTATTCTCACTTCGAAAACTCCGTTCAGACTTTGCGTGGTATAGGTAGAGAAAGATGAAACGGAATGGCCAATCACAAGCTCGGAAGGCGTCAAGAGGCCTTTCATTGTGTCGTATACAGACAAGCCAATACTTCGATGTAGCATAATCTTGAGCCTGTGCAAAGTTTTTTCTCAGGAAATACGGCATCAATCGTGCTGATTTAAGGCTCAATCGAAATATTTTTTCGTAATAAATCTCCCGTTCAATTTTCAAAGCACCATATGCCTCCTGAGCTTCGTAATTAAAGAAAATGAATTTCAGTTTTTACCTCACCACCGTGAATCGTTTTATTCATTGCTCGCACGTCCCGCACTTCGTTGTGTCGAAACTCCACTCAAACTTTCTGCTGTGTCGGTACCGAGAAAAGAGAGAGAAAAGTAGTTGTGACCAATCGCAGCTCGTTGCTCTCGTCGCCAGAGACCGGCTTTCATGTAAATGGGTTTTGATGGGCATCAAAACGCCTTTGATTGTGTCATATACAGACACGTCGAATCCTTCGATGTGTTAGTATTTTTTACATAATCTTGAGCCTGTGCAAAGTTTTTTCTCAGCAACTACGCCACCGATCATGCTGATTTTGGGCTCAATCGAAAGAGAATTTCTTAATTAGTCTCCAGTTAAATTTTCAAGCCATCAAATGACTCCTGTGCTTCGTAAATGAACAAAATGACATGCCAATTTTACCCCCACCACCGCGATTCGTTTTATTCAGAGATAATATAGTCTCGGCGAGCCTCGGGCCAGCAGACGACAGAACTGTCAATGTACTTGTCCCGAGACTCTACCGAGTCTCTTGATCATGCATAAAAATCCCCCTCGCGGAAAAAACCTGGACAAGTACATTTGTTGACCGCCGTTCCCATATTTTTCCACGAATATACATACACTGCAAAAACCTTTTCTCGCAAAAATCCCTGAGAAAATCTAATCCTATCAAAACGTAAGAAAACAGACCACTCTCAAAAAATATATCAAATAAATTCAAATCACACAAAACAAAATGAGTTAATCCTCGCGCAAAGCTAAGGTTGGGTTTCGCAAAAAGTTATAAAACAAATTAAGTTATACTAAAATATATGTGGCCAAATATGGGAGGCTTTATCGTGTGACAAAATCTTTAAATAATGTTGAATGTTGATAGAGAAAAGAATCAAGTTCGAAAATGCAGTTGTTTTACCTACCAGAATGAAAATAACAACTCTGTATTAATAAGAGCCTGAAGCAAAAAAAGATTGCAAACTAAAAAAAATTAGATGAAAAAGAATTTCGGCCGAAGTACTTGGCGAGGTTGTCACCATGACCGATAAATTATGTAAATTAAGTGAAAAAACATTCGTCAAGTACTTCGGCCGAATTTTTTTTTAATCTAATTTTTTTCTATGTTTTATAAAACAATTTGTAAGTCAAGGACGATGCATCATGTTCTTCCGTCATTTCATCTTTGAAAGAATAATAATTCTGAGGCTCCTGAGAGTAATGTTAAATATAATTATCTATTTGTAGCTTAGACCGAAATTGCTAATATCCTCACTGCCTTTTCGTCCATAAATGCCTTATTCTAATACACAACTTGAAAGCTAATGATAAAGTATTTAATTTTCTGAAATTTTGTCTTAGGGAAAAACTGGTACTTGAGGTCTCTTCTATAACACTTCCCTGCTAAGCTATAATCGAATAATAACCTATCAACGAATTACTAACATCTCGAAAATACTTCGAGTCTGTAGTTAACTCTTTTGAAAACATTATAACTTTTTTCTTATCACAGGAACGAAACGCTGCTATATTTAAACAACCTCAATAACAATGAATTTATGGGAGAAAATCTGTCTCATTCTCTTATGTGGAATTAGTAGTGTGAGCAGTACTGTTTCCTGACATTGAAATAAATCGATGATGTAATGATGCAAACACCTTGTAAGTTTATTTGTTATATACATACTCTATTGGAGTCTATATAAAGCGAAATATATGAAAATACTATAGAAATAAGAAGTGATATCAAATAGCAAAAATCCCCTCCCGGGGAAAAAAAACCTGGACAAGTACATTGGTGGTCCCTCGTTTCCCTATGATATCACAAAAAATCCAAAACCCCACATAAATTTTTTTTTAAATCTTTACTAATTTTATTCATATCCTGGAGGGAAACCAACCATATAGATCACAAAATCTCTAGCCAAAAAAGCAGACTTCCCAATAAATGTTACATTGAATTTATTTCCAGAGAACAAAACAAGAATCAAATCATTAAAAAATCAGCGTTCTCAAGATGAGAAAAATACCACTTATAATTGGTGTGTAAGAAGTATCAATAGTCTAGAAAAAAATGAAAAAAGGTCGACATCTAAGTTACGTGCAGCAGTAAACTTTATGATATCAGTACTAGGACAAGTATTTCTTTGGTGACTGAGAAGATATCAATATGGACGTACCGGCAACGTAGGGCATGCAGTTGGTGCATTGCTTCTGGGATCTCCTAAGTCGAGTAGCTACTTTTGTTTTGGCTATGGCGCCACCAATGTTGCCAAATAGTATTTACTTTTATGACCGAATGAAACAACATTACCCGCGCCATGGCTAAAATAACGAAAAACAAGCAGGAACAGAATGTTTCGCATAAGATCCCCTGCTTTTGTAATGTTAAAAAAAAAACTTCAATTTATGTCTGTACATGATAGCACAGTTTTGTTTGATTGGTAATAATTTGATGAACGTTCACCACCGTACGTTGAGCGTATACGCACAGAGTACTTGTCCGGCCCATAACTTTTTATTAAAATTGCTCATTCCAGTAAAAATCAGGGGTCTCTCTCAAAAATCAAGGATTATAAATACGCACTTTTTCAATGTTGGTATTGTCTTATTTAATTTTTATTTTGTTATGATTAATCCCGCATAACGGTTTAAATTCTCTTTTTCGAAACATAAAGGGCTATTTTGATAGATGGCGCCCAAGAACGTCAAAATGAAATGAACGGAGGGGGATTATTTTGTGTGAAATTTGCGTGATCTTAAAACTTTGGATACAAATTTGACGGTACATTCATAGCCTGCATTGATCTTTTGACCATTCACCAGTGATTAGTTAGATCTTCTACTAATAAATAGTAGCTTTCCAAAGTATAATAACTTTCATTGCTGGCAATAGTAGTTTTCGAAAGTATGATACGCTACATTGCTGGCAATGGTTTACTGAGTCGCATTTTCAGAAATTTCATAACTGACTGCACTTTATGTTAATGCAATTTTATGATGACTATGAACACCATTTTATTCCGATTGAATCGACGTTGAATGTTGCGTATGATACAAGGCCATTCTGAAATTCGCAGAAGAATTGATTTTCTTATAAATTTCTGACGGCGAAAAGCAACGCATGCAACGAAAAGCACCTCCAATTTGATTTTCACTTGAATGAGCAATTTTAATAAAAAGTTATGGGCCGGACAAGTACTCTGTGCGTATACGCTCAACGTACGGTGGTGAACGTTCATCAAATTATTACCAATCAAACAAAACTGTGCTATCATGTACAGACATAAATTGAAGTTTTTTTTTAGCATTACAAAAGCATGGGATCTTATGCGAAACTTTCTGTTCCTGCTTGTTTTTCGTTATTTTAGCCATGGCGCGGGCAATGTTGTTTCATTAGGTCATAAAAGTAAATACTATTTGGCAACATTGGTGGCGCCATAGCCAAAACAAAAGTAGCTACTCGACTTAGGAGATCCCAGAAGCAATGCACCAACTGCATGCCCTACGTTGCCGGTACGTCCATATTGATATCTTCTCAGTCACCAAAGAAATACTTGTCCTAGTACTGATATCATAAAGTTTACTGCTGCACGTAACTTAGATGTCGACCTTTTTTCATTTTATTCTAGACTATTGATACTTCTTACACACCAATTATAGGTGGTATTTTTCTCATCTTGAGAACGCTGATTTTTTAATGATTTGATTCTTGTTTTGTTCTGTGGAAATAAATTCAAAGTAACATTTATTGGGAAGTCTGCTTTTTTGGCTAGATATTTTGCGATCTATATGGTTGGTTTCCCTCCAGGATATGAATAAAATTAGTAAAGATTTGAAAAAAAAAGTTTAAGTGGGGTTTTGGATTTTTTGTGATATCATAGGGAAACGAGGGACCACCAATGTACTTGTCCAGGTTTTTTTTCCCCGGGAGGGGTTTTTGCTATTTGATATCACTTCTTATTTCTATAGTATTTTCATATATTTCGCTTTATATAGACTCCAATAGAGTATGTATATAACAAATGAACTTAAACGGTGTTTGCATCATTACATCATCGATTTATTTCAATGTCAGGAATCAGTACTGCTCACACTATTAATTCAACATAAGAGAATGAGACAGATTTTCTCCCATAAATTCATTGTTATTGAGGTTGTTTAAATATAGCAGCGTTTCGTTCCTGTGATAAGAAAAAAGTTATAATGTTTTCAAAAGAGTTAACTACAGACTCGAAGTATTTTCGAGATGTTAGTAATTCGTTGATAGGTTATTATTCGATTATAGCTTAGCAGGGAAGTGTTATAGAAGAGACCTCAAGTACCAGTTTTTCCCTAAGACAAAATTTCAGAAAATTAAATACTTTATCATTAGCTTTCAAGTTGTGTATTAGAATAAGGCATTTATGGGCGAAAAGGCAGTGAGGATATTAGCAATTTCGGTCTAAGCTACAAATAGATAATTATATTTAACATTACTGTCAGGAGCCTCAGAATTATTATTCTTTCAAAGATGAAATGACGGAAGAATATGATGCATCATCCTTGACTTACAAATTGTTTTATAAAACATAGAAAAAAATTAGATTAAAAAAAAATTCGGCCGAAGTACTTGACGAATGTTTTTTCACTTAATTTACATAATGTATCGGTCATGGTGACAACCTCGCCAAGTACTTCGGCCGAAATTCTTTTTCATCTAATTTTTTTTCGTTTGCAATCTTTTTTTGCTTCAGACTCTTATTAATACAGAGTTGTTATTTTCATTCTGGTAGGTAAAACAACTGCATTTTCGAACTTGATTCTTTTCTCTATCAACATTCAACGTTATTTAAAGATTTTGTCACACGATAAAGCCTCCCATATTTGGCCACATATATTTTAGTATAACTCAATTTGTTTTATAACTTTTTGCGAAACCCAACCTTAGCTTTTCGCGAGGATTAACTCATTTTGTTTTGTGTGATTTGAATTTATTTGATATATTTTTTGAGAGTGGTCTGTTTTCTTACTTTTTGATAGGATTAGATTTTCTTAGGGATTTTTACGAGAACAGGTTTTTGCAGTGTATGTATATTAGTGGAAAAATATGGGAACGGCGGTCAACAAATGTACTTGTCCAGGTTTTTTCCGCGAGGGGGTTTTTATGCGTAATATGATGCGTTTTTTCTCTTTCTTTTGAAACATCTCGCTTTATATAGATTAGAAAAAGGTTATATTCGGAAATTATCGCTTTTTCATTTCCAAACCCTGACCCCTTCTAATTCGAGTTTGGATTTTTCCCTATGAAATAAAGGGACACGTGTTTTAGAATTTTCAATTTGGCATTTTTTTTATTCTCGAGCCAG
Organism: Rhimphoctona megacephalus; assembly: GCA_963989365.1. Classification (NCBI taxonomy): domain Eukaryota; kingdom Metazoa; phylum Arthropoda; class Insecta; order Hymenoptera; family Ichneumonidae; genus Rhimphoctona; species Rhimphoctona megacephalus. The sequence goes on from OZ022415.1 coordinate 12,979,489, forward strand.
TCAAATTGTTTTGACATTTCGATTTACCTTTCTGGAATCAGGCTAAAATAAGTCGGCAACTGGGAGTCCGATACAAAAATTTACAAAGCTTTTGAGGGCAAGATTAGAGCAGTCAGAACTCTTCCATAGAATTTGTAGCAATTTGAATTTGTGCTTATCAAAGAAACATATTAAATAGCAGTATCTCCTTATTATATTTGTATGAAAAGTGAAAAAACATACTGCACTTTAAGCCCAACAAAGTTCAGAAAATTTGGATGTATCTATTGCGTTCCGAGGATAGAAATTTTAATCCCATCCAAAAATGAGCAGCAGAAGACTTTTGGTAATAAATTTTTCAATTCACAATGCCACAATCAGAGACAGAAAGTGGAAATACTTGGCGCACATGTCGCTTCACAAAGTGTTAAAAGTTTGTAGGTGTCGACTATATTTCCATGATACAAATTTTGATGCAAATTTTGATATTTATAACAATAATGGCCGTGAAAGCCTCAAAACTAGAACTTACAGAAATTTTAATATTATGTTTGAATTTTGAAAAGTTCAGAAAGTATGTTATGGATATTTTAAAACAATAAATTCAACAAAGCGGGCAAATTTAGATCAATACTGTGCCCAAGAAAATGGATCGAGTTGAGTTGTACCAGTTGCATTATCTTCGTGCAAATTTTCGTACCATCACAACCAGAGCATCCGTAGAGCAAATCTTTTTGAAAATATTTTTCAATTCTTTATGCCACAATAGGAGTCAAAAAGTAGAAATACTGAGAACACATGTTGCTCCAGGAAATTTCCAAAGTTTGTAAGTTTACGTTGTCTTCCAATGAAACGAATTTTTATACTTCCAGAAAAAAAGGAACCAAAGACTTTCTGACAATTTTTTGAATTAATCATGCCACAACTCAAGCATACTACACATTGGGCTCAATAAAGTTTATGAGCTTTGAAGGCCCTAAAATTTTTTTAATTAATTACAGGAGATAAAAGCAACTATCGTAAACGTAATTCCGGCAATCGACCATAAAATGTGATGTGAATAAATATTCGTCCATATTGGTTTCATCTCGATACGTAAAAAGTCATTCATTTTATGCGTATTGATCTGGGTTATTGAGAACCAAATATCGCATCTTTTTGTCGGGATAATTTTTTCGTTAAGATTTTAATGAATCCAAGTAGAATAACTCACAGTACTACTTGGATTCATGTAAATATCAACGAAAAAATTATCCCGACGATAGAAATGGAAGGCAGACTTTTTTCCGAAATTTTTCGCTCTAGATAAATGAAACATCAAAGAACCAGTTTTACGTAATTGGATAGAAAACGTATCGAATCCATTGTAAAAAAAGTTTATGCATTTCTTCATTCCTATTTTTATCAACAAGGTGAAATTATGATATTTGCAAATACCATTTATAATAATAATGGCTGTGAAAGCCTCAAAACTGGAAGAACTTACAGATATTATAATATTATCTTTGAATTTTGAAAAGTTCAGAAAGTATGTTATGGATACTTTAAAACAATAAATTCAACAAAGCGGGCAAACTTAGATCAGTACTATGCCCAAGAAAATGGATCGAGTTGAGTTGGACCAGTTGCATTACGTTCGTGCAAATTTTCGTACCATTACAACCAGAGCATCCGTAGAGCAAATCTTTTTGAAAATATTTTTCAATTCGTTATGCCACAAGAGGAGCCAAAAAGTAGAAATACTGAGCACTCATGTTGCTTCAGGAAATTTCTAAAGATTGTAAGTATACGTTGCGTTCCAATGAAACAAATTTTTATACTTCCAGAAAAAAAGGAACCAAAGACTTTCGGACAATTTTTTGAATTAATCATGCCACACCTCAAGCATACCACACATTGGGCTCAATAAAGTTTATGAATTTTGCATGTAGCCATAACTTTTCGAAGCCAAATTTTAATCCCATCCAAAAATGAGCAACCGAAGAATTTTCATAATAAAATGTTCAAGTCCTAATAATGCCACTATTCGAGTCAAAAAGTGGAAATATTGAGCACACTTGTCACTTCACAGATATTTCAAAGTCTGTACGTATCTGTTGCAATTCAATGATACAAATTTTGATATTATCAGTAAAAACACATCCTTCCTGAAACTTCCTGAAACAATTTTTCAAAATTTATTATGCTGCAACTAAAGTGGGGAAGTGATAAAATATAGCTCAATAGAGCCAAATGAAATTCTGAAATTTTGCATATATTCATGGCGTTCCGAAGACAATAATTTTGATCCCATTGACAAATGAGCAACCGCAGAATTTTCATAACAAAATTTTTAATTCATAATCCAACAATCGGAGCCAAAATGTGGAAATACTTGGTACATTTGTTACTTTACAGAATTTTCAAAATCTGTAGGTATCTGTTGCAATCCAATGATATAAATTTTGATAATATCAGCAAAAAACATCAGAAGACTTCCTGAAACAATTTTTCAAAATTCATTATGCTACAACTATATTAGGGAATTGAAAAAATGTAGCGCACATTGGGCCCAACAAAATTCTGAAATTTTGCATGTATGCGTGGCATTCTGAAGCCAGCAATTCTTAGCCCATCGACAAATGAGTAGTCGAAGAATTTTCATAACATAATTTTCAATTCCTAATGCCATAAGGCATCTTCTCACTTTAAGCGCCTCAAAAATAGGCTGTTTTTGCGATTTTTTTTCGAGGATTTTTGCTTAAAATTATGGGATAAAACGGATCCTATGTAATAAACACATCTTTCAAGTACATGAAAAAATTTTTATTTTATTTTTTTAAACAATTATTATAATACATCAGTAGCATTGAAAAACCCGTGTAAAAATGTTATGGTCGTGGCTTGTTGATGGTATCTCCGAGACGGGTCGTCTGAAACAAAAAAATAAAACTGTTTTAGATTCAGTATGTCAGTGGCTATAGCGCATATCATCAGATTTTTGATATTCGCGAAAATAACAAAATGGCGCACGTTTTTCGAAAAAGTAAAAAAAAACCACGATTTTTTTGCAGTTTTTTGTAAAAAAAAAATTCTTAAAATCAAAATTTAAAAAATCTGATGATATGCGCTATAGCCATAACTATGAAGCATATGTCATTCAAATTTCATGACAATCGGCCGGATAGTTTCCGAAATTTCATCAACAAAGCACCGAAAAACCTTGTTTTGAGATAACTGCGTTTAAAGTTTTGGAGGGATCGCCGGGTACTCTCAGGTAGTCACCTAACGGTCGCCAAAAAATGTAGTTAGACTCGTCCGATCTTTATGAAATTTCGAGATGACATTTTTGAAGATATGTACTTTCAAAATTTAAAAAAAAAAAAAAATCGATTTTTTTAAATTTCCAAAGTGAGAAGACGCCATAATCGAAACCAAAAAGGGAAAATACTTGGCACATCTGTCGCTTCACAGAATTTTCAAAGTCTGTAGGTATTCATTACAATTCATTTATACAAATTTTGATAATATCAGTAGAAACACATCGGAAGACTTCCTGAAAATTTTTTTCAAAATTCATAATACAACTAAAGTGGAGAAGTGAAAAAATAGAGCGCATATTGAGCCAAACAAAATTCTGCAATTTTGCATATATTCTGGCATTCCAAAGACAATAATTTTGATCCCATCGACAAATGAGCAGCGGAAGAATTTTCATAACAAAATTTTCCATTCTTAATGCTAAAATCGGAGGCAAAAAGTAGACATACTTGATACATTTGTCGCTTCACACAATTTCCAAAGTCTGTAGGCATTCGTTGCAATTCAAAGATATAAATTTTGATTATGTCAGAAAAAAACACATCTGAAGACTTTCTGAAATAATTTTTTAAAATTCATTATGCTACAACTAAAGCGGGGATGTGAAAAAATATAGAGCATATGGAGCCAAACAAAATTCTGAAATATTGCATATATGCATGGTTTTCCAAAGACAATATTTTTGATGCCATTGACAAATGAGCAACCGACGAATTTTCATAACAAAATGTTCAATTCATAATGCTACAATTGGAGCCAAGAAGTGGAAATACTTGGTACATTTGTCGCTTCACAGAATTTTTAGAGTCTATAGGTTGTAACGTTGTACAAAAGTCTATGCTCACCTGTTTCGTGGCGGGGACCACCACAGCACCCGTCTTCCTCAAACGCTGAGAGACTGATATTATTATTAGAAGGGATTCCGAGCATTGTTGCAATTTATCCTACGCAGCCCTCAAAATTGTATTCATTGTCCTACGATCCAGGCTAAACTAGCCCTCGAAATTGTATCGGCCCGCCGTATAAAAATTCTGTCTCCGCTAAGCACCGTCCAAAGTATTTCCGCGTCTTGCGCGCCCGTCGAGGTCACGAACAACAACTGCAATATATCGAAAAGGAATAAGACGACGCACACAACAAGGAGAAACGAAGAGCCCAACAACAATCGCGTTTTCGCCACAACGAGACCCCAAGAATCAACAACCCCTAGTCCCTTCCCCAGGAACACAAGAATCCGTTCACTATCGCCTTCCCTACCCGCTTCAAGAAATTTCCCCCCCTTCTGTAAGTCCCTTCTGTTCCGAACGAACAAATTATAAAGAATAATAAATTCACTCACCAACGGGAAGAGAAATACTCGCTTACCAAAGAAGAAAAACATCGCAGTCATAGAGCCAAGTCGTGAGGACCTAACCTCAAACCGTCATCGTATCTCGAGGTCGGACAAATAATCCATGGATCTCGAGAGAAAAACACAGTCCCACGGCGTCGAGGTTCTTACCGGTCACGATCTCAGGACCGTCGACCCCTGGACAACCCCGTCGGGGCGACGAAAAATATCGAAAAAGTCCCCGAAGGACAGCTAACACGCGCGCACAGCCCAGACAGCAAACAATAAACATCGAGGAGATTCAAGCCTGCGCGCCAGTTCGAGCCAACGACACGGCGGCGCGCTAGATCAGTACGCCGAGACACAGTGCCCTCTTCGCCTACATCGAGTCGAACGCCAAACTTGGAGCAGAGTCCCCTCTACCCTCCCCACTCCCCTTACCTACGAACGAGTCCACGTTTGAAACCAACAGGCACGTGATTGGGTACCGAGTCCGCGCGCGAGGAGAAATTCCCCCCACCAGCGAGTCACCCGCAAGGAAAGCGCGAGAGGGCGAATCTCAAAGAAAATTCTCCATCACGACGCGGCGTGAGTACCGTAGCCTTCGAGTAGCCACGAAAAATAAAATTCGAAAAAAGACGCAAATTGCGAGCCTCCGATCCGGCAGGACTAAAGAGGACCGAGCGAGACTCGTGGACGATTTGTGGAGCGATAAAATAAATCCACGTGATTAAAAGTAAGTCATTTTTCGTTCCTTGCATTCGCGACGCGTGGAAGCTCTCGTCGGCCATAGTAGCCATTATACGCTGTACGACGCGTGGCCCTGCCAGATTTTTGAGTTGTATTTTATTAATTTTTGGAGCCCTTCTGGCTTATAAGTTCGACCCCCTTTTGTTATTGAGTAGTTGCGGAAACTAATTAAGTGCGCGACGAGTGCTGTGGTGTTAATTTAAGGCCGTTATTTTGTGATTAAGCGAAGCGCTTTTCCCCCTCCATTCCGGTGCTATAGACAAGTCCCGTCGTTCGGTCGCGCGTTGGCCGAAACGAACCAAACCTTTTTCTTTACGATATTTTCGAGTGACATTTTCTTTTCTTGCGTCGCCATTACGGCATTTATTAGTGACTTAATTATTATTATTTATTTCTCTTAAATTGTTTTTTTCGTGAGTGGTGCGCGCAACACATTTCTGGCGCCGATTAGGCCTTATCCCATTTTCGTCGACGCGCCATTGTTTGTCGTCGTGCAGTCACGTGCATGACCTCGCGACCAAGCCGTACTTTCGTTCGATTTATTATTTTATTTTCTTTTCCTTCTTCTTCTCGTTATTGTCACACGAGAGATATTTAGCTTGCGTAAAGTACAACAGGAATTAAGTCCTTATTTTGTTTTTTTTTTATTTTGGTATTTTCTCTCTCCCCCGTCGAACCAATTGTTCGAAAGTTCACGGGTATTAAAATAAGACGCCTGAGCTATCAGGGACCCTCTGTCCTTGAGATATTATTTTTCTTCTTGAATCTATTATTCATGCTCCGAGCTAGGCCCAACTAGTTAGAATTATTATTTCCCCTTTCTTATGTTTGCGACCCTTAGACCTAAGTTCCATAATTTGTAAAAGAAAAAAAAGGAGAATAAGAATTATTTCTTTTGTTAATTTTTTTATGTTAAAAATTAACTGGCGCCCAATTAATTAAGCTATTGTTTTTGTTTGCTTGAGCCCTTAATAAATTATTGTTGTTATGTTGATTCTCCCAACAAATTTTGTGTTTCGTTTTCTTTATTAAAATTTATTTTTCCCCATTTATTTTCTTTCCTATTTTTTTTCTATTTTCTTTATTTTTTTTGTTCTCTTTCTTGGCGATTTTGTGGCGAAATACGTCACAAGGTATTCGTTGCAATCCGAAGATACAAATTTTGATAATACCAGGATATGGACTATATACCGCCATAGTCTTTTGACATAAGGATATATTATACAAGCCATATACACATAAAGATATATCATTACTTACTACGGTTATCATCCAGAGGCATCCATATATATCCAGATGCAGGTTGACAGTGTATTTGTCTATTAATTCATCAAACGCGAGATAATTCTACACCATATTTTGGATAGAAAAGCGACGTCGAAAATCTTTTGAAATGGACCAACAATTATCATGCAAGGAACATTTTATGATGTACAAATCTTTATTATGGCAAGCGAGGAACATTTTATAATAAAGAGGAAAGGGACCAATAAAATAAATTGTCAACGGTGTTGAGTTAAAAAAAATATTCATTGGACACTGCTCATAACTTGGCATGATAATAACAAATCTTGCCATATACATTTTTTTGACACTCATTATTAGTTTTATAGTTTCTTTTCTAAATTTACATCGATTCACACCAATCATGATTAACAGTTCAACGTACACCATTTCATAGTTATCAAAGAAACGAAAAGAATGATTTCTTAAGAAATCTCATACGAGGAACATTTAATCGCGAAAGAGAAAAGAGATCGCTTTCGTTTCCGTCGTAGAGTTAATTGTGGAAAATAAAAACTGCAGATCTAACGAGAAAGATCTAACGGAATGGCCAATCACAAGCTCGAAAGGCGTCAACAGGCCTTTCATTGCGTCGTATACAGACATGCCAATACTTCGATGTTAGCATAATCTTGAGCCTGTGCAAAGTTTTTTCTCAGCAAATGCGGCATTAATGGTGCTGATTTAGTGCTCAATCGAAGTATTTTTTCGTAATAAATCTCCAGTTCAATTTTCAAATCATCATATGCCTCCTGAGCTTCGTAATTAACCCATTAACGCCGAGGTGATCAGAATTTTTACTAACTTTTCAACGTGTTTATTTATTATGTTATCGGACCAAAAAAATAATGCAATACCTCTATTCCTACGCGGAATTCGATGCTCTTTCAGAATCTGAACTCAAAATTTCGATTAGACACCGAGAAAAAAAAATATGGCCGATTTAAACGTGAAAAACGTGAAAATTTTCGAAAAAAAATTTTTTTCGCATTTTTTTTCACAATGATACCGTAAAGCTATCAACTTTTTACAATGATCAGAGGTGATCATGGCACTCGAACATTAAGAGGAATTTTTTTCAGAAAAATTCATCAACGCGTTTTTTCAAAATGGCGGCGAGAATGAAAAAATTTTATAAAAATCTTAATCTATCGGTTTCTTCAAAACTATAAACTTGAGAAAAAAATTTCTAAGAACAAAAATGGCTTAAAATTAGTCGAAGAATACTCTTAAATTTTTTCAGAATTTTTGAAAACAATTTTTAATTTTCGAAAATTTCAAAAAATTCAATTTTTCAAAAATACCTGAAAAATTTTTGGAAAAATTTCCTTCAAGTGTTCCTTGACTACTTCTTTTCTGATTCTGTGCATATACATTGTTTTTTTCTACTCTTAGCATTACCCAGAGACAACGGCGTGGACGTGGTAGAACTTTGTCTCCTTTGGGGTGCTTTTTTTTCGTGAGTCCCCTTGCCTCTCACGTTTCGGGGTGCTTTTTTTCGTGAGTCCCCTTGCCTCTCACGTTTCGGGGTGCTTTTTTTTCGTGAGTCCCCTTGCCTCTCACGTTTCGGGGTGCTTTTTTTCGTGAGTCCCCTTGCCTCTCACGTTTCGGGGTGCTTTTTTTTCGTGAGTCCCCTTGCCTCTCACGTTTCGGGGTGCTTTTTTTTCGTGAGTCCCCTTGCCTCTCACGTTTCGGGGTGCTTTTTTCGTGAGTCCCCTTGCCTCTCACGTTTCGGGGTGCTTTTTTTCGTGAGTCCCCTTGCCTCTCACGTTTCGGGGTGCTTTTTTCGTGAGTCCCCTTGCCTCTCACGTTTCGGGGTGCTTTTTTTTCGTGAGTCCCCTTGCCTCTCACGTTTCGGGGTGCTTTTTTTTCGTGAGTCTTCTTGTCTTTCATTTTAACATTTCTTTTATCAGTGCTTTTTTGCCCAACAATTATTGCATACATATAGATTGCATTTTTCACAATAGATCCTTGTTCTTATTGGACATTTTTCATTTGAACAATTTTTTAATTTGTCCCTATTAGATCGTGTATGAAGTGTTTTACTTGTTTGACCTTTTTGAATATAATATTTAGCAATTGAAGTAGTTAACTCTTTTATTCCACTTTTTTCTTTCCATCACGTGTAGCATTGAAAATTACGTGGGCATTTGTAATGGATGCCTGTATAAATCTTATAAAAACGACCCATGTCCATTTTTTGGAACGTATACTTGGAAGTACATTATTGCAGTGTCCATCATGCACGTCAACACCACCCATAAATTTGTTGTACAAATGAAAAGCTTGCGGAAAAGGTATATCAGTTTTGGATCGAGCCTCTGAACTATATCTTCTCGAAGTTGATAGTGGACTTACACCTGCAGTAGTTGAAGCTATTGAAACGGGCTTCGAATCCATAATAGTGATGAAATTTATGCCACTATTTCGATCATGTTTTACAATATAAGTACCTCGTGGAGCTTTCTTTTCAAGTATATTCTTTTCTTTGACTCGATTGTCTCTGATAGTGCCAGTGCATTTCAAACGTAATTTTTGCAAGTGTAAAATTAAATCCATATTTGTAAAAAAATTATCAAAGTACAAATGAAATGCAGGGATTTTATTATAATTTATTAGCCGAAAAAAAGGTTCTAATAAATGCAATACTACACGAGTACCTAAAGCACATTTTACTAATTTGTTTCCGGTTTGGGAATTTTTACCGCAATATAGATCTAAATTTAGTAGATAGCCGTCTGAAGTGCATAAACCCCAAAATTTCAAACCAAACCTTATTGGTTTCCCTCGAATAAATTGTTTCAAAACAGTTTTTGCATAAGACTTGGACATCATTTCATCAATAGATATAGAAATTTTCCATATTCCGAACTTTAGGAGGTTGTTTTGGAAAAGTTTCAACATCGAACGAACCCGCCACCCTCTATCGTTTGGATCCTTGTCTTCAGCTTTTGAATATTTTATTTTAGACTTGATTTCTTCAAACTTATCGCGAGTCATTGCAGAAGAAACAATTTCACTAGATAAGAATGGATCAGATGACCAATAATCTCTCTGAGACATTCTTTTATTGAATGAACTGAAAATAACTATACCTATAAAAGTGTCAAGATCTTGTAATTTCAGATCATAATTATTCTCTTTAGACGCATCAATTATATATTGTTTCATTTCGGCGGAAAAAAAGGTTTCAAACAATTGGAAAGGCTCGCACGCCTGTATATTCTTTTTTGTAGCTTCAGATAATAATATTGTTTCTTCACAAGTATTTGGATATGATTTCTCGCCATCGATCCAAATGAATTCGTGATTTTTTTCAAGTTTATCTAAGTTTTCAGAATATAATGCACAAGCTTTTTTATAAGTAATATTTGGTATTGTGAATTCATGTTTAGAATCTGAATCAGATATCGAATCACAATCGGAATCAGAATCATCGGAGCCTGAATTATCTGCATTCGGAATCAAAATGTTTTCGTCGGAATCATTATCCGAATAATCTGATTCATACTCTGCATGCAATGAAGCAGAAGATTTTGAACGTTTTCGTGACATAACAAATGTATTGAAAAAGTGAAAACTAATATTTTTTTTATATGCTTTACCTATAATTCATGTAAAAATTGTATACAACATATGTGTCCATGCACAAGTGAAAGGATATACGAGTTTGTTCGTGAATTTTGTAGTGGTAGATAGAAACAAAATTTTATGTACCATTCAAGAAAATTTTTTTTCTCTAAACCTATAGACTTTACGAAAGAATTTTTAACAACAAAAAAGTCTTAAAATTAGTCAAGGAACACTCTCAAATTTTTCCAAAAATTTTTCAGGTATTTTTGAAAAATTGGATTCTTTGAAATTTTCGAAAATTAAAAATTTTCAAAAATTCTGAAAAAATTTAAGAGTATTCTTCGACTAATTTTAAGCCATTTTTGTTCTTAGAAATTTTTTTCTCAAGTTTATAGTTTTGAAGAAACCGATAGATTAAGATTTTTATAAAATTTTTTCATTCTCGCCGCCATTTTGAAAAAACGCGTCGATGAATTTTTCTGAAAAAAATTCCTCTTAATGTTCGAGTGCCATGATCACCTCTGATCATTGTAAAAAGTTGATAGCTTTGCGGTATCATTGTGAAAAAAAATGCGAAAAAAATTTTTTTTCGAAAATTTTCACATTTTTCACGTTTAAATCGGCCATATTTTTTTTTCTCGGTGTCTAATCGAAATTTTGAGCTCAGATTCTGAAAGAGCATCGAATTCCGCGTAGGAATAGAGGTATTGCATTATTTTTTTGGTCCGATAACATAATAAATAAACACGTTGAAAAGTTAGTAAAAATTCTGATCACCTCGGCGTTAATGGGTTAAAGAAAATGAATTTCAGTTTTTACCCCCAACACGGCAAATCGTTTTATTCAGAGATAATATACTCGGGCGAGCCTCGGGCCAGCAGACGACAGAGCTGTCAATGTACTTGTCCCGAGACTCTACGGAGTCTCTTGATAAAAGAACTACGAACAAGTATCAAAACTTTAATGTTTTTTGATTTTGTAAAAAAATTTGAAAAAATATTACACTGAAACATCCATTCCAACAGATCAACGGATAGGAAAGTATTTCATAAAAAATGACACCGAGAAATTATTCCAATATCATCAGAATGCACCGAAAGTTTTTCAATAAAAGTAATCATAACGAAACGAGATTTTGAAACAAAAAAAAACCGGCCAAGTGCAAGTCGGACTCGCGCACGAAGGGTTCCGTACCATTATCTATAAAAACGGCAAAAAATCACGTTTGTTGTATGGGAGCCCCCTTAAATATTTATTTTATTCTGTTTTTTAGTATTTGTTGTTATAGCGGCAACCGAAATACATCGTCTGCGAAAATTTCAAGTGTCTAACTATCATGGTTCATGAGATACAGCCTGGTGACAGACGGACAGACAGATAGACGGACGGATAGCGGAGTCTTAGTAATAGGGTCCCGTTTTACCCTTTGGGTACGGAACCCTAAAACGTATGCGCACCAAATTTCGAGAGCAAAAGTGTGATTGGAAAAAAGAATTTCGGTTGAAGTGCCACATGAATTTTTCTTTTATAACGTTTATTGATCACAAATTATATCTCATGAGCAGGGAAAACAAAATTGGTAAAGTACTTATGAATTTTTTTTTCTCGAATCAAATATCGTTTCGCTCAAAATTATTTCGCGTCACTTGATTCTATTTTGGGTTGCGAGTGCAAATAGTATTTTCATGTATTTAACCACTCTAGGGTGGTTTAAAACTATGTATAATTCAAACCTAGAGTGGTATCATACACCATTCTCTCGGTTATATAAAAAACGTAGAGAATAGTTTCCATATAAACCTTGTTATTGCATGCAAGGGACATTTTATGGTAACACAGAAGAGGCACCGTTTTTGACTCCATTGTAGAGTTTACATTCGGAAAATTGGAATATTAAGGCTAGGGTTAAAAAAAAATATGTATTTAGGCACTGTTCTAAAGTTTATTTATTGAATTACACTTTATTTTTGCACTCTATTACTCTTCTATCTACATATTCAAATAACGTTAACCTAAAGTTTCACTTTAACCAAATAAAACTGACCGCGATCTTTATAACCTAACGACTGTTCAAAGATATTAATTATTCACCGAATATGAGTTTATCATACACCATTCCCTTATATAGTTATAGAAAAAAGAGAATGGTTTCTAAATAAACCTTGTTATTGCATCCGAGGAACATTTTATGGTAAAAGAGAAGGGGCACCGTTTTCAACTCCGTTCTAGAGTTTACGTTCGGAAAAATGAATTGTTGGGACTAGGGTTAATAAAAAAAAATATTTATTTAGACACCCTTCAAAATTTTATTTATTGAATCACACTTCGTTTTTGCACTATTACTATTCCATCGGTAATATGATAAAAGTCATTTTAATCAAAAGTTGAAATTGATCGCGATCTATATAACCTCCCAACAAAGATATTACGTATTCACCGAATACGCGTTTATCATACACCTTTCTCTTAGTTAACAAAAAAAAAAAAAACAAAGAGAATGGTTTCTAAATAAACCTTATTTTTGCATCCGAGGAACATTTTATGGTAAAAGTAAACAGGCACCGTTTTCGACTCCGTTCTAGAGTTTACGTTCAGAAAAATGGATTGTTGGGTCTAGGGTTAATAAAAAAATATATTTATTTAGACACTATCCAATCACACTTTATTTTTGCACTATCACTCTTCTATCTATAATAAAAGTCTCTTTAAGCAAAAGTTGAAACTAGCCGCGATCTTTATAACCTCACGACAAAGATATTAAATATTCACCGAATACGAGTTTATCATACACCATTCTCTTGGTTAACAGAAAAAACGAAGAGAATGGTTTCTAAATAAACCTTGTTATTGCATTCGAGGAACATGTTGATGGTAAAAGAGAAAAGGGACCATTTTCGATTCCGTTGTAGCAGAGTTTACGTTCGGAAAAAAATTGTAGGGGCTAGGTATAATTAAAAAATATTTATTTAGACACTGTTCAATGGTTTATTATTACACTTTATTTTCCCACCATCACTATTCTATCTATATAAAAGTCACTCTTTACTCGTCTATCTATAAACACCACTCTAACCAAAAGTTGAAATTGACCGCGATCTTTATAACCTCATGACTGATGTTATAAAAAAGATATTGGTCAGCTGTCATATGGACGATCGATCGAATATCACCACACTGAACCATGAAATGATTTTTTTTATAAATTTATCGATATAATTGCTCACACGTCCCGCACTTCGTTATGTCAAAACAACGTTCAAACTTTATGTTGGCTCCGTACAGAGGAAAGACGGGTCGTCGTGACCAATCGCAACTCGTTGCTTCCGTTGCCGGAGACCGGCTTTTATGGAAATGGGTTTTGATGGGCATCAAAACGCCTTTGATTGTATCGTCTGAGCGCATATACAGACAAGGCAAATTCTTGAATGTAGTAGAATCGAGCATAATCCTAAGCCTGTGCAAAGTTTTTTCTCAGCAATTACGCAACCAATCGTGCTGATTTTAGGCTCAATCGAAAGAGCATCGCTCAATTAGTCAAAAGTTCGCTTCTCAAGCCGCCAAATGACTCCTAGGCTCTACAATTAGCGAAAACGTCATAAAATTTTTACCCCCACCACCGCGAATCGTCTTGTTTAGAGATAATATAGACTCGGCGAGCCTCGGGACAGCAGACGACAGAGCTGTCAATGTACTTGTCCCGAGACTCTACCGAGTCTCTTGATACTCCAAATGAAAAGTAGAAATGAAAAAGTTCACATATTTTATCGAGGTCCCAAGAAAAAAAGCAACAATGCCCATCGTGAATGTCTGGTAAAAAATAGAGTCTACAAGTAAATGATCAATTTGCGCATAAAAAAAATAATTACTTTACAAAAACAGAAATGGAAAAGCCAATGATTTACGTTCAGCATTAAAATTGATAATATCAATAATAGGACAAGTATTTTATTGTCGCTTGAGGATGGAGTATTTAAAAAAAAGCAAAAATTAGTTGGTTATTGAAAAAAGTCACCAATGTACAAAAATAAAAATCGGTCAAAAGAACAGAGTCCAGAAAAAAAAATCGGGATGAAAAAAAACTTGAAGAAAAAAATTTCAAACGAAAAAAATTAGATTGAAAAAAAAATTTCGGCCGAAGTACTTGGTGAGTTTATAACACATCAAGAGACTCGGTAGAGTCTCGGGACAAGTACATTGACAGCTCTGTCGTCTGCTGGCCCGAGGCTCGCCGAGACTATACTTTCTCGAAACAAAACTTTTCGCGGTGGTTGGGGTAAAATTGGCACATCATTTTGTTCGTTTTCGAAGCTCACGAGTCGTTTGAGGCCTTGAAAATTGAACTGGAGATTCATTAAGAAATTATCTTTCGAATGAGCCCAAATTTAGCACGATCGGTGACGTAAATGCTGAGAAAAAACTTTGCACGGGCTCAAAATCACGCAAAAGTCACCTACACATTCAAGAATCAGACGTGTCTGTATACAACACCAAAGCCGGCTGAAAGTGTCTCTCGAGTTTCTGATTGGTTCATTCTGACGACACCCATATATATATAACACTATCGAAGGCCTCATGTCCTCGCGGTTAACTTCACGGCGCTGTCGCAGACCGACGTCACATGAGACTTCCTCCACCTCGTCGCTATATATATATATACCGAACAGCGGAAAGTTTGACAGGTCGAGTGTTGTTATTATCTCTGAATAAAATGATTCACCGTGGTGGGAGTAAAAACTGAAATTCATTTTCTTTAATTACGAAGCTCAGGAGGCATATGATGATTTGAAAATTGAACTGGAGATTTATTACGAAAAAATACTTCGATTGGCCCTTAAATCAGCACGATTAATGCCGTATTTGCTGAGAAAAAACTTTGCACAGGCTCTAGATTATGCTGACATCGAAGTATTGGCATGTCTGTATACGACACAATGAAAGGCCTCTTGACGCCTTCCGAGCTTGTGATTGGCCATTCCATTTCATCTTTCTCTACCTATACCACGCAAAGTCTGAACGAAGTTTTCGAAGTGAGAATGAGTGCTTATACGTGAGACGTGTTTGTGGATAAATTCGGGAAAAAAATTATTTCGCGATCTGTGAATAAATAAATAGTTCGAAGTACCCATACCGCGGAAAGTCTGAACGGAGTTTTCGAAGTGAGAAGTTCTTATGCGGGACGTGTTGTGGATAAATTCGGGAAAAATAATTATTTCGCGATCTATAAATAAATTTATTCACAAATCGCGAAATAATTTTGGATCGTACGCGTACGATCCAAAAATGATTTCTTCAATATAAATTCAATGACAGCAATTTAGAGTTTCATTCAAATTCACGTATTTTTTATTTTTTTCCCCCTTTCGATCGCGACTAATTAGAATCTCGTGGCTTAAACAGTATTGAAAATATTAATCTTTTTTCACGAACATTTGTGAGGTTATAAATATCGAGGTTAGGTTCAATCGACTCTTGGTTACAGCAATAATAAGAAAGTGATGGTGTGAAAATAGTGAAGTGCTTTTAATCAACTTTCGAACAATGCTGAAATGAATATACATTCTTTTATTATTGTTAACCCTGCAGTTTTTATTTTCCACACTTAACTCTTCGACGGAATTTCTCTTTCGCGATTAAATGTTCCTCGTATAAGATTTCTTGAGAAATCGTTCTTTTCGTTTCTTTGATAAATATGAAATAGTGTACGTTGAACTGTTAATCATGATTGGTGTGAATCGATGTAAATTTGGAAAAGGAACTCTATAAAACTAATAATGAGTGTAAAAAAAATGTATATGGTAAAGTTTGTTATTATCATGCCGAGTTTTGAGCAGTGTTTAATAAATATTTTTTTTTAACTGTACACCGTTGACAATTTATTTTATTGGTCCCTTTCCTCTTTATTATAAAATGTTCCTCGCTGGCCATAATAAGATTTGTACATCATAAAATGTTCCTTGCATGATAATTGTTGGTCCATTCCAAAAGATTTTCGACGTCGTTTTTCTATCCAAAATATGGTGTAGAATCATCTCGCGTTTGATGTATTAATAGACAAATACACTGTCAACCTGCATTTGGATATATATGGATGCATCTGGATGATAACCGTAGTAAGTAATGATATATCTTTATGTCAAAATGGCTCGTATAATATATCTTTATGTCAAAAGACTATGGCGGTATATACTCCATATCCTATCAAAATTTGTATCTTTGGATTGCAACGAATGCCTATAGACTAGAAATTCTGTGAAGCGACAAATGTACCAAGTATTTCCACTTTTTGGCTCCGATCGTAGCATTATGAATTGAACATTTTGTTATGAAAATTTTTCGGTTGCTCATTTGTCAATGGGATCATAAATATTGTCTTCGGAACACCGTGGATATATGCAAAATTTCAGAATTTTATTTGGCTCAATATGCTCTATATTTTTTCACATCCCCGCTTTAATTGTAGCATAATGAATTTTAAAAAATTGTTTCAGAAAGTCTTCCGATGTGTTTTTTCTGACATTATCAAAATTTATATCTTTGGATTGCTACGAATGCCTACTGAAAGAATTTTTTAGGAATAAAATTCTTTCTGTAGTTTGTAGGCTAACGAATGCCTACAAACTTCGGAAATTGTGTGAAGCGACAAATGTACCAAGTATTTCTACTTTTTGCCTCTGATTTTAGCATTATGAATTGAACTTTTGTTATGAAAATTCTTCGGTTGCTCATTTGTTAATGGGATCAAAATTATTGTCTTCGGAACGCCATGAATATATGCAAAATTTTAGAATTTTGTATGGCTCAATATGCGCTCTATTTTTTCACTTCACCACTTTAGTTGTAACATTATGAATTTTGAAAAATTGTTTCAGGAAGTCTTCCGATGTCCTTTAACTGATATTATCAAAATTTGTATAATTGAATTGCAATGGATACCTACAGCCTTTGAAAATTCTGTAAAGCGACAGATGTGCCAAGTATTTTCCCTTTTGCTCATTTGTCGATGGATTAAGAATTGCTGCCTTCAGAATGTCATGCATACATGCAAAATTTCAGAATTTTGTTGGGCCCAATGTGCGCTACATTTTTTCAATTCCCTAATTTAGTTGTAGTATAATGAATTTTGAAAAATTGTTTCAGGAAGTCTTCTGATATTTTTTTACTGATATTATCAAAATTTGTATCATTGGATTGCAACGGATACCTACAGACGTTGGGAATTCTGTAAAGCAACAAATGTAGCAAGTATTTCCACTTTTTGGCTCCGATTGTGGCATTAAGAATTAAAAATTTTGTTATGAAAATTCTGCGGTTGCTCATTTGTCAATGGAATCAAAATTATTGTCTTCGGAACGCCATGAATATATGCAAAATTTCATTCGGCTCTATTGAGCTATATTTTTTCACTTCCTCACTTTAGTTGTAGCATAATAAATTTTGAAAAATTGTTTTAGGAAGTCTTCTGATGTGTTTTTACTGATATTATCAAAATTTGTATCATTAAATTGCAACAGATACGTACAGACTTTGAAATACTTGTGAAGTAACAAGTGTGCCCAATATTTCCACTTTTTTGCTGGAATAGTGGCATTATTAGGACTTGAAAATTTTATTATGAAAATTATTCGCTTGCTCATTTTTGTATGGGATTAAAATTATGATCCTGAAGTTTGCAACGTTGGAGTCCAACGAAATGATCTAAAAAAACTTCAATAAGTCCAGTAATTCTCCAATTTTGTTCCCTGCCGGATTTGCATTTCGTAGTTTTTCAACCTACACCAATAATTCGTGAAATAAAAAATTGGTGAATTACAAACATTTTTTTTTCGTTCATTTCGTTGGACTCCAACGTTGCAAACTTCAGCGTCGTTTAAAATTTGGCTTCGAAAAGTAATGGCTATATGCAAAATTCATAAACTTTATTGAGCCCGATGTGCGGTATGCTTGAGTTGTGGCATGATTAATTCAAAAAATTGTCAGAAAGTCTTTGGTTCCTTTTTTTCTGGAAGTATGAAAATTCGTTTCATTGGAACGCAACGTATACTTACAAACTTTGGAAATTTCCTGGAGCAACATGTGTGCTCAGTATTTCTACTTTTTGGCTCCTATTGTGGCATAACGAATTGAAAAATATTTTCAAAAAGCTTTGCTCTACGGATGCTCTGGTTGTGATGGTACGAAAATTTGCACGAAGATAATGCAACTGGTACAACTCAACTCGATCCATTTTCTTGGGCACAGTACTGATCTAAGTTTGCCCGCTTTGTTGAATTTATTGTTTTAAAATATCCATAACATACTTTCTGAACTTTTCGAAATTCAAAGATAATATTAAAATACCTGTAAGTTCTAGTTTTGATGCTTTCACGGCCATTATTGTTATCCTGGCCAAAAATCCCCTCCCCGGGGAAAAAACCTTGGACAAGTACATTTGTTGACCCCTGTTTCCATTTGTTTTCACAGAAAAAAACTACCCAAAAAAGTACAAAATTTTTAAAAAATTAGCAAGATTGAGATAGGAAAAAGAAGATTGTTTCTATAAAATAACTATACTCCAAATGACAAATAGAAATGAAAAACTTTATATATTTTATCGAGATCCCAAGAAAAAAAGCAACAATGCCCATCGTGAATGTCTGGTAAAAAATAGAGTCTACAAGTAAATGATCAATTTGCGCACAAAAAAAATAATTACTTTACAAAAACAGAAATGGAAAAGCCAATGATTTACGTTCAGCATTAAAATTGATAATATCAATAATAGGACAAGTATTTTATTGTCGCTTGAGGATGGAGTATTTAAAAAAAAGCAAAAATTAGTTGGTTATTGAAAAAAGTCACCAATGTACAAAAATAAAAATCGGTCAAGAGAACAGAGTCCAGAAAAAAAAATCGGGATGAAAAAAAACTTGAAGAAAAAAATTTCAAACGAAAAAAATTAGATTGAAAAAAAAATTTCGGCCGAAGTACTTGGCGAGTTTATAACATATACAACATTACGTGATCCAAGCTAAGCAAAAAAACCCGAAAATTTTTCATAAAATTTATCACATAAGTCAACATTAATCTACCATACATTTTCGTCTTAACTAGTAAAGTAAGCACAGCTAATTTGGAATCACAATATGCGGATTGTTTTGTATCCCAAATTATCCTCCTTTCCTTTAACCAATTGTTATTGATGAATTGATGCTCATGTGGAGCATATCTCACGTTATTACACGGCATGTTTATTCCGGTTTTGTGACATCCAGGGGAAAACTAGAGTTACAGAGCATCTAAACGGTACTGCACACCCGGAATAAGTAATCCAGTACCATTTACACGCACTTTTAGAACAGGTTTTACAAAACGGAATAAGCCTGCCATGTAAGAGCGGTCATCAATTGAATGCATTCCAAAGCGGGTAAAATTCGAATCTGCAACAGGAGATCCGAATGTTCGGAGTGGTTGAAAAATTTGCCGTGAACAAAAAAGCATATTTTTAGCTAACTAGTTGAAAAATTTTCGGGCCGGACAAGTACTCTGTGCGTATTCGCTCTACGTACGATAGTAAACTTTCATCAATTTGTTACCAATAAAACTATACTACAAATATTACAAATGAGAGTGTGGCAGCGTTCAAGCTTACTACGCAGGCTAATGCAATTCTGTATTTTTTTTTGAAAGCCCTCGCAGTTCCAAATCATATGATAATAATTCGTTGTAATAAAGCATTAATTAGAGAAATGGCATATGAACATAATTGGAGATTTTATAAACATAATAAAATCCCATGTACTTGGCCACATATACTTTAGTAGGTCTCTATTTATTTATCAACTTTTTGCGAACTCACAACATTTACGAGAATGAAATTATCACCTCTGTGCAATTTGATTTTATTTGATCATAATGAGAGCGGTTCTGAGATCTTTGCATAAACGACTTAGACGGGTTTTTGTAAATTTTTGTGGGAATCGGTATTTTGGCGTTGGGAGTTGGGGGGATTAACTAGAACGACTATTTGGGGCGGGCGTAAATGTACTTGTCTCAACTTTTTTCACAGCATTTATGCTGTTTTTGGCTAGGATTTGTCGACTTTTTGTATGGAATTCATGGCTTGTTAATTAAATATGTCAATATTGTGTACGTATTCGGGTATGAAATTTATAGCTTGCCAATTGAACATGTCTATATTATATATGTATCTGGGTGATGCAAAAGAATTGACATTTTTTCGGCATTACAGCAAAATATGGTAACATTTTATCAAAAAGTGATTCTCTCAAGAATTGAATCCTGAATAAAAATTTTAGAGGTCGCTCAAGCGATTTTTTAATGATTTCGGCTAAAAATGGATACATGATCAAATTTCGAGCTGGTGTATCGCGACTATATTCAGACTAAAAATGCAATGTGAAATATTGTTCTAAGAAGTGTTGAAGTGAATTCAATCTTCGTAATTAACCGTCGATACTTATAAAATTATTAGATTACTTAAAACGTACAATAGTTCTGAGAAGATACGACGCATAAAAGAACAACGAACAAGTAAAAACGAATTTTTTTTTAATTTTGTATAAAAAAATTTCAATAAATATTGCACCGAAACATCCCTGTCAACAGATCAACGGATCGGAAAATATTCCATAAAAATGATGCCGAAGAAATACTCCAATAGCATCAGAATGCACCGAAAGTTTTTAAATATAAGTAATCATAACGAAACGAGATTTTGAAACAAAAAAGTATACGTACAAAATTTCGAGAGCTAAAGTTTAATCGGAAAAAATAATTTTGGCCGAAGTACTACGCGAGTTTTGCTTTTATAATGTTTATTGATTACGAATTATATCTCGTGAGCAATAGATAAACAAAAAAAATTGGTGAAGTACTTATGAAATTTTTTTTTTTCAAATCAAATATCTTTTCGCTCAAAATTATTTCGCATCGCTTGATTCCGTTTTGGGTGACAAATGCAAATAGAATTTTCATGTATTTAAGGTCTCTACCACTCTAGGGTGGTTTAAAACCATATATAATTCAAACCTAGGGTGGTTCAAACGTAGGGTGGTATCATATATCATTCTCTCAGTTATATAAAAAATGAAGAGAATGGTTTCCAAATAAACTTTATTATTGCACGCAAGAGACATTTTATGGTAAAAGAGAAGAGGCACTGTTTTCGACTCCGTTCTAGAGTTTACGTTCGGAAAAATGAATTGTTGCGGCTAGGGTTAATAAAAAAAATTATTTATTAAGGTGCTGTTCAAAAGTTTATTTATTAAATTACACTTTATTTTTGCACCATCACTCTTCTATCTATATATATAAAAGTTACTTTAACCAAAACTGAAACTGACCGCGATCTTTATAACCTTACGACTGTTCAAAGATATCAAATATTCACCGAATACGAGTTTATCATACAACATTCTCTTAATTATCAAAAAAAAAAAAATAATAAAGAGAATGGTTTCTAAATAAACTTTATTATTGCATTCAAAGAACATTTTATGTTAAAATAGAAAAAGCACCGTTTTCGACTCCGTTCTAGAGTTTACGTTCGGAAAAATGGATTGTTGGGGCTAGGGTTAATAAAAAAAATTATTTATTTAGACACTGTTCAAAAGTTTATTTATTGATTTAAACTTTATTTTTGCACTATCATTCTTCTACATATATGTAAAAGTCACTTTAATCACAAGTTAAAACTGACCGCGATCTTTATAACTTCACGACAAAGATATTAAATATTCACCGAATACGAGTTTATCATACACCATTCTCTTAGCTATCAAAAAAAAATGAAGAGAATGGTCTCTAAATAAACCTTATTATTGCATTCGAGGAACATTTTATGGTAAAAGAGAAAAGGGAACGTTTTCGATTCCGATAACCTTTTTTTAACTCACAATTGTCACTGTTTATATATATATATATTATCATATCTGTCAGCTTTCACATCCGCGATCTTTATAACCTTATTTTTTTTTTAATTTCCACTTGGAAATTTGTAGCTATCTCTGTCGCACTCATACGGCTGATCCATATTAAAAAAAATATCCGTCAACTTTCACATCCGCGATCTTTATAACCTTATTTTTTTAACCTCACATCACTATGCATATAGAATTGCACATCCGCGATCTTTATAACCTTTTTTTTTAACTCACAGCTGTCACTGTTTATTATAAAATATCATGAAGAAAAGTCAAATCGGCTGTCACATCGACGAACGCACTCTCACATATCATCAGAACGTTACCAATTTCTAGTTAGTATCACTAGGCAGCGACCGCAAAGCGTCAAAAGTGTGCGAAAAATGCTACCTTTTTTGATGATTTGGAAAGATGAAATATTAATATTTCCAATATGCGTTAGGCTACAGAGTTCTAAATAGTCACGATCGAAAGAGAAAAAAAAATAAAAAATACGTAAACCCGCAGCATCTTTCAACACGATGTTATTCATTAAATATCGGCGAAACAATTTTCGGAATACGTTCAGAATCACTCTTCTTGCTGTAAAGACTCTAGTAGCGACTCGTCTTCGCCATCTTATAGTATACGTAAATGTACTTGTCTCGAGTCGCTACCGCGACTCTAGATATTATCTTTGAATTTTGAAAAGTTCAGAAAGTATGTTATGGATATTTTAAAACAATAAATTCAACAAAGCGGGCGACCTTATATCAGTACTATGCCCAAGAAAATGGATCGGGTTGAGTTGTACCAGTTGCATCCGTAGAGCAAATCTTTTTGAAAATATTTTTCAATTCGTTATGCCACAATAGAAGCCAAAAAGTAGAAATACTTAGCACACATGTTGCTCCAGGAAATTTCCAAAGTTTGTAAGTATACGTTGCGTTCCAATGAAACAAATTTTTATACTTCCAGAAAAAAAGGAACCAAAGACTTTCTGACAATTTTTTGGATTAATCATGCTACAACTCAAGCATTGGGCTCAATAAAGTTTATGAATTTTGCATGTAGCCATTACTTTTCGAAGCCAAATTTTAATCCCATCCAAAAATGAGCAACTGAATAATTTTCATAATAAAATTTTCAAGTCCTAATAATGCCACTATTCGAGCCAAAAAGTGGAAATATTGGGCACACTTGTCACTTCACAGATATTTCAAAGTCTGTACGTATCTGTTGCAATGCAATGATACAAATTTTGATAATATCAGTAAACGCACATCCTTTCTGAAACTTCCTGAAACAATTTTTCAAAATTTATTATGCTACAACTAAAGTGGGGAAGTGAAAAAATATAGCTCAATAGAGCCGAATCAAATTCTAAAATTTTGCATATATTCATGGCGTTCCGAAGACAATAATTTTGATCCCATTGACAAATGAGCAACCGCATAATTTTCATAACAAAATTTTTAATTCATAATGCCACAATCGGAGCCAAAAAGTGGAAATACTTGGTACATTTGTTGCTTTACAGAATTTCCAAAGTCTGTAGGTATCTGTTGCAATCCATTGATACAAATTTTGATATCAGTAAAAAAACATAACAAGACTTCCTGAAACAATTTTTCAAAATTCATTATGCTACAACTAAATTAGGGAATTGAAAAAATGTAGCGCACATTGGGTCCAACAAAATTCTGAAATTTTACATGTATGCATGGCATTCTGAAGCCAGTAATTTTTAACCAAACGACAAATGAGCAATCGAAGAATTTTCATAACAAAGTTTTCAATTCCCAATGCCATAATCAAAACCAAAAAGAGAAAATACTTAGCACATCTGTCGCTTCACAGAATTTTCAAACTCTATAGGTATCCATTGCAATTCAGTTATACAAATTTTGATAATATCAGTAAAAACACATCAGAAGGCTTCCTGAAACAATTGTTTAAAATTCATTGTGCTACAACTAAAGCGGAGATGTGAGAAAATATAGAGCATATTGAGCCAAACAAAATTCTGAAAGTTTGCATATATCCATGGTGTTCCGAAGACAATATTTTTGATCCCATTGACAAATGAGCAACCGAAGAATTTTCATAATAAAATTTTCAATTCATAATGCTAAAATCGGAGGCAAAAAGTAGAAATACTTGGTACATTTGTCGCTTCACACAATTTCCAAAGTCTGTAGGCATTCGTTGCAATTCAAAGATATAAATTTCGATAATGTCAGAAAAAACACATTGGAAGATTTTCTGAAACAATTTTTTAAAATTCATTAGGCTACAACTAAAGCGGGGATGTGAAAAAATATAGAGCATATTGAGCCAAACAAAATTCTGAAATTTTGCATATATTCATGGCATTCCGAAGACAATAATTTTGATCCCATTGACAAATGAGCAACCGAAGAATTTTCATAACAAAATGTTCATTCTATAATGCTACAATCGGAGCCAAAAAGTGGAAATACTTGTTATATTTGTCGCTTCACAGAATTTCCAGAGTCTATAGAAAATTGGTTGCAATCCAAAGATACAAATTTTGATAATACCAGGATATGGAGTATATACCGCCATAGTCTTTTGACATAAAGATATATTATACGAGCCATTTTAAGGGGACCGTATGGTCTAGAAATTTGAAAAAATCGATTTTTTTTTTTTCGATATGTCGAAAGTATAGTATCTCAAGAATATACTGTGAAATTTTCATGCGGAAATTCTCAATATTACAGCTTCTACAGCCCATAACGCAGGTAGAGAGCGGTCCGCGCGCTCCTAACGGGTCTAGCGCTAACCGGTAACCTAATCGGAGCGCAGCAGCTGTCCCAATCCTTCTCCGAAAATATATACCTGTATATAGTACATACTACATACCTATATATACTTTTCCCTTCCCCGAAATATACCTATTGTCGAACATTTGTGAGGGAAACGGTCATTTCGCTTTCCCCTGACTTGATCAGTACAACGTTACGTTTTGACGAACCAACATCGAAAATTTTGAAATAAAATATCAGAAAATATGGATAGAAAGCAAGGCCGTGACTCTTCTAGACGACCATCTTCTGTAGGTCGCAAAAGATATTTCAAGGGCAATCGATTCACTATCGAAAATACTACTGATTTTACGAGCACGTCTGCGAAAAAATTAAAAGGCAATGAGGAATTGGAAGTAAACGTTAATCCTACTTTCAATTATTGCATCATCGAATTCAGTATGATATTTTTAACGTTGCAACAGTTGTTGAAGTGTAAAGATTGTAACGGTGCGGTCACTTTTAGCAAAAACGGACAACGTGGTCTAGGATTCAAACTCTCTGTGAAGTGTGAGTGTAAAGAAACTTTTATTTTGTCTTCGCCGTTAATTGATAAGGCATTTGAAATCAACCGTCGACTTGTTCTCGCCCTGAGAATGCTTGGAGTAGGATTTGAAGGCTTGAAAAATTTCTGCGGTCTCATGGATCTTGGACAAGGAATTTGTAAGAGTACATATTACGGCATCGTGGACAATATAAAAATTGCAGCTGAAGCCGTCGCGAAAATCGTTTTCCAAAGAGCATTGAAAGAAGAAGTCGAGTTGAATGTAAAAGCTGGGCGTCCCGCGGATGAACTTTCTGTGTCTGGTGATGGATCGTGGGCGAAACGTGGATTCTCATCGCTTCTCGGTATTGCCTCGTTAATAGGGAAATACAGTAATAAAATTTTAGATGTTGTCGTCAAATGCAGTATATGTCAAGCCTGCTCTCAATGGAAAGGCCAAGAGGATACGATTGAATATGAAGCGTGGTATCGAGAGCATGAAGATCACTGTGACGCAAATCATACCGGAAGTGCTGGCAAAATGGAGGTAAATTGACAGAAAAAGAAGAGGGAAAAAAGACACAGCGGAAATCGATAAATAAAACACCGAAGCGTCAACAATTGACGAATAAATTATTGCAAGAGCTGTCAACTTATTACGGTCTAGCAATTAGACGTAATTCAGATTCGACTGAAGGGATGAGAAGTGAAATATGGGCAGCATATTATCACAAAATTTCAACAGATGAAAATCCGCAACACTCGTACTGTCCTCCAGGTTCCGAATCGTGGTGCAAGTGGCGTCAAAGTGAGGCTGCAGGTACTTTAGACACCTACGAGCACCCACCTGCTCTGTGCGATGAAGCACAAGAGATATTAAAACCAATTTATGAAGAATTGACAGCAGAGACTTTATTGGAAAGGTGTATTGGCAGTAATACGCAGAACAATAACGAAAGTTTCAATGCTTGCGTGTGGCACCTTGCGCCGAAACATCTGTTTGCCGGAAAAAAAATCATTGATATTGCCACTCACATTTCCGCTTGCATATTCAATGAAGGATTTGCATCCCTATTGAAAATAATGGAGACCATGGGCATAACAATCGGGCCACAAGCGGAGCAACTAGCGCAAAACCGAGACGAGCTGCGAGTATCGATCGCCAACCGTAGGAGCACGGACAACTCCAAAGAGGCTCGGACAGCTCGAAGAAATGAAAGGAGTGAGGAAATCTTGAATTATGAACGTTCCGAAGGAATCCTATATGGTGCCGGAATCGCGGATTAACTGTAAGTATTCAAAATTTGCTCAATTTTTGAAAATATCTGTACCTCAAACTTTAAACTCATTTATCTCGAAACGACTTTTTTCGGCACTGCGCAGGTGAAAACAAAAAAACTATTCAACCGAATCACTTGAAATTTGGATATGTTGTTCACAACATGTATGGCTATCGTCGGAACTACAATCATAATTTTATTTAAATAATTTCTTATTGTTTATACTAAAAAACTAGTGAAAAAAAACCCGATTTTACGAATTTTTTTTCAAAAGCGCGCCATTTTGTCAATTTTTAATTTTTTCGATTTGTTCTAGTCCCGACCATAACTGCACTCTTTCTGATTAAGAATCTTCTTGAATTTTGTGTTTCAGATGAGTAGAAGTCTCGGATCGATCTTCACCGTCCGGGTCGGATTTTTCGAGAGGGTCGTCTTCAATGCCAATTATATGATAATAAACACTGTTTTTAAAATTAAAAAAAAATTTTTTTGTATACTTAATAAAGGTAGTAATAAACCCGAAAAGTTAAAACATCGATTTTTAAATTTTTTATGGCAAAAAAAAAATCGTGAAAATAGGTGAAATTTTCGTGCTCTAGACCATACGGTCCCCTTAACGTAAAGATATATCATTACTTACTACGGTTATCATCTAGATGCATCCATATATATCCAGATGCAGGTTGACAGTGTATTTGTCTATTAATTCATCAAACGCGAGATGATTCTAGACCATATTTTGGATAGAAAAACGACGTCGAAAATCTTTTGAAATGGACCAACAATTATCATGCAAGGAACATTTTATGATGTACAATTCTTATTATGGCAAGCGAGGAACATTTTATAATAAAGAGGAAAGGAACCAATAAAATAAATTGTCAACGGTGTAGAGTTTAAAAAAATATTTATTAGATACTGCTCAAAACTTGGCATGATAATAACAAACTTTGCCATATATATTTTTTGACACTCATTATTAGTTTTATAGACTTTCTTTTCCAAATTTACATCCATTCACACCAATCATGATTAACAGTTCAATGTACACCATTTCATAGTTATCAAAGAAACGATAAGAATAATTTCTCAAGAAATCTTATACGAGGAACATTTAATCACGAAGGAGAAAAGAGGGCGCTTTCGTTTCCGTCGTAGAGTTAAGTGTGGAAAATAAAAACTGCAGGGTTAACAATAATAAAAAATACATATTCTATTCGGCACTGTTCGAAAGTTGATTAAAAGCACTTCACTACTTTCACACCATCACTTTCTTATTATTACTGTAACCAAGAGTCGATCGAACCTAACCACGATATTTATAACCTCACAACTGTTCGTGAAAAAACATTAATATTTTCAATACTGTTTAAGCCACGAGATTCCAATTAGTCGCGATCGAAAGGGGGAAAAAATATATCTTTCTTCAACCAAAGTTCCAAATTTATAATGGATATCACACATTTTTTCTAGCCTGACATAATAGACAAGTGGCGATTAAACACGTAAAAACGTTTCAACGATTATTAAGAGTCGCGGTAGCGACTCGAGGCAAGTACATTTACGAAGCGAGTCGCACAAGACAGTTTTACCAGAAGGACCGTGATTCTACTTGTTCTCAAAAATTGTTTCTTTAATATAAACTAAATTGCAGCATTTTGGAGGTTCATTTAAATTCACGTATTTTTTATTTTTTTTTCTCTTTCGATCGCGATTAATTAAAACCTCGTAGCTTAAATAGTACCAAAAATATTAATGTTTTTTTTTCGTTGTGCCGAAAAACTGAGCAATTTTTCGCACACATTTTGATGCGCAACTGTCTGTTTCGTAGTCGCTATCTAGTGACACTAGTGATATTGGTAAAACTCAGGTAATATTCAATCGATCGTTGGATATGACAGCTAACCGACAACCGTACTATATTGTTGAACAGTTATCAGGTTATAAAGATCGGTGTTAGTTTTGATCGATTTTTGGTTACAGTGACTTTTATTGTAATAAGAAAGTGATAGTGCGAAAATAATAAAGTGCAACTCATTTCAATCATCTTTCGAACAGTGCGTAAACAAATATGTATTGTTTATTATTGTTAAGTCTGTAATTTTTATTTTCCACACCTAACTCTACAACGGAGCCGAAAACGATACCTTTTCTCTTTTACCATAAAATGTTCCTCGAATGCAATAATAAGGTTTATTTAGAAACCATTCTCCGTTTTTTTTTTTTATAGCTAAGAGAAAAATAGCAAAATTTTCCTCCCGGGGAAAAAAACCTGGACAAGTACATTGGTGGTCCCGCTTTTCCCTATGATATCACAAAAAATCCAAAACATCACTTAAATTTTTTTTTTTATATTTACTAATTTTATTCATATCCCGAAGGGAAACCATCCATATAGATCACGAAATATCCGGCCAAAAAACCAGACTTCACAATAAATGTTACTTTGAATTTATTTCCACAGAACAAAACAGGAATCAAAACATTAAAAAATCAGCGTTATCAAGATGAGGAAAATACCACATATAATTGGTGTGTAAGAAGTATCAAGAGTCTAGAAAAAAATGAGAAAAGGTCACCGTCTAAGCTATGTGCAGCAGTAAAATTTATGATATCAGTACTCGGACAAGCATTTCTTTGGTGACTGAGAAGATATCAATATGGAAGTACCGGCAACGTAGGCCGTGCAGTTGGTGCATTGCTTCTGGGATCTCCTAAGTTGAGTAGCTACTTTTGTTTTGGCTACGGCGCGACCAATGTTGCCAAATAGTATTTACTTATATGGCCTAATGAAACAACATTGCCTGCGCCGTGGCTAAAATAACGAAAAACAAGCAGGAACATGAAGTTTCGCATAAGAACCCGTGCTTTTGTAATGTTAAAAAAAAACTTTAATTTATGTCCGTGCATGATAGCTCAGTTTTGTTTGATTGGTAATAATTTGATGAACGTTCACCACCGTACGTTGAGCGTATACGCACAGAGTACTTGTCCGGCCCATAACTTTTATTAAAATTGCTCATTCCAGTGAAAATCAGGGGTCTCTCTCAAAAGTCAAGGGTCATAAATACGCACTTTTTCATTGTTGGTATTGTGTTATTTAATTTTTATTTTTTTATGATTAATCCCATATAACGGTTTAAATTCTCTTTTTCAAAACATAAACGGCTATTTTGATAGCTGGCGTCCAAGAACGGTAAAATGAGACGAACGGAGGGAGATTATTTTGTATGAAATTTGCGTGATTTTATAACTTTGGATACAAATTTGACGGTGCATTCATAGCCTGCATTGATCTTTTGACCATTCACCAATGGTTACTTAGATCTTCTACTAATAAATAGTAGCTTTCCAAAGTGTAATAACTTTCATTGCTGCCAATAGTAGTTTTCGAATGTATGATACGCTACATTGCTGGTAATGGTTTACTGAGTCGCATCTTCAGAAATTTCATAACTGACTGCACCTTATGTTAATGTAATTTTATGATGACCACGAACACCATTTTATTCCGATTGAATCGACGTGGAATATTGCGTATGATTCAAGGCCATTCTGAAATTCGCAGAAGAATTGATTTTCTTATAAATTTCTGACGGCGAAAAGCAACGCATGCAACGAAAAGCACCTCCAATTTGATTTTCACTTGAATGAGCAATTTTAATAAAAACGTATGGGCCGGACAAGTACTCTGTGCGTATACGCTCAACGTACGGTGGTGAACGTTCCTCAAATTATTACCAATCAAACAAAACTGTGCTATCATGCACGGACATAAATTAAAGTTTTTTTTTAACATTACAAAAGCACTGGTTATTATGCGAAACTTCATGTTCCTGCTTGTTTTTCGTTATTTTCGCCACGGCGCATGCAATGTTGTTTCATTAGGTCATATAAGTAAATACTATTTGGCAACATTGGTCGCGCCATAGCCAAAACAAAAGTAGCTACTCAACTTAGGAGATCCCAGAAGCAATGCACCAACTGCATGCCCTACGTTGCCGGTACATCCATATTGATATCTTCTCAGTCACCAAAGAAATGCTTGTCCTAGTACTGATATCATATATTTTACTGCTGCACATAACTTAGACGGTGACCTTTTTTCATTTTTTTCTAGACTCTTGATACTTCTTACACACCAATTATATGTGGTATTTTCCTCATCTTGATAACGCTGATTTTTTAATGTTTTTTATTCCTGTTTTGTTCTGTGGAAATAAATTCAAAGTAACATTTATTGTGAAGTCTGGTTTTTTGGCAGGATATTTCATGATCTATATGGTTGGTTTCCCTTCGGGATATGAATAAAATTAGTAAACATAAAAAAAAAAAATTTAAGTGGGGTTTTGTATTTTTTGTGATATCATAGGGAAACGCGGGACCACCAATGTACTTGTCCAGGTTTTTTTCCCCGGGAGGGGAATTTTGCTATTTGATATCACTTCTTTTTCCTATAGTATTTTCATATATTTCGCTTTATATATACTCCAATAGAGTCTGCATATAACAAAAAAACTTACAACGTGTTTGCATCATTACATCATCGATTTATTTGAATGACAGGAATCAGTACTGCTCACACTACTAATTCGATATAAGAGAATGAGACAAATTTTCTACCATACATTTATTGTTATTGAGATTGTTTAAATATAAGAGCATTTCGTTCCTGTGATAAGAAAAAAGTTATAATGTTTTCAAAAGGGTTAACTACAAACTCGAAATATTTTCGAGATGTTAGTAATTCGTTGATAGGTTATTATTCGATTATAGCTTGGCAGGAAGGTGTTATAGAAGAGACCTCAAGTACCAATTTTTCCCCAAGGCAAAAATTCAGAAAATTAAATACTTTATCATTAGCTTTCAAGTTGTGAATTAGAATAAGGCATTCAGGGGCGAAAAGGCAGCGAGGATATTAGTAATTTCGGTCTAAGCTATAAATAGATAATTATATTTAACTTTACTGTCAGGAGCCTCAGAATTATTATTCTTTCAAAGATGAAATGACGGAAGAATATGATGCATCATACTTGACTTACAAATTGTTTTATCAAACAGAAAAAAATTAGATTAAAAAAAAATTCGGCCGAAGTACTTGACGAATATTTTTTCACTTAGTTTACATAATGTATTGGTCATGGTGACAACCTCGCCAAGTACTTCGGCCGAAATTCCTTTTCATCTAATTTTTTTTCGTTTGCAATCTTTTTTTGCTTCGGACTCTTGTTGATACAGAGTTTTTATTTTCATTCTGGTTGGTAAAACAACTGCATTTTCGAACTTGATTCTTTTCTATATCAACATTCAACATTATTTGAAGATTTTATGTTACACGATAAAGCCTCCCGTACTTGGCCACACATATTTTAGTATAGCTCAATTTATTTTATAACTTTTTGCGAAACCCAACCTTAGCTTTTCGCGAGGATTAACTCATTTTGTTTTGTGTGATTTGAAATTATTTGATACATTTTTTGAGAGTGGTCACTTTTCTTACTTTTTGATAGGATTTGATTTTCTCAGGGATTTTTGCGAAAATGGTTTTTGCAGTGTATGTATGTTTGTGGAAAAATATGGGAACGGCGGTCAACAAATGTACTTGTCCAGGTTTTTTCCCCGAGGGTTAGATTTTTTCAGATAAAGTCAATCAAATGTTGCCCAAATGCTTGTTGGATCATTGTTGTTAAGGTAGTACTGTCCATACTGCAAGAGCCAAATGTATATACCGTCATTTTTGACTTACGTAGTACTTAGAATAGGCAACGTCGCGATAGAATGAGAGAAACAGAAATGGACTGTTTCACTCGAGAGGTGTGCAAAAGCTATGCGTAAAGACTGACACGGGCGCATCATTATTGGGTTCTGTGTGTCAACTCGAAATAAAACATCTTTAAAATGTCAAAACCACGAGAAGACAAAAAAATCTACCACTGGAAGGGCCGCAGAGTAACAGAAAAAATGTAACGGAAGATATTGTAACAAATTGAACATTTTTAAATTACGCGCGCATTGTAACCTCTTCGCGACGTTGCCACGTCTATACTGAACTACGATATAAACGTATATTTGGGATATTTATTTGCTAATTACTACTATCACATGCTCTTAACCTGTATGTTTAAGGATTTAAAATGTTCCTTATGATATTTTCTCTTATACTACCCTTTTTTATGGTTCCGTACCCAAAGGGTAAAACGGAACCCTATTACTATGACTTTGCTGTCCGTCTGTCACCAGGCTGTATCTCATGAACCGTGATAGTTAGAAAGTTGAAATTTTCACAGATGATGTATTTCTGTTGCCGCTATAACAACAAATTCTAAAAAACAGAATAAAATAAATATTTAAGGGGGCTCCCGTACAATGAACGTGATTTTTTGCCGTTTTTATAGATAATGGTACGGAACCCTTCGTGCGCGAGTCCGACTCGCACTTGGCCGCTTTTTTATTATAGAGACCTGAAAGGTACTTTTTGTAAAATACAATGAAAACTGTGATTTCTCATAAGACTCAATGTGAACTGTATGAAATTACTAATTCCAATATCTTTTTTCTGGTTCTCTGTAGCCTCTTGAAAATTTAACTGGATCTTTTTCCTACCATAATCTATTGCTGTACCAAATTTGATTAAATTCTGAACGGTAATTCTAAAAGCGACAATACTACCTTAAGTGCCGGTTATTGAGCATCGATTCTAGCGATTGAATTATTTTTTTCAAAATAATGGAAGATTTAAAAAAGTTCACAAGTTCACATTGTGTAATTATCACTTTTTTATCGACCAACCCTGACCACTTCTACTCCGCGTCAATTTTTTGCACGAGAAATAAAAGAACTCGTATTTTGAATTTTTAGTTGGTCCATGTTGTCGATCATCTAGCCGGTAATTTTTTTTTTTAATCCTCTCTACCTTCCTGGATTTTGGTTACAATAAATCGGGACTGGGAGCCCAATAAAATTACTAAAAGCTTCATAAAAAAAAAAGTTAAATTTATAAACTTTTCGAGTACCAGTCTGAACTGGCAGAATTTTTTGCAGAGCTTATGGCTATTCGAATTGGATTTTATTAAATAAACATAATTGAACAGTGGTAACTTTTGGTTCTATTTGTATACCCGTGGTGACAAATATTACACGCTTTCAGTTTCCAGTTTTAGCTTTCAGCTGTCAGTAGATTCAAATAAAGAAAAAACTTTTCCGAAATTTTGCACTTTTGATATTTGGAAAATAAAAAAATCAGTTTCACATCATTTTAGAAAAAAACACATCGAATCGATTGTGAATAAAATTAGGCATTTTTTAATTAAATTTTTTTTTTCAATTTTTTTTTTATCAACACGAAGGTGAACTCATGATATCTGTCAATACCGTTGAAAAAGTCAATACCATGAGAATAAGAGCTGACAGCTATTTTCGTATTTTCATTGAATTTCAGAAAGTTCAAACAGTATGTTACGGGTACTTCGAAACAATATTTTGAACACAGCACAAAGATTCAAACCAGGATCCTGCCCGATAATATAGAATAAGTTATTAAGAGAATAGAATGGAGATAGCCGTATCAGTTGCATTAGTTTCACGCAAATTTTAATGCCATCAGAAACAGAAGGACCATAGAAGGCAACTTATTAAATAAAAATGTTTCAATTAGTGATTCCAAATCAGAGCCCAATTTGGGAAATACTTAGCACACATATCCTTTCACAAAATTTTCAAAGTTTGTGGGCATCCGCTGCATTCCAATGATAGATATTTAGAAACAATCAAAAAAAGGAACCAGCAGACTTTCTGAATGAGACAAACTTTTTTTATATATTTTGCTAAAATTTAAGCGGGAAAGTGAAAAAACATAACGCACTTTAGTCCAACAAAATTGGAAAATTTTGGATCTATCCATTCCGTTCTAAAACCAGAAATTTTTTTCCTATCCAAAAATGTGCCTCCGATGAGTTTTTATAATAATTTTCCAAACTCTTATTACCACAATCAAATCTGAAAAGGGGAAATACCTAGCACACATGTTGCTTAAAAAAATTTCCAAAGTTTGCAGGTATCCGCTGCATTCCAATTATCTAGATTTTGATAGTAATAGAATGAAAGCAGCGGAAAACTATCCGAAACAACTATTTTAACTTATTATGCTAGAACTAAAGAAGGAAAGCGAAAAAACACTGCATACTTCAAGTCCAACAGAATTCAAAACTTTTCCATGCATCCATTGGATTTCAAAGACAGCAATTTCGATCCTAGCTGTTCAAGAACAAGCCGCTGAAGACTTTTATAACAAGTTTTCCGATTCGCATGCCGTAGTCAGAGCCAGAGAGTGGGAATACTTGGTACACATGTCGCTTCACAGAAATTCCAAAATTTGTAGGTAACCGCTGCATTCCAATAATCCAAATTTTGATACTATCAGAAAAAGAGCACCCGACGACTTCCTGAAACATCTTTTTAAAATTCATCACGACACATCCAAAGAAGGAAATTAAAAGAGAATAGTGCACATTGGGTATAACAAAATTCAGTAATTTCAGTTGTTTCCATGGCTATTCGCAGACAAAAATTTTAATCGCATCGAAAAGCAAGCAGCCGAAGACTTTTTGAAATAAATTTATCAATCAATAATGCTACGATTACAGATGAAAAGTGGAAATACTTAACAGACATGTTGCTTAAAAAAAAAATTCAAAGTTTGCAGGTATCCGCTACATTCCAATTATCTAGATTTTGATAGTAATAGAATAAAAGCAGCAGAAAACTATCCATAACGACTATTTTAACTTATTATGCTAGAACTAAAGAAGGAAAGCGAAAAAATACTGCATACTTCAAGTTTAACAGAATTCAAAACTTTTCCATGCATCCATTGGGTTTCAAATACAGCAATTTCGATCCTAGCTGTTCAAGAACAAGCCGCTGAAGACTTTTATAACAAGTTTTCCGATTCACATGCCGTAGTCAGAGCCGAAGAGTGGAAATACTTGGTACACATGTCACTTCACAGAAATTCCAAAGTTTGTAGGTAACCGCTGCATTCCAATGATACCAATTTTGATACTATCAGAAAAAGAGCACCCGACGACTTCCTGAAATATCTTTTTAAAATTCATCATGACACATCCAAAGAAGGAAAGTAAAAGAGAATAGTGCACATTGAGTATAACAAAATTCAGTAATTTCAGTTGTTTCCATGGCTATTCGCAGACAAAAATTTTAATCGCATCAAAAAGTAAGCAGCCGAAGACTTTTTGAAATAAATTTATCAATCAATAATGCTACAATCATAGATGAAAAGTGGAAATACTCAACGTGCACGTCACTTCATAAAGTTCTGAAAATTTTTAGGTGCCCGCTGCATCTCAGCGATACACATTTTGATACCATTGGAAAAAAGCACCCGAAGCGTCTTCAAAACAACTTTTTGAATTCATTATGCACAACCAGAGCGGAAAGTGAAAAACTCTACATACACTGAGCCAAACGCAGTTCTTAGATTCTGGATGTATCATTTACGTCACAATGACAGACATTTTTATCCCATCTGTTAATGAGCAACTAAATAAAGACTTTTTGTTTCACATCTTTCAACTCATGTTGCCGCAGTGAAAGCGGAGAAGTAGAAGTGCACATCACACATATTGTCCAATAAACTGATGAAACTTGGTATTGATACACCGTGTACTGACGAGGAAAAAAAATGGACCGCAGGACACGACTAAACTGAATAAAGAAAAATAGGACAGCTTATTAGATAATGATGACAAAATAAATCTAATTAGCACACATTTATTTCGATTTTTTATTCGAATTCACCAGTATATATACAATAATTGCGTGTTCTCGAAATAAAATTTCTGATTCGAAGTTATAGGTTACTGAACCCATATCTCTCGCGGCTGGGTAATCAAAACATTTTATCAATATTTTTCACAGACGTATAATTTTGTAGCACACATTTATCAAGAGACTCGGTAGAGTCTCGGGACAAGTACATTGACAGCTCTGTCGTCTGCTGGCCCGAGGCTCGCCGAGACTATATTATCTCTGAATAAAACGATTCGCGGTGGTGGGGGTAAAATTGGCATGTCATTTCTTTCAATTACGAAGCTCAGGAGCCATTTGATGCCTTGAAAATTGAACTGGAGACTAATTAAGAATTTCTCTTTCGCTTGAGCCCAAAATCAGCATGATCGGTGGTGTAATTGCTGAGAAAAAACTTTGCATAGGGTCAAGATTATGGAAAAAATACTAACACATCGGAAATTCGATGTGTATGTACATAACACCATCAGAGGCTCAAAGCCGCTCGCGAGTTTCTGATTGGTTGGTTTTTTCAACGTTCTATATAACACATCGGAAATTCGACGTGTATGTACATAACACCATCAGAGGCTCAAAGCCGCTCGCGAGTTTCTAATTGGTTGGTTTTTTCAACGTGGCTCTACACACCAACATAACACCATCAAAGGCCTCTTGAAGCCTCTCGAGTTTCTGGTTGGTGTCTGTATCTGTGATAAACCATTAACGGTGTGTGATCTGTGGTCGTGTTCGTTGGGTCTCATCATTTTGATGAACAAGTGCGCATGCGCATAATGATGCGCAACATGCAACTGCGCAATGAAACGAGTCATGCGCAATGTGTGAATCTGTATGAAACG
Organism: Rhimphoctona megacephalus; assembly: GCA_963989365.1. NCBI lineage: Eukaryota > Metazoa > Arthropoda > Insecta > Hymenoptera > Ichneumonidae > Rhimphoctona > Rhimphoctona megacephalus. The sequence continues at coordinate 13,016,861 of OZ022415.1, forward strand.
GAATTCAAAAAATAAATAATGAAAACAGTGCAGGACGTGTGGAAGAGTTTGGTTATAATTTTTAAAAGTTTGATCGAAGTTTCGTAAAAACAGTGCGGGATGTGTTGGTTGGTTTTTTCAACGTGGCTCTACATAACACCGTCAAAGGTCTCTTGAAGCCGGAGGAAATGACCCATTATTTTTCATGAATTTTTTTGTCGCGAATGGACATATACCGACACAGCGGAAAGCTGGAACAGAGTTTTGACATAACCAAGTGTGGGGCGTACAAGCTAACGGATAAATTATTTTAATGTTTTAATTAATTTTAGAATCTCGTTGCTTAAACAGTATTGAAAATATGAATGTTTTTTCACGGACAGTTGTGAGGTTATAAATATCATGGTTAGGTTCGATCGACTCTTGGTTACGGTAATAATAAGAACGTGATGGTGTGAAAATAGTGAAGAGCTTTTAATCAACTTTCGAACAGTGCTGAAATGAATATGTATTTTTTTATCATTGTTAACCCTGCTGTTTTTATTTTCCAAACTCTACGACGGAATTTCTCTTTCGCGATTAAATGTTCCTCGTATAAGATTTCTTGAGAAATCATTCTTTTCGTTTCTTTGATAACTATGAAATGGTATACGTTGAACTGTTAATCATGATTGGTGTGAATCGATGTAAATTTGGAAAAGAAACTATAAAACTAATAATGAGTGTCAAAAAAATGTATATGCGGCAAAGTTTGTTATTATCATGCCGAGTTTTGAGCAGTGTCTAATAAATATTTTTGTTAACTCTACACTGTTGACAATTTATTTTATTGGTCTCTTTCCTCTTTATTATAAAATGTTCCTCGTTTGCCATAATAAGATTTGTACATCATAAAATGATCCTTGCATGATAATTGATGGTCCATTTCAAAAGATTTTCGACGTCGTTTTTCTATCCAAAATATGGTGTAGAATCATCTCGCATTTGATGAATTAATAGACAAATACACTGTCATCAACCTGCATCTGGATATATATGGATGCATCTGGATGATAACCGTAGTAAGTAATGATATATCTTTATGTCAAAATGGCTCGTATAATATATCTTTATGTCAAAAGACTATGGCGGTATATACTCCATATCCTATCAAAATTTGTATCTTTGTATTGCAACGAATGCATATAGACTCTAGAAATTCTGTGAAGGGACAAATGTACCAAGTATTTCCACTTTTTGGCTCCGATTGTAGCATTATGAATTGAACATTTTGTTATAAAAATTCTTCGGTTGCTCATTTGTCAATGGGATCAAAAATATTGTCTTCGGAACACCATGGATATATGCAAAATTTCAGAATTTTGATTGGCTCAATATGCTCTATATTTTTTCACATTCCCGTTTTAGTTGTAGCATAATGAATTTTAAAAAATTGTTTCAGAAAGTCTTCCAATGTGTTTTTTCTGATATTATCAAAATTTATATCTTTGGATTGCAACAAATGCCTACAGACTTTGGAAATTGTGTGAAGCGACAAATGTACCAAGTTTTCTACTTTTTGCCTCCGATTTTAGCATTATGAATTGAACTTTTGTTATGAAAATTCTTCGGTTGCTCATTTGTCGATGGGATCAAAATTATTGTCTTCGGAACGCCATGCATATATGCAAAATTTCAGAATTTTGTTTGGCTCAATATGCTCTATATTTTTTTACATCCCTGGTTTAGTTGTAGCATAATGAATTTTAAAAAATTGTTTCAGAATGTCTTCCGATGTGTTTTTTCTGATATTATCAAAATTTATATCTTTGGATTGCAACGAATGCCTACAGACTTCGGAAATTGTATGAAGCGACAAATGTACCAAGTATTTCTACATTTTGCCTCCGATTTTAGCATTGCAAATTGAACTTTTGTTATGAAAATTCTTCGGTTGCTCATTTGTCGATGGGATCAAAATTATTGTCTTTGGAACGCCATGAATATATGCAAAATTTCAGAATTTTGTTTGGCTCAATATGCGCTCTATTTTTTCACTTCACCACTTTAGTTGTAACATTATGAATTTTGAAAAATTGTTTCAGGAAGTCTTCCGATGTATTTTTACTGATATTATCAAAATTTGTATAATTGAATTGCAATGGATACGTACAGACTTTGAAATATCTGTGAAGTAACAAGTGTGCCCAATATTTCCACTTTTTTGCTCGAATAGTGGCATTATCAGGACTTGAAAATTTTATTATGAAAATTCTTCGATTGCTCATTTTTGGATGGGATTAAAATTTGGTTTCGAAAAGTAATGGCAACATGCAAAATTCATAAACTTTATTGAGCCCAATGTGTGGTATGCTTAAGTTGTGGCATGATTAATTCAAAAAATTGTCAAAAAGTCTTTGGTTCCTTTTTTCTGGAAGTATAAAAATTTATTTCATTGGAACGCAACGTATACTTACAAACTTTGGAAATTTCCTGGAGCAACATGTGTGCTCAGTATTGTTACTTTTTGGCTCCTATTGTGGCATAACCAATTGAAAAATGTTTTCAAAAAGATTTGCTCTATGGATGCTCTGGTTGTGATGGTACGAAAATCTGCACGAAGATAATGCAACTGGTACAACTCAACTCGATCCATTTTCTTGGGCACAGTACTGATCTAAGTTTGCCCGCTTTGTTGAATTTATTGTTTTAAAATATCCATAACATACTTTCTGAACTTTTCAAAATTCAAACATAATATTAAAATATCTGTAAGTTCTAGTTTTGAGGCTTTCACGGCCATTATTGTTATAAATATCAAAATTTGCATCAAAATTTGTATCATGGGAATGTAGCCGATATTTACAAACTTTTAATATTTTGTGAAGCGACATGTGCGCCAAGTATTTCCATTTTCTGTCTCTGATTGTGGCATTATGAATTGAAAAATTTATTACAAAATGTCTTTGGCTGCTCATTTTTGGATGGGATTAAAATTTCTGTCCTCGGAACGCAATAGATACATCCAAATTTTCTGAACTTTGTTGGGCTTAAAGTGCACTATGTTTTTTCACTTTTCCACTTTAGTTGTGGCATAATAAATTTAAAAAGTTGTTTTAGAATGTCTTCGGGTGCTCTTCTTCTGATAGTATCGAAATTTGTATCATTGGAACGTAGCCGATATCTACAAACTTTGACCATTTTGCGACGAGGAGACATGTATGCTAAGTATTTCTACTTCTTAGCTCTGATTATGGTATTATAAATTGAAAAAGTTGTATTCCAAAGGCTTTCCTCTACAGTCGCTCTGGTTTTGATGGTAACAAAATTTGCTCAAAGCTAATGTGACTAATACAACTAAATTCATTTCATTCTCTTGGGTACGATCCTGTTCTCAGTTTGTCCGCTTTGTTCAATATATTGTTTTGGAGTTTCCATAACATACTATTTGAACTTTTCTATATTCAATGAGAATATTGAAATAGTTGTAACTTTTTATTTTCATGGTAGTAACTTCTTCAATGGTATTGAAAAATAATCATGATTCCACCTTGTTAATAAAAATAAGAATGAAAAAATGCGTGAACTTTTTTCACAATAGATTCGATATGTTTTCTCAACTGGTTTTTTATTTTATCATTAATCAAAAATGAAAAATTTCGAAAAAAATCGCTCCATTTTTATCAACAAGCTGAAATAAGCGTAATATTTTTTACCACAAATCTACAAATATAACAAGGAGATACTGCTGTTTAATATGTTTCTTTGATAAACACAAATTCAAATAGCTACAAGTTCTATGGAAAAGTTCTGACTGCTCTAATCTTGCCCTCAAAAGCTTTGTAAATTTTTGTATCAGACTCCCAGTTCCCGACTTATTTTAGCCTGATTCCAGAAAGGTAAATCGAAATGTCAAAAAAATTTTACTGGTTCGAGAATTAAAAAAATGCCAAATTGAAAATTTCAAAACACGTGCCCCTTTATTTCATGGGGAAAAAACCTAACTCGAAGTAGAAGGGGTCAGGGTTTGGAAATGAAAAAGCGATAATTTCCCAATATAACCTTTTTCTAATCTATATAAAGCGATATGTTTGAAAAGAACGAGAAAAAACGCATTATATCATGCATAAAAATCCCCCTCGCGGAAGAAACCTGGACAAGTACATTTGTTGACCGCCGTTCCCATATTTTTCCACGAATGTACATACACTGCAAAAACCTTTTCTCGCAAAAATCCCTGAGAAAATCAAATCCTATCGAAAAATAAGAAAAGTGACCACTCTCAAAAAATGTATCAAATAAATTCAAATCACACAAAACAAAATGAGTTAATCCTCGCGAAAAGCTAAGGTTGGGTTTCGCAAAAAGTTATAAAATAAATTGAGCTATACTAAAATATATGTGGCCAAGTACGGGAGGCTTTATCGTGTGACATAAAATCTTCAAATAATGTTGAATGTTGATAGAGAAAAGACTCAAGTTCGAAAATGTAGTTGTTTTACCAACCAAAATGAAAATAAAAACTCTGTATAAATAAGAGTCCGAAGCAAAAAAAGATTGCAAACGAAAAAAAATTAGATGAAAAAGAATTTCGGCTGAAGTACTTGGCGAGGTTGTCACCATGACCGATACATTATGTAAACTAAGTGAAAAAACATTCGTCAAGTACTTCGGCCGAATTTTTTTTAAATCTAATTTTTTTCTGTTTTATAAAACAATTTGTAAGTCAAGGATGATGCATCATATTCTTCCGTCATTTCATCTTTGAAAGAATAATAATTCTGAGGCTCCTGACAGTAAAGTTAAATATAATTATCTATTTATAGCTTAGACCGAAATTACTAATATCCTCGCTGCCTTTTCGCCCCTGAATGCCTTATTCTAATACACAACTTGAAAGCTAATGATAAAGTATTTAATTTTCTGAATTTTTGCCTTGGGGAAAAATTGGTACTTGAGGTCTATTCTATAACACCTTCCTGCCAAGCTATAATCGAATAATAACCTATCAACGAATTACTAACATCTCGAAAATACTTCGAGTTTGTAGTTAACCCTTTTGAAAACATTATAACTTTTTTCTTATCACAGGAACGAAACGCTCTTATATTTATACAACCTCAGTAACAATGAATTTATGGTAGAAAATTTGTCTCATTCTCTTATGTCGAATTAGTAGTGTGAGCAGTACTGATTCCTGTCATTCAAATAAATCGATGATGTAATGATGCAAACACGTTGTAAGTTTTTTTGTTATATGCAGACTCTATTGGAGTCTATATAAAGCGAAATATATGAAAATACTATAGGAAAAAGAAGTGATATCAAATAGCAAAATTCCCCTCCCGGGGAAAAAAACCTGGACAAGTACATTGGTGGTCCCGCGTTTCCCTATGATATCACAAAAAATCCAAAACCCCACTTAATTTTTTTTTTTTTATGTTTACTAATTTTATTCATATCCCGGAGGGAAACCAACCATATAGATCGCGAAATATCCGGCCAAAAAACCAGACTTCACAATAAATGTTACTTTGAATTTATTTCCACAGAACAAAACAGGAATCAAAACATTAAAAAATCAGCGTTATCAAGATGAGGAAAATACCACATATAATTGGTGTGTAAGAAGTATCAAGAGTCTAGAAAAAAATGAAAAAAGGTCACCGTCTAAGTTATGTGCAGCAGTAAAATTTATGATATCAGTACTAGGACAAGCATTTCTTTGGTGACTGAGAAGATATCAATATGGATGTACCGGCAACGTAGGGCATGCAGTTGGTGCATTGCTTCTGGGATCTCCTAAGTTGAGCAGCTACTTTTGTTTTGGCTATGGCGCGACCAATGTTGCCAAATAGTATTTACTTATATGACCTAATGAAACAACATTGCCTGCGCCGTGGCTAAAATAACGAAAAACAAGCAAGAACAGGAAGTTTCGCATAAGAACCCGTGCTTTTGTAATGTTAAAAAAAAACTTTAATTTATGTCCGTACATGATAGCACAGTTTTGTTTGATTGGTAATAATTTGATGAACGTTCACCACCGTACGTTGAGCCTATACGCACAGAGTACTTGTCCGGCCCATAACTTTTTATTAAAATTGCTCGTTCAAGTGAAAATCAAATTGGAAGTGCTTTTCGTTGCATGCGTTGCTTTTCGCTGTCAGAAATTTATAAGAAAATCAATTCTTCTGCAAATTTCAGAATGGCCTTGTATCATACACAACATTCGACGTCGATTCAATCGAAATAAAATGGTGTTCTTAGTCATCATAAAATTACATTAACATAAGGTGCATTCAGTTATGAAATTTCTGAAGATGCGACTCAGTAAACCATTGCCAGCAATGTAGCGTATCATACTTTCGAAAACTACTATTGCCAGCAATGAAAGTTATTATACTTTGGAAAGCTACTATTTATTAGTAGAAGATCTAAGTAACCACTGGTGAATGGTCAAAAGATCAATGCAGGCTATGAATGCACCGTCAAATTTGTATCCAGTTTTAAGATCACGCAAATTTCACACAAAATAATCCCCCTCCGTTCGTTTCATTTTGACGTTCTTGGGCGCCAGCTATCAAAATAGCCCTTTATGTTTTGAAAAAGAGAATTTAAACCGTTATGCGGGATTAATCATAAAAAAAAATAAAAATTAAATAAGACAATACCAACAATGAAAAAGTGCGTATTTATGACCCTTGACTTTTGAGAGAGACCCCTGATTTTCACTTGAATGAGCAATTTTAATAAAAAGTTATGGGCCGGACAAGTACTCTGTGCGTATAGGCTCAACGTACGGTGGTGAACGTTCATCAAATTATTACCAATCAAACAAAACTGTGCTATCATGTACGGACATAAATTAAAGTTTTTTTTTAACATTACAAAAGCACGGGTTCTTATGCGAAACTTCCTGTTCTTGCTTGTTTTTCGTTATTTTAGCCACGGCGCAGGCAATGTTGTTTCATTAGGTCATATAAGTAAATACTATTTGGCAACATTGGTCGCGCCATAGCCAAAACAAAAGTAGCTGCTCAACTTAGGAGATCCCAGAAGCAATGCACCAACTGCATGCCCTACGTTGCCGGTACATCCATATTGATATCTTCTCAGTCACCAAAGAAATGCTTGTCCTAGTACTGATATCATAAATTTTACTGCTGCACATAACTTAGACGGTGACCTTTTTTCATTTTTTTCTAGACTCTTGATACTTCTTACACACCAATTATATGTGGTATTTTCCTCATCTTGATAACGCTGATTTTTTAATGTTTTGATTCCTGTTTTGTTCTGTGGAAATAAATTCAAAGTAACATTTATTGTGAAGTCTGGTTTTTTGGCGGGATATTTCGCGATCTATATGGTTGGTTTCCCTCCGGGATATGAATAAAATTAGTAAACATAAAAAAAAAAAAATTAAGTGGGGTTTTGGATTTTTTGTGATATCATAGGGAAACGCGGGACCACCAATGTACTTGTCCAGGTTTTTGTCCAGGTGATGTACTTTCGGAAAGCACACGCATGATTTCTACCACGAAAAGTAACGTTGCGTGCAGCGGGCGTTACTTACGTCTGATAGGAGTTCACTGGATATGGGTGTCGTCAGAACCAACCAATCAGATACTCGAGAGGTGCCAAGAGGCCTTTGATGGTGTTATATACAGACACGTCAATTCTTGAATGTGTTAGTAACTTTTGCATAATCTTGAGCCCGTGCAAAGTTTTTTCTCAGCAATTACGCGACTGATCATGCTGAATTTGGGCTTAATCGAAAGATAATTCCTTAATTAGTTTTCAGTTCAATTTTCAAGGCATCAAATGGCTCCTGAGCCTCGTAATTAAACAAAATGACATGCCAATTTTACCCCCACCACCGCGAATCGTTTTATTCAGAGAAAGTATAGTCTCGGTGAGCCTCGGGCCAGCAGACGACTGGGCTGTCAATGTACTTGTCCCGAGACTCTACCGAGTCTCTTGATCTATATGGTTGGTTTCCCTCCGGAATATGAATAAAATTAGTAAAGATTTAAAAAAAAAATTTAAGTGGGGTTTTGGATTTTTCGTGATATCATAGGGAAACGAGAGACCACCAATGTACTTGTCCAGGTTTTTTTCCCCCGGGAGGGGATTTTCTCTATTTTACTACTGTCTGAAGTCAACCGTCTGTACAGCTCTCTTTCTCTTCCCCATATTACCGCCTCCTTTATACGTACTATATCTTTCTTTCTTCCTCTAGCAGCAGCGCCCTATACAGCTGTCTCTATACCTGCAATAGCTCTCTCACTCTCAACCAACCGTCTATACAGTTCTCTTTCTCTCCCGTATCAAGAGACTCGGTAGAGTCTCGGGACAAGTACATTGACAGTTCTGTCATCTGCTGGCCCGAGGCTCGCCGAGACTATATTATCTCTGAATAAAACGATTCGCGGTGGTGGGGGTAAAATTGGCATGCCATTTTGTTCATTTACGAAGCACAGGAGTCATTTGATGGCTTGAAAATTGAACTGAAAATCAGCACGATTGATGCCGTATTTGCTGAGAAAAAACTTTGCACAGGCTCAAGATTATGCTACATCGAAGTATTGGCTTGTCTGTATACGACACAATGAAAGGCCTCTTGACGCCTTCCGAGCTTGTGATTGGCCATTCCGTTTCATCTTTCTCTACCTATACCACGCAAAGTCTGAACGGAGTTTTCGAAGTGAGAATAAGTGCTTATACGTGAGACGTGTTTGTGAATAAATTCGGGAAAAAAAAATATTTCGCGATCTGTGAATAAATAAATAGTTCGAAGTACCCATACCGCGGAAAGTCTGAACGGAATTTTCGAAGTGAGCAGTGCTTACGCGGGTCCTGTTGTGGATAAATTCGGGAAAAATATTATTTCGCGATCTATGAATAAATTTATTCACAGATCGCGAAATAATTTTGGATCGTACGCGTACGATCCAAAAATGATTTCTTTAATATAAATTCAATGACAGCAATTTAGAGTTTCATCAAATTCACGTATTTTTTATTTTTTTCCCCCTTTCGATCGCGACTAATTAGAATCTTGTGGCTTAAACAGTATTGAAAATATGAATGTTTTTTCACGAACATTTGTGAGGTTATAAATATTGTGGTTAGGTTCGATCGACTCTTGGTTACAGTAATAATAAGAAAGTGATGGTGTGAAAATAGTGAAGTGCTTTTAATCAACTTTCGAACAGTGCTCAAATGAATATGCATTTTTTTATTATTGTTAACCCTGCACTTTTTATTTTCCACACTTAACTCTACGACGGAATTTCTCTTTCGCGATTAAATGTTCCTCGTATAAGATTTCTTGAGAAATCATTCTTTTCGATTCTTTGATAACTATGAAATGGTATACGTTGAACTGTTAATCGTGATTGGTGGGAATCGATGTAAATTTGGAAAAGAAACTCTATAAAACTAATAATGAGTGTCAAAAAAATGTATGTGGCAAAGTTTGTTATTATCATGTCGAGTTTTGAGCAGTGTTTAATAAATATTTTTTTTAACTCTACACCGTTGACAATTTATTTTATTGGTCCCTTTCCTCTTTATTATAAAATGTTCCTCGCTTGCCATAATAAGATTTATACATCATGAAATGTTTCTTGCATGATAATTGTTGATCCATTTCAAAAGATTTTTGACGTCGTTTTTCTATCCAAAATATGGTGTAGAATCATCTCGCGTTTGATGAATTAATAGTCAAATACACTGTCAACCTGCATGTGGATATATATGGATGCCTCTGGATGATAACCGTAGTAAGTAATGATATATCTTTATGTCAAAATGGCCCGTATAATATATCTTTATGTCAAAAGGCTATGGCGGTATATCAAGAGACTCGGTAGAGTCTCGGGACAAGTACATTGACAGCTCTGCCGTCTGCTGGCCCGAGGCTCGCCGAGACTATATTTTCTCCTAACAAAACTTTTCGCGGTGGTGGGGGTAAAATCGGAATGTCATTTCGTTTATTTACGAAGCTCATGAGTTATTTGAGGCCTTGAAAATTGAACTGGAGATTAATGAACAAATTATGTTTCGAATGAGCCCGAAATCAGCATGATTCGTGGCGTAATTTCTGAGAAAAAACTTTGCACGGGCTTGAGATTATGCAAAAGTTACTAACACATTTAGGAACTTGACGTATCTGTATATGCGTACTGACCGCTACAGACATAGGCTTCTTGTCCTCCATGATCACCAATCCCCAGTGAGAGAATTCTTGTTCCAGTCAATGAACGATGAGAAAATTCCTGGGCCAATTACATTAAAGCTACGAAATAACTTGCGCGACGTTCTTTAAAACGCGTTAAGTGCGGAAGGATTTGAACAGAATATTTGTTTGATATATCTATATATATAATAATTGTACAACCATCTATCAAGTCAGTTTTTGGTGCTATAAACAAACAGAGTTTCGACATTACGAAGTGCGGGTTAAATAAAAAAAACGTGCTGGTATTATAATCTTAATATCAAGAGTGAAATATCAAGAGTGACAATTTTATCGTTTGCTGGACCGAGTCTTATCGAGTGTATATATACTTTTACCGCGGAAGAGTGCGAGACGTACGATCCAAAAATGATTTCTTTATATAAATTTATAAATTCAATGACAGCAATTTAGAGTTTCATTCAAATTCACGTATTTTTTATTTTTTTCCCCCTTTCGATCGCGACTAATTAGAACTCGTGGCTTAAACAGTATTGAAAATATTAATGTTTTTTCACGAACAGTTGTGAGGTTATAAATATCGTGGTTAGGTTCGATCGACTCTTGGTTACAGTAATAATAAGAAAGTGATGGTGTGAAAATAGTGAAGTGCTTTTAATCAACTTTCGAACAGTGCTGAAATGAATATGTATTTTTTTATTATTGTTAACCCTGCAGTTTTTATTTTCCACACTTAACTCTACGACGGAAACGAAAGCGATCTCTTTTCTCTTTCGCGATTAAATGTACTTCGTATAAGATTTCTTGAGAAATCATTTTTTTCGTTTCTTTGATAACTATGAAATGGTGTACGTTGAACTGTTAATCATGATTGGTGTGAATCGATGTAAATTTGGAAAAGAAACTCTATAAAACTAATAATAAGTGTCAAAAAAATGTATATGGTAAAGTTTGTTATTATCATGTCGAGTTTATAGCAGTGTCTAATAAATATTTTTTTTGACTCTACACCGTTGACAATTTACTTTATTGGTCCCTTTCCTCTTTATTATAAAATGTTCCTCGCTTGCCATAATAAGATTTGTACATCATAAAATGTTCCTTGCATGATAATTTTTGGTCCATTTCAAAAGAATTTCCACGTCGTTTTTCTGTTCCTCGCTTGCCATAATAAGATTTGTACATCATAAAATGTTCCTTGCATAATAATTTTTGGTCCATTTCAAAAGATTTTCGACGTCGTTTTTCTATCCAAAATATGATGTAGAATCATCTCGTGTTTGATGAATAATAGACAAATACACTGTCAACTTGCATCTGGATATATATGGATACATCTGGATGATAACCGTAGTAAGTAATGATATATCTTTATGTGAAAATGGCTGGTATAATATATCTTTATGTCAAAAGACTATGGCGGTATACACTCCATATCCTGGTATTATCAAAATTTGTATATTTGGATTGCAACGAATACCTATAGACTCTGGAAATTCTATGAAGCGACAAATGTACCAAGTATTTCCACTTTTTGGCTCCGATTGTAGCATTATGAATTGAACATTTTATTATGAAAATTCTTCGGTTGCTCATTTGTCAATGGGATCAAAAATATTGTCTTCGGAACACCATGGATATATGCAAAATTTCAGAATTTTGTTTGGCTCAATATGCTCTATATTTTTTCACATCCCCATTTTAGTTGTAGCATAATGAATTTAAAAAATTGTTTCAGAAAGTCTTCCGATGTATTTTTTCTGACATTATCAAAATTTATATCTTTGGATTGCAACGAATGCCTACAGACTTTGGAAATTGTGTAAAATGACAAATGTACCAAGTATTTCTGCTTTTTGCCTCCGATTTTAGCATTAAGAATTGAAAATTTTGTTATGAAAATTCTTCGGTTGCTCATTTGTCGATGGGATCAAAATTATTGTCTTCGGAACGCCATGAAAATATGCAAAATTTCAGAATTTTGTTTGGCTCAATATGCGCTATATTTTTTCACTTTCCCACTTTAGTTGTAACATTATGAATTTATCCTGGTATAATCAAAATTTGTATCTTTGGATTGCAACGAATACCTATAGACTCTGGAAATTCTGTGAAGCGACAAATGTACCAAGTATTTCCACTTTTTGGCTCCGATTGTAGCATTATGAATTGAACATTTTGTTATGAAAATTCTTCGGTTGCTCATTTGTCAATAGGATTAAAAATATTGTCTTCGGAACACCATGGATATATGCAAAATTTCAGAATTTTGTCTGGCTCAATATGCTCTATAATATGACTCTGAAGTTTGCAACGTTGGGGTCCAACGAAATGATCTAAAAAAACTCCAATAAGTCCAGTAATTCTCCAATTTTGTTCCCTGCCGAATTTGCAATTCGTAGTTTTTCAACCTACACGAATAATTCGTGAAATAAAAAATTGGTGAATTACAAACATTTTTTTTTCGTTCATTTCGTTGGACTCCAACGTTGCAAACTTCAGCGTCGTTCTATATTTTTTCACATCCCCGCTTTAGTTGTAGCATAATGAATTTTAAAACATTGTTTCAGAAAGTCTTCTGATGTGTATTTTCTGACATTATCAAAATTTATATCTTTGGATTGCAACGAATGCCTACAGACTTTGGAAATTGCGTAAAGCGACAAATGTACCAAGTATTTCTACTTTTTGCCTCTGATTTTAGCATTATGAATTGAAAATTTTGTTATGAAAATTCTTCGATTGCTCATTTGTCGATGGGATCAAAATTATTGTCTTCGAAACGCCATGAATATATGCAAAATTTCAGAATTTTGTTTGGTTCAATATGCGCTATATTTTTTCGTTTTCCCACTTTAGTTGTAACATTATGAATTTATCCTGGTATTATCAAAATTTGTATCTTTGGATTGCAAAGAATACCTATAGACTCTGGAAATTCTGTGAAGCGACAAATGTACCAAGTATTTCCACTTTTTGGCTCCGATTGTAGCATTATGAATTGAACATTTTGTTATAAAAATTCTCCGGTTGCTCATTTGTCAATGGGGTCAAAAATATTGTCTTCCGAACACCATGGATATATGCAAAATTTCAGAATTTTGTTTGGCTCAATATGCTGTATATTTTTTCACATCTCCGCTTTAGTTGTAGCATTATGAATTTTCAAAAATTGTTTCAGAAAGTCTTCCGATGTGTTTTTTCTGACATTATCAAAATTTATATCTTTGGATTGCAACGAATGCCTACAGACTTTGGAAATTGTGTGAAGCGACAAATGTACCAAGTATTTATACTTTTTGCCTCCGATTTTAGCATTATGAATTGAAAATTTTGTTATGAAAATTCTTCGGTTGCTCATTTGTCGATGGGATCAAAATTATTGTCTTCGGAATGCCATGAATATATGCAAAATTTCAGAATTTTGTTTGGGTCAATATGCAATATATTTTTTCACTTCCTCACTTTAGTTGTAACATTATGAATTTTGAAAAATTGTTTCAGGAAGTCTTCCGATGTGTTTTTAAATGGGATCAAAAATATTGTCTTCGGAACACCATGGATATATGCAAAATTTCAGAATTTTGTTTGGCTCAATATGCTCTATATTTTTTCACATTCCCGCTTTAGTTGTAGCATAATGAATTTTAAAAAATTGTTTCAGAAAGTCTTCCGATGTGTTTTTTCTGATATTATCAAAATTTATATCTTTGGATTGCAACAAATGCCTACAGATTTTGGAAATTGTGTGAAGCGACAAATGTACCAAGTTTTCTACTTTTTGCCTCCGATTTTAGCATTATGAATTGAACTTTTGTTATGAAAATTCTTCGGTTGCTCATTTGTCGATGGGATCAAAATTATTGTCTTCGGAACGCCATGCATATATGCAAAATTTCAGAATTTTGTTTGGCTCAATATGCTCTATATTTTTTTACATCCCCGCTTTAATTGTAGCATAATGAATTTTAAAAAATTGTTTCAGAATGTCTTCTGATGTGTTTTTTCTGATATTATCAAAATTTATATCTTTGGATTGCAACGAATGCCTACAGACTTTGGAAATTGTACGAAGCGACAAATGTACCAAGTATTTCTACATTTTGCCTCCGATTTTAGCATTGCAAATTGAACTTTTGTTATGAAAATTCTTCGGTTGCTCATTTGTCGATGGGATCAAAATTATTGTCTTCGGAACGCCATGAATATATGCAAAATTTCAGAATTTTGTTTGGCTCAATATGCGCTCTATTTTTTCACTTCACCACTTTAGTTGTAACATTATGAATTTTGAAAAATTGTTTCAGGAAGTCTTCCGATGTGTTTTTACTGATATTATCAAAATTTGTATAATTGAATTGCAATGGATACGTACAGACTTTGAAATATCTGCGAAGTAACAAGTGTGCCCAATATTTCCATTTTTTTGCTCGAATAGTGGCATTATCAGGACTTGAAAATTTTATTATGAAAATTCTTCGGTTGCTCTTTTTTGGATGGGATTAAAATTTGGCTTCGAAAAGTAATGGCAACATGCAAAATTCAAAAACTTTATTGAGCCCAATGTATGGTATGCTTAAGTTGTGGCATGATTAATTCAAAAAATTGTCAAAAAGTCTTTGGTTCCTTTTTTCTGGAAGTATAAAAATTTGTTTCATTGGAACGCAACGTATACTTACAAACTTTGGAAATTTCCTGGAGCAACATGTGTGCTCAGTATTTCTACTTTTTGGCTCCTATTGTGGCATAACCAATTGAAAAATGTTTTCAAAAAGATTTGCTCTATGGATGCTCTGGTTGTGATGGTACGAAAATTTGCACGAAGATAATGCAACTGGTACTACTCAACTCGATCCATTTTCTTGGGCACAGTACTGATCTAAGTTTACCCGCTTTGTTGAATTTATTGTTTTAAAATATCCATAACATACTTTCTGAACTTTTCAAAATTCAAAGATAATATTAAAATATCTGTAAATTCTAGTTTTGAGGCTTTCACGGCCATTATCATTATAAATATCAAAATTTGTATCATGGGAATGTAGCCGATACCTACAAACTTTTAATATTTTGTGAAGCGACATGTGCGCCAAGTATTTCCACTTTATGTCTCTGATTGTGGCATTATGAATTGAAAAATTTATTACAAAATGTCTTCGGCTGCTCATTTTTGGATGGGATTAAAATTTCTGTCCTCGGAACGTAATAGATACATCCAAATTTTCTGAACTTTGTTGGGCTTAAAGTGCACTATGTTTTTTCACTTTTCCACCTTAGTTGTGGCATAATCAATTTAAAAAGTTGTTTTAGAATGTCTTCGGGTGCTCTTCTTCTGATAGTATCAAAATTTGTATCATTGGAATGTAGCCAATATCCACAAACTTTGACCATTTTGTGAAGAGGAGACATGTATGCTAAGTATTTCCACTTCTTAGCTCTGATTATGGCATAATAAATTGAAAAAGTTTTATTCCAAAGGCTTTCCTCTACAGTCGCTCTGGTTTTGGTAGTAACAAAATTTGCTCAAAGCTAATGTGACTAATACAACTAAATTCATTTCATTCTCTTGGGTACGATCCTGTTCTCAGTTTGTCCGCTTTGTTCAATATATTGTTTTGGAGTTTCCATAACATACTATTTGAACTTTTCTATATTCAATGAGAATATTGAAATAGTTGTAACTTTTTATTTTCATGGTAGTAACTTCTTCAATTGTATTGAAAAATAATAATGATTCCACCTTGTTAATAAAAATAAGAATGAAAAAATGCGTGAACTTTTTTAACAATAGATTCGATATGTTTTCTCTAAACATACTTGAAACTGGTTTTTTATTTTATCATTAATCAAAAATGAAAAATTTCGAAAAAAATCGCTCCATTTTTATCAACAAGCTGAAATAAGCGTAATATTTTTTACCACAAATCTACAAATATAACAAGGAGATACTGCTGTTTAATATGTTTCTTTGATAAACACAAATTCAAATAGCTACAAATTCTATGGAAAAGTTCTGACTGCTCTAATCTTGCCCTCAAAAGCTTTGTAAATTTTTGTATCAGGCTCCCAGTTCCCGACTTATTTTAGCCTGATTCCAGAAAGGTAAATCGAAATGTCAAAAAAATTTGACTGGTTCGAGAATTAAAAAAATGCCAAATTGAAAATTCCAAAACACGTGCCCCTTTATTTCATGTGGAAAAAACCTAACTCGAAGTAGAAGGGGTCAGGGTTTGGAAATGAAAAAGCGATAATTTCCCAATATAACCTTTTTCTAATCTATATAAAGCGAGATGTTTGAAAAGAACGAGAAAAAACGAATTATATCATGCATAAAAATCCCCCTCGCGGAAGAAACCTGGACAAGTACATTTGTTGACCGCCGTTCCCATATTTTTCCACGAATGTACATACACTGCAAAAACCTTTTCTCGCAAAAATCCCTGAGAAAATCAAATCCTATCAAAAAGTAAGAAAAGAGACCACTCTCAAAAAATGTATCAAATAAATTCAAATCACACAAAACAAAATGAGTTAATCCTCGTGAAAAGCTAAGGTTGGGTTTCGCAAAAAGTTATAAAATAAATTGAGTTATACTAAAATATATGTGGCCAAATATGGGAGGCTTTGTTGTGTGATAAAATCTTTAAATAATGTTGAATGTTGATAGAGAAAAGAATCAAGTTCGAAAATGCAGTTGTTTTACCTACCAGAATGAAAATAACAACTCTGTATCAATAAGAGTCTGAAGCAAAAAAAGATTGCAAACGAAAAAAAATTAGATGAAAAATAATTTCGGCCGAAGTACTTGGCGAGGTTGTCACCATGACCGATACATTATGTAACTTAAGTGAAAAAACATTCGTCAAGTACTTCGGCCGAATTTTTTTTTAATCTAATTTTTTTCTATGTTTTATAAAACAATTTGGAAGTCAAGGACGATGCATCATATTCTTCCGTCATTTCATCTTTGAAAGAATAATAATTCAGAGGCTCCTGACAGTAAAGTTAAATATAATTATCTATTTATAGTTTAGACCGAAATTGCTAATATCCTCGCTGCCATTTCGCCCATAAATGCCTTATTCTAATACACAACTTGAAAGCTAATGATAAAGTATTTAATTTTCTGAAATTTTGCCTTGGGGAAAAACTGGTACTTGAGGTCTCTTCTATAATACTTTCCTGCTAAGCTATAATCGAATAATAACCTATCAACGAATTACTAACATCTCGAAAATACTTCGAGTCTGTAGTTAACTCGTTTGAAAGCATTATAACTTTTTTCTTATCACAGGAACGAAATGCTGTTATATTTAAACAACCTCAATAACAATGAATTTATGGTAGAAAATCTATCTCATTCTCTTATGTCGAATTAGTAGTGTGAGCAGTACTGATTCCTGACATTGAAATAAATCGATGATGTAATGATGCAAACACCTTGTAAATTTTTTTGTTATGTACATACTCTATTGGAGTCTATATAAAGCGAAATATATGAAAATACTATAGAAAAAAGAAGTAATATCAAATAGCAAAAATCCCCTCCCGGGGAAAAAAACCTGGACAAGTACATTGGTGGTCCCTCGTTTCCCTATGATATCACAAAAAATCCAAAACCCCAATTAAATTTTTTTTTTTTAATCTTTACTAATTTTATTCATATCCCGGAGGGAAACCAACCATATAGATCACAAAATATCCGGCCAAAAAACCAGACTTCACAATAAATGTTACTTTGAATTTATTTCCACAGAACAAAACAAGAATCAAAACATTAAAAAATCAGCGTTATCAAGATGAGAAAAATACCACTAATAATTGGTGTGTAAGAAGTATCAATAGTCCAGAAAAAAATGAAAAAAGGTCGACATCTAAGTTACGTGCAGCAGTAAAATTTATGATATCAGTACTAGGACAAGTATTTCTTTGGTGACTGAGAAGATATCAATATGGACGTACCGGCAACGTAGGGCATGCAGTTGGTACATTGCTTCTGGGATCTCCTAAGTCGAGTAGCTACTTTTGTTTTGGCTATGGCGCGACCAATGTTACCAAATAGTATTTACTTTTATGACCTAATGAAACAACATTGCCCGCGCCGTGGCTAAAATAACGAAAAACAAGCGGGAACATGAAGTTTCGCATAAGATCCCATGCTTTTGTAATGTTAAAAAAAAAACTTTAATTTATGTCTGTACATGATAGCACAGTTTTGTTTGATTGGTAATAATTTGATGAACGTTCACCACCGTACGTTGAGCGTATACGCACAGAGTACTTGTCCGGCCCATAACTTTTTATTAAAATTGCTCATTCCAGTGAAAATCAGGGGTCTCTCTCAAAAATCAAGGGTTATAAATACGCACTTTTTCATTGTTGGTATTGTCTTATTTAATTTTTATTTTTTTATGATTAATCCCGCATAACGGTTTAGGTTCTTATTTTCAAAACATAAAGGGCTATTTTGATAGCTGGCGCCCAAGAACGTCAAAGTGAAACGAACGGAGGGGGATTATTTTGTGTGAAATTTGCGTGATCTTGAAACTTTGGATACAAATTTGACGGTGCATTCATAGCCTGCATTGATCTTTTGACCATTCACCAGTGGTTATTTAGATCTTCTACTAATAAATAGTAGCTTTCTAAAGTATAATAACTTTCATTGCTGGCTATAGTAGTTTTCGAAAGTATGATACGCTACGTTGCTGGCAATGGTTTACTGAGTCACATTTTCAGAAATTTCATAACTGACTGCACTTTATGTTAATGCAATTTTATGATGACTACGAACACTATTTTATTCCGATTGAATCGACGTCGAATATTGCGTATGATACAAGGCCATTCTGAAATTCGCAGAAGAATTGATTTTCTTATAAATTTCTGACGGCGAAAAGCAACGCATGCAACGAAAAGCACCTCCAATTTGATTTTCACTTGAATGAGCAATTTTAATAAAAAGTTATGGGCCGGACAAGTACTCTGTGCGTATACGCTCAACGTACGGTGGTGAACGTTCATCAAATTATTACCAATCAAACAAAACTGTGCTATCATGTACAGACATAAATTAAAGTTTTTTTTTTAACATTACAAAAGCATGGGATCTTATGCGAAACTTCATGTTCCCGCTTGTTTTTCGTTATTTTAGCCACGGCGCGGGCAATGTTGTTTCATTAGGTCATAAAAGTAAATACTATTTGGTAACATTGGTCGCGCCATAGCCAAAACAAAAGTAGCTACTCGACTTAGGAGATCCCAGAAGCAATGTACCAACTGCATGCCCTACGTTGCCGGTACGTCCATATTGATATCTTCTCAGTCACCAAAGAAATACTTGTCCTAGTACTGATATCATAAATTTTACTGCTGCACGTAACTTAGATGTCGACCTTTTTTCATTTTTTTCTGGACTATTGATACTTCTTACACACCAATTATTAGTGGTATTTTTCTCATCTTGATAACGCTGATTTTTTAATGTTTTGATTCTTGTTTTGTTCTGTGGAAATAAATTCAAAGTAACATTTATTGTGAAGTCTGGTTTTTTGGCCGGATATTTTGTGATCTATATGGTTGGTTTCCCTCCGGGATATGAATAAAATTAGTAAAGATTAAAAAAAAAAAATTTAAGTGGGGTTTTGGATTTTTTGTGATATCATAGGGAAACGAGGGACCACCAATGTACTTGTCCAGGTTTTTTTCCCCGGGAGGGGATTTTTGCTATTTTAGTATCTCTTTACACTTGTTATACCTTTCTTTCTCTCAAGCATATGTGTAGCCCTGACTAAGGATAATAATTGGGGTGAGGAGCGACAAATACGCAGCGTGTTGATGCTGTATCCTGATTCCCTTGCTATATATGCTCGTAGATGTTGATAATGAAGATTTTACAGTGAGATAGTCTTAAGGAAAACGAAAAATAAGACACAAAACATGCATATGATACACATTTTACGTGATGCTGAATATAAACAAATATAATTTCATTGAAATGCAACTATTCAATATATTTCAACGTATCGAAAAACAGTGCGAACTCGAAAGCCTGCTACGCTCTTATATAACGTTTTTCTGAATATTTCAGATTTCCAAACCGCTTTTACAGAAAAAAAACGGTTGGTGAATAAGTTATCTATTAGATTTACCCATGAAATGTTGATTTTTACATTGATCTTTGTTAGAAATAAGTAGGTCCATGCAACCTAGAGATATCATAATATTATGATCGAATGATTAGAACTTTTTTTTCTGAGGGGCAAAAGGGCATAAGTCTATTATGTTTTCATTGAACATACATCCTTTACGCGAAATATCTGCGTTTTATTCAGTCCGATATTACGTCGGTCCTCTGAACGAGGCTTCCTCTTCATCTTCCTTTTCTTTCCTTTACAGAAAAGGTGATGGAAAGCAGCGTCCTGTTTCTCTATTCTCTATCGCTCACACTCTCCCTCTTTCTCTCTTGATCATGTATATTAATTTTTATGTATACATATTAGGGTGGTTCAAAAAAAATCGATATTTTTTTTTTTCGCGGGCCTCAACGGAAATTGTTAGTACATTATGAAAAACTAATTTTTGCAAAATTTGAGTGGTCTAAAAAATTTTTTAGATAGTGCTCAAGCGACTTTTTGGTATTTTAAAATATATTTTGTTGATAATTTCGGCATGAAAATTCTTTTGTTTATTCTCATAGCAGGAAGTGTCAGTGCTTGATGAAAGTGTTATTCGTTCAAAATTTGGACGCTCTGAAAAAATTTTAACAGTTGCCACAAATAATTTTTTCGCATTTTTTTTTTCAATTTTCGGCTAAAAATCATGAAACAATCGAATCTTTCACTACATTAGTTAATTTTTTGTTTTCTGTCATAATAAGAGGTATAAGTATTTGATGAAAACATAATTTTCTTCAAGCATTAATGCTCCAAAAAGTTTTTTCAATTAGCTCAATCGATTGCTTTCCATTTTCTTGTGTATTCAATTAAAAATCATGATAAATGATAACAGAATGATTTCGAGCTATGCGTTAAAAAATATGTATTCTAGTATGTGGTATAAAAGAATTGAAAAACTTAATTCAGCATCCCACAAAACGGCTTTACATGAATTGCTATTTGCAGAACGCTGTTAAAATAAATATACCCCAATGCCAGAAACTCTATAATCATTTCTTGGATGAAATTCCTGGTAGAATAGAGAAAAAAATAACGTCATAATAATTTATTCTTTTATGAATTACAAAACATTAATTTTGCTGAAATACGACGTACGATTCTTCTTACTATCCTATTTTCAAGATTTGAGCCACTTGTTATAGGCCAGCAAACCTGGACAACGTTTCGCAAACAAGCTCACATTTTTTATTTCAGTACATTCTATACAATTAAAAATCTTTTCTTCCGTCCATTATATATTTATTATATTATGTTGAGTGCAAAAAAAAATTCGATGTCAAAATATTGTTACAGTAACGTCCAAACAGAAACCAATTCGCAATTCGCATTTTTTATCACTGATTTCTTCGTTAACTTCTGCTTATATTTTCTCTGCTTCTACGCTTAATCCTTCAAAGACACATGAGATAGATTCACCCCAACCTATTCGATGATTAATTAAAAATCCTTCCGTCTTTGTATCAGAGCTTCATAAATATTATTCGTTGAGATGTAAAATAATGCATTCAACGTTTTGTCAAAGAGCTTTTCATTCAACGATTGAGTTTCGATTCGTCACCTGGTATTTACATTCCTGACCGTCTAACAAGTGTGAAAAATATACGTGTGATGTTTTGAAGTAAATAAGGTCATACGAACGCGTGCGATACAAACCGCGGTGCTGTTGAAGCTACAGCGCCATTGTTTGTTCCACTGTCCGTAAGTTTTCTTTTCGCGATTCAATGAATTGTTTCCGGTAGTTGTTGTAGTGAGGCACGTGTCGATAAACGAAAAAAATGTAACGTGAAAAATGACTGCGCATTTTGACGATAGTAAGAGTCGTCAAATTTATTTAGTCAGGACGGAAATCGAAGAATTTGTGAAACGAAAATTACCCACAAACAGGGAAGCTTTGGGTCTATTTTTTTATTACCATCAAACTCTTAAATTTTCTATCCGAGAGAGTGCACAAACAGTTATCGGGAAAATAAACAATATTTGGAGCAAAACCGGAATAGAAACGTCTCGACCTTGCGTAAATATTTAAAAAATCAGAAAATTGCGTTTGGAGTGGACGGCATTTAAAAAAAATCATTTACGGGAAAATCCAACTCAAACGTTGAATGAAAATGTCTTTCAAAAATAGTTGGATGCATTATTTGACATTGCAAAAAAAAAAAATATTCACAACAGTCTCACATAAAGACAAAAAGAATTTTTGATTGATCAACGAACAAATCGAAGAGAATCTATATCAAGGATTACTAAAGAATCAAACTTGGAAACGGAGGAAATTTCAGCAAAAGTTAACAATGAAATTGGTAATAAAAATAAGTAAAATTAATTGGTTATGAGCAACTATTTTTCAACTGCATCTTCGAAGTAAGCACGTAAGTTTGTAGATACTCGTATGCTGTTATCTGGAATACGTGTTTTCAAACACATCTTTTGAAATTGTTCTATTTATTATTATCTTTCGACATGCTTTTTAGCTAGAATTACAAGAAAATAAGAATCCGCTTAAAAAATGTTTTGAAGTAAAAAGTTTTGAGAAAATAGTCTCATCAAATATTTACGACTCTCGTTTTAATAGGAAACCAAAAATTGATTTTTGTAGTTAAACATTTGATTATCTCGTCATTTTTATTGAAAAAATGAAAAAAAAAAAATGCAGAAAAATTACTTGAGGCAGCTGTTTAAATTTTTTAAGAGTGATCAAATTTTACACAAATCACGTTTTCATCAAGCACTAACACTTTCCGCTATGAGAGCAGAATAAAAAAAATTTCATGTCGTGATTTTCAACAAAAAATAGAAAAAAATATGGAAAAGTCGCTTGAGCACTAACTAAAAAATTTTTTAGACCATTCAAATTTTGCAAAAACTAGTTTTTCATAATGTACTAACAATTTCCGTTGAGGCCCGCGAAAAAAAAAATCGATTTTTTTTGAACCACCCTAATACATATATGTATGGAATCGCGTGTCACACATCGTGTGCTCTCTCTTCCTCCCCTTTGCTGCTATATATGTTTAATCAAATAGCAAAAATCCCCTCCCGGGGAAAAAGAACCTGGACAAGTACATTGGTGGTCCCTCGTTTCCCTATGATATCACAAAAAATCCAAAACCCCACTTAATTTTTTTTTTTTAATCTTTACTAATTTTATTGATATCCCGGAGGGAAACCAACCATATAGATCACAAAATATCCGGCCAAAAAAGCAGACTTCGCAATAAATGTTACTTTGAATTTATTTCCACAGAACAAAACAAGAATCAAAACATTAAAAAATCAGCGTTATCAAGATGAGAAAAATACCACTTATAATTGATGTGTAAGAAGTATCAATAGTCTAGAAAAAAATGAAAAAAGGTCGACATCTAAGTTACGTGCAGCAATAAAATTGATGATATCAGTACTAGGACAAGTATTTCTTTGGTGACTGAGAAGATATCAACATGGACGTACCGGCAACGTAGGGCATGCAGTTGGTGCATTGCTTCTGGGATCTCCTAAGTTGAGTAGCTACATTTGTTTTGGCTATGGCACGACCAATGTTGCCAAATAGTATTTACTTTTATGACCTAACGAAACAAAATTGCCCGCGCCATGGCTAAAATAACGAAAAACAAGTAGGAACAGGAAGTTTCGCATAAGATCCCATGCTTTTGTAATGTTAAAAAAAAAACTTTAATTTATGTCTGTACATGATAGCACAGTTTTGTTTGATTGGTAATAATTTCATGAATGTTCACCACCGTACGTTGAGCGTATACGCACAGAGTACTTGTCCGGCCCATATCACTTAATTTACATAATGTATCGGTCATGGTGACAACCTCGCCAAGTACTTCGGCCGAAATTCTTTTTCATCTAATTTTTTTTCGTTTGCAATCTTTTTTTACTTCAGACTCTTATTAATACAGAGTTGTTATTTTCATTCTGGTAGGTAAAACAACTGCATTTTCGAACTTGATTCTTTTCTCTATCAACATTCAACATTATTTAAAGATTTTGTCACACGATAAAGCCTCCCATATTTGTCCACATATATTTTAGTATAACTCAATTTATTTTATAACTTTTTGCGAAACTCAACCTTAGCTTTTCGCGAGGATTAAGTCATTTTGTTTTGTGTGATTTGAATTTATTTGATATATTTTTTGACAGTGGTCTGTTTTCTTACTTTTTGATAGGATTTGATTTTCTCAGGGATTTTTGCGAGAAAAGGTTTTTGCAGTGTATGTATATTCGTGGAAAAATATGGGAAAGGCGGTCAACAAATGTACTTGTCCAGGTTTTTTCCGCGAGGGGGATTTTTATGCATGATATGATTCGTTTTTTCTCGTTCTTTTCGAACATCTCGCTTTATATAGATTAGAAAAAGGTTATATTCGGAAATTATCGCTTTTTCATTTCCAAACCCTGACCCCTTCTACTTCAAGTTTGGTTTTTTTCCCATGAAATAAAGGGACACGTGTTTTGGAATTTTCAATTTGGCATTTTTTTAATTCTCGAGCCAGTCAAATTGTTTTGACATTTCGATTTACCTTTCTGGAATCAGGCTAAAATAAGTCGGGAACTGGGAGTCCGATACAAAAATTTACAAAGCTTTTGAGGGCAAGATTAGAGCAGTCAGAACTCTTCCATAGAATTTGTAGCAATTTGAATTTGTGCTTATCAAAGAAACATATTAAATAGCAGTATCTCCTTATTATATTTGTATGAAAAGTGAAAAAACATAGTGCACTTTAAGCCCAACAAAGTTCAGAGAATTTGGATGTATCTATTGCGTTCCGAGGACAGAAGTTTTAATCCCATCCAAAAATGAGCAGCAGAAGACTTTTGGTAATAAATTTTTCAATTCATAATGCCACAATCAGAGACAGAAAGTGGAAATACTTGGTACACATGTCGCTTCACAAAATGTTAAAAGTTTGTAGGTATCGGCTACATTCCCATGATACATATTTTGATACAAATTTTGATATTTATAACAATAATGGCCGTGAAAGCCTCAAAACTAGAACTTACAGGTATTTTAATATTATCTTTGAATATTGAAAAGTTCAGAAAGTATGTTATGGATATTTTAAAACAATAAATTCAACAAAGCGGTCAAACTTAGATCAGTACTGTGCCCAAGAAAATGGATTGAGTTGAGTTGTACCAGTTGCATTATGTTCGTGCAAATTTTCGTACCATCACAACCAGAGCATCCGTAGAGCAAATCTTTTTGAAAATATTTTTCAATTCGTTTTGCCACAATAGGAGCCAAAAAGTAGAAATACTGAGAATACATGTTGCTCCAGTAAATTTCCAAAGTTTGTAAGTATAAGTTGCCTTCCAATGAAACGAATTTTTATACTTCCAGAAAAAAAGGAACCAAAGACTTTCTGACAATTTTTTGAATTAATCATGCCATAACTCAAGCATACTACACATTGGGCTCAATAATGTTTATGAGCTTTGAAGGTCCTACAATTTTTTGAATTAATTACAGGGGGTGGGAATAAGAATTTCGAATGATTAAAATTTCGAATAGCTAAAACCTCGAGTTTGTAAAATTTA
Organism: Rhimphoctona megacephalus; assembly: GCA_963989365.1. Lineage (NCBI taxonomy): Eukaryota > Metazoa > Arthropoda > Insecta > Hymenoptera > Ichneumonidae > Rhimphoctona > Rhimphoctona megacephalus. The sequence goes on from OZ022415.1 coordinate 13,042,757, forward strand.
GAATGACAGTATGTAGACAGGTTCCTTCTACTTGGGCTTTCAATGCCGACAATAAATAAATGAGAAACTTAAGAGTTCGAAGCACATTTAAGGGAGCTTTCCAGTGTGAAATTTTCAAAAAATCGATTTTTTTTTTGCTTTATCGAATAGTATACACTCTTCCGAATATTCCCTGAAATTTTCATGCCGAAATTCAGATTATTTCGGTTACTGTACAGCATTTCTTGGAAGAAGGCAACGGAGCACTACAGCTGCCGCGTCGGCCGTCTGCCCGTGCGACCGTTATTTCTATTGTCTCGTTCCTACCTGCTCGTGTACCTTCCAACGTGAGTCCGGTTCGTCTTTCAGTTCGGTTTCGACATTCAAAATGGATAGATCTACGAAAGAGAAATGTGCGTGGCAGGATAGAAAAGGCTCGAGAAGCGGACATCCGCGAAATGAACGAAAAAGATCCGCGGGTTTCAAGGGAACAAATCGACACGATATCGAAACGGATCTAACGTTTGCGAGCACTTCGGCAGCAAAAATCTTGAAAAAGAGTCCAGAGTTTGAAGTCCGAATCTTTTCGAAGAAGCAGAAGGGATATTGTATGGACCTGGCATCGCTGATTGACCGTAAGTAAACGATTTACCTAAAATTTCCTCACTTGAAACTTTGAACGCGTTTTTCTCGAAACAGCATTTTTCAAAACGGTGTCCAACTTGGAGGGCAGAGTTTTAAAGCTATCGAGTTGAATTTTTTACACAATATTCTTAACGTCATTGTTTATCGTGCTATGGAAGCTTTTTTTTTGACATCTTCCTATTTTTTTGTAAAAAAAACTGCCAAAAAAATGCTAAAATCGATACTTTTTGTTCAAACCGGCGCCATTTTTGCAAAAAAAAAAAAAGCCTCCATAGCACGAAAGCCAATTATAAACCGATCAATAATCTTTTTGTGTTTTTTGTTTCAGATCAAAATTGTGACCCCCAACGTGGACACCACATCCAAGTGCATTTTCTGCAACAATTGTTTCATCATTTTTATAGATATTAATTAATAAATAAATCGATCTTTAAAAAATTGTTTTGTATTCTTCAATACCCAATTAATATACAAAAAAAAAACCAGACCGATTAGATTATTTTTTCTTTAAAAAAAAAAATCGCCAAAAACAGCGATTTTTCGGGCTGTCACACTGGAAAGCTCCCTTAAGTCGATAACGTAATGTAACAGTAGACCAAATAACGAAAGCTAAAATATCGATTTTACAAAAATTCACCTCTTACGCATTCGAGTCATCACATAATAGAATCGGTAATATTGTGAATATTCGCAATTTCGAATATATAATAACGAAAGACCAATTAATAATAAGGTCTAAATAGCAAATCACCGGAAAGTCGAACGGTCAAAATAGTGAAACAGCGGAAAGTCGAACGCTCAAAATAGCGACAGCCTCTAGAGCGCAAAGTATAGGCTTCTCATTCTTCGTGCTTTCCAACAAGGCTAACAGATGGCACTGATTGGCGCACTGAATCATAATGAGCTGTATGGCTTCTAGGTAGCGCTCCGGCGGCTAAAATATATCCTTGGCAAGACTACTGAAAAAATTTCATTTAAATGGAGTCATACTCACATCAAGAACCATTTCTCAATCCCATAAATTGTTACTATCACGTAGACTTCCAGACATAACGATTTTTTTCAATCGAGAGGCTGACAAACATCTTCTAAACGAGGATAATTTTGTTACCCGTGAATAAATAGAATACAGGGATGTTAAAACTTGTCTTTATGAAATAACTGTATCAATTCTAACTCTACTCCTCTCCCAATTTCACAAATTCATTGATATATACAGCCTTGGCCAAAAGGTACCCTGTGAGTTTTCTCGACAGACAAAAAATTGAATATCTCAACGAGAAACCATCGTAAGTCAATTTTATAAACGGACCTTTGAAGCGGACAGTTCCAGCTTTGTATACTTTTTTATTTCTGTTTCTGTGATTTTTTTTGCGCCCAGTACATCATTTTGAAAATGCCGTTTATTCGCGATTTTCTCACTTCATAAAAGCACTTGCTAGACTTTGAAAACACTGTGACCTTACAATTTCTTGATGGAGTATTTGCAGAGGATACCGAGAGCTTTATTTTCATTTTTGAAAAACTTTTCTGTGGTTTTTTTCGCAGAGTTACATAACTTAGAAAGTACGTCATTTTGATAATGCCGATTTTTCACGATTTTCTCACTTCACAAAAGCACTTACTAGACTTTATAAATATTGTGATTTCAGAGTTTACTGACGAGATCTTCGAAGATGACACTGAGAGCTTTAATTTCATTTTTGAAAAACTTTCCTGCGATTTGTTTTCGCAGTTATATAAAATAGAGAGTTATGTAATATTGCGAAAAAAAGAGTTACTTAAGGTAGTTCGGAAGAGTTGGGGTCCACGTGTGATCATATATTTTTTTGCATGGAATCGAAAGAAGATAATTTTTTTTACGTGTTGGTGAAATTTAAACTGTTTTTACCGTGTAGTTTTTGAGATATTAGCTATTAAAAATACATTGCGGCCATAGGAGAACGCAGATAGTAGCATAGGTTTGAACTTTCAATTCGAGAATACTCAAAAATTTGTCGTGCAACCCACGAAAAAAAACTTATCGCTCTAATCTACGATATGTGAAGCATCTTCTAAGAGAAATTGAATTGAGTTCACCGTATAATTATTGAGAAATCGCGAATAAAATTACACACGTAGCAAAATTTTGTCGGCTTGATTCGGACTTCTCTTTCTTTCGGAAGTCACTAAATAATCAAGACGGCGGCTCATTTATGCCCGCCGGTACGAAATGTCAATTAGACGAGTGCCTTTCTTAACCAGTAGCTACTTCATTTCCAACTTTTTTATACTCATTGCATATTTCTACAGCTTCCAGTGAACGTTTACGTTGGTTCTGTTGTTTTTATTTAATAAAATTGTCCAAAGGAGCTCGTAATTACTTCATCGTGCGGCAAAATTTTCGAGGTTATGTTTACATTCTCACCGATCTACGGATCTGTTACTACATGAGTCAGGCCAAGATCTTATTAAGGGGACCGTATGGTCTAGAGCACGAAAATTTCACCTATGTTCACGATTTTTTTTTTGCCTTAAAAAATTTAAAAATCGATGTTTTAACTTTTCGGGTTTATTACTACCTTTATTAAGTATACAAAAAAATTTTTTTTTAATTTTAAAAACAGTGTTTATTATCATATAATTGGCATTGAAGACGACCCTCTCGAAAAATCCGACCCGGACGGTGAAGATCGATCCGAGACTTCTACTCATCTGAAACACAAAATTCAAGAAGATTCTTAATCAGAAAGAGTGCAGTTATGGTCGGGACTAGAACAAATCGAAAAAATTAAAAATTGACAAAATGGCGCGCTTTTGAAAAAAAATTCGTAAAATCGGGTTTTTTTTTCACTAGTTTTTTAGTATAAACAATAAGAAATTATTTAAATAAAATTATGATTGTAGTTCCGACGATAGCCATACATGTTGTGAACAACATATCCAAATTTCAAGTGATTCGGTTGAATAGTTTTTTTGTTTTCACCTGCGCAGTGCCGAAAAAAGTCGTTTCGAGATAAATGAGTTTAAAGTTTGAGGTACAGATATTTTCAAAAATTGAGCAAATTTTGAATACTTACAGTTAATCCGCGATTCCGGCACCATATAGGATTCCTTCGGAACGTTCATAATTCAAGATTTCCTCACTCCTTTCATTTCTTCGAGCTGTCCGAGCCTCTTTGGAGTTGTCCGTGCTCCTACGGTTGGCGCTCGATACTCGCAGCTCGTCTCGGTTTTGCGCTAGTTGCTCCGCTTGTGGCCCGATTGTTATGCCCATGGTCTCCATTATTTTCAATAGGGATGCAAATCCTTTATTGAATATGCAAGCGGAAATGTGAGTGGCAATATCAATGATTTTTTTTCCGGCAAACAGATGTTTCGGCGCAAGGTGCCACACGCAAGCATTGAAACTTTCGTTATTGTTCTGCGTATTACTGCCAATACACCTTTCCAATAAAGTCTCTGCTGTCAATTCTTCATAAATTGGTTTTAATATCTCTTGTGCTTCATCGCACAGAGCAGGTGGGTGCTCGTAGGTGTCTAAAGTACCTGCAGCCTCACTTTGACGCCACTTGCACCACGATTCGGAACCTGGAGGACAGTACGAGTGTTGCGGATTTTCATCTGTTGAAATTTTGTGATAATATGCTGCCCATATTTCACTTCTCATCCCTTCAGTCGAATCTGAATTACGTCTAATTGCTAGACCGTAATAAGTTGACAGCTCTTGCAATAATTTATTCGTCAATTGTTGACGCTTCGGTGTTTTATTTATCGATTTCCGCTGTGTCTTTTTTCCCTCTTCTTTTTCTGTCAATTTCTTTGTTGCTTTCTTTATTTGTGCATGTTTTTTTTTCGCATCAACAGCACGTTTGTACAAACGTTTTTTAACATGCAAAACACATTCTTTTTTGCAAACTAAAAAATCATCCCCGTAAGGCTTTGTGTCCAATAAGGCTTTGAACGTTTTCGTGTCGCGGACCGCTCTCTACCTGCGTTATGGGCTGTAGAAGCTGTAATATTGAGAATTTCCGCATGAAAATTTCACAGTATATTCTTGAGATACTATACTTTCGACATATCGAAAAAAAAAAAATCGATTTTTTCAAATTTCTAGACCATACGGTCCCCTTAAATTTTAATTGTCATTTAGATGATTTATAAGAGTATACGTGATTTGATAAATTTTATTTTCAATGAAAACGATTTTTCAAATCGATTTTGTAATTTAATCGTCTATTTACAAATTTGAAAAATGGACTACATTTGGACTTGGTTCAACTGTTCCCAACTACCTTAACTTATAAAGTTATGTAACTCTGCAAGAAAAAATTGCAGGGAAGTTTTTCAAAAACGCAATCAAAGCTCTGAGTGTCTTGTTTGAAGATTCCATTAATAAATTGTGAAGTCTCAATGTTTTCAAATTCTACCAAGTGCTTTTGTGAAGTGAGAAAATCGTGATAACCGGCATCTTCAAAATGACGTACTGGGTGCAAAAAAAATCGCAGAAACCAAAATAATAGAGCAAAATGAAGCTGGAATTATCTGTTTCAAAAGTCCATTTGTTAAATTGACTTTCGATGGTTTCTCGTTAAGATATTCAATTTTTTGTCCGCCGAGAAAATTCAGGGGTGCCTGATACTTTTGGCCAAGGCTGCAAATCGGTTTCTTACAAATACGGAAGAAAAAAATGTTTCTAAAATTAATTAGAAAAAGTTTTTTCTGAACAAGGATTACGGTTCTTCTTTTCGCCATTAAGGGCTTAAATTTGGATACTCAACAGATAGGTAATTGTATTAACATTCTTACTAGATCACTTGTGAAAAAAGTGGTCTAGTTGCGACCCGAAGAGCGCCTTTCTCGCGGAGCGTGCGCTCACAGTAAAATTGAAATAACTCTTTGGCGATCTATGGACTTAGTATCTTCCATCAATAATCTTATAATTATTCTTATTTTGATTAATAATAGTATTTAAATAATATGAATGTAATATTGTTGAACACATCAACGTACCGACATATTTTCTAAAATTTGGGTTAACTTTTTTTCTGATTACTTAGAATCGAATGCTCGAAAAAAAGGATCTTGAACTCGATTTTTATTTATTTTTTTCTTCTTGACTACTTTTCAAGAAAATAAATAATGAATAATTTACATGAAAAGGTACATTGACCTGTGTACTTTATGTATCTCTATTTTCTATATCATTTCGTTAAAAAACGTAAGTAACTACTTCTTCTACTACTACATCATGATATACTTATGATGGAGTTTTTTCAACCAAACATTATAAATAGTACCAAGAAGTACAAATATAAACATGCGATACATTTCCCTGATAGACAGTTTGTGGCACAGTGAAGGCATGGTGACTGCACGCCACAGTATTCTTAATGCCGACTGCACGAATTTCTATCTGGGTTTGTTACTTAGGTCATATTTTTTTGCGAAATTGTTGGGGAACCTGATTACAGAAAAACAAAGCTGGTTTTCAAACGGAATAAATATTGACCATTAGTAAACTTGGTGAAGAGAAAAATACATCTTTTTAATTTTTTTATTGGTTCTGCATATACTCTTTCTAGATTTTTACGAGCTCTTTCCATGGTCAATCGTTCTGTACCGTCAATATCTCAGAGTGTAGATCGCTATTCAGTAACTGCGATATGCGTTTGATTGGAATTAATATTATCTTTTGCGCCGGAATAGAAAAAATATTTTGTCATGAGTTTAGTTATCAAGATATTTTGTTGCAAGGACGTTCTATAGTCGAACCCATGTAGTAATCGAACAATATTAACGGATTTGCTAATTAGTGTGGAAAGCAGAAACCGTTTATATGTATATCTTAAATTTGGAACATTCTACAACATATTTGGTGGAGTATCTCATTTTGCCAGGTAAGTAAACGATCACCTATTAGAGTTAATGTTTACGAAAATAAAATGGATTATCAAGTAATCATTGTTTAAAAAACACTTGAGGTAATAGGTTTTATAGAATAAAAAATTGTCGAGACAATTTTCAAAACGAAACTTAGTGATGAGTTGGTATTTGTGTTACATAATCATTGTTCCTTCGGGGATATTTCAATGCAGTCTACATCATCTGGTATTTAAACACTTTGAAATCGTGATTAGGGAAATATATATGTTCCTTTCTATAAAAAGATCAACAAACTTCAAGGTGTCTATGTACTTTTCATGTTCCAGTTGAATATTGGAATACTGTGAAAGGTTTTATGAATAATACGCATGTGCAATGATCTAACTTCTGGAATGAAAATTCATTCGAAGTCTAATTCATTCTTTCATATTCTGCGGTTCAATTGACGGATTACCTTACAAATACATGCATGTCAATGTATCATGCTATATTGTAAGTACTATCTTCCTGTAGAACCTGCAACCATCAAGTGAAAAAAGTGAAACTAAAGATTGTAGTGTTGTGACTTAAATTGGTTTATCGACAATTCATAACACTACTTTTTACAGGTAAGTCATCCATACTGGATTAAATCTTTACCCGATAATGTACGCATTCTGCGCAAGTTGCAAACTTTCAAGGAGAACCGCCTCAAAGTTTCTATAGCACGTTAGGTATTACAAAATATTACCTTTTGCCAGAAAGTACAATGGTCATTGCAGTAGGAGACCAGCGTAGTAACTGAGACGTTCCGTCTTTGTATATGTGTTTTTCAGTTGATTGTAAAATTCCTTAATATAATTTATGTACTATTACAAGAATACACGCCTCAAAAGAATTAATGGATCAAAGAACGAGCACCAAAGTTTTAGTTGAAGTATAAACCACATTTTTAATGACACACTTACATCTCTACCAGAAACATCTCTACCAAAATTCAATTCTACCCGAAAAAACAGATTCCGTAACAATTCTACCACAATTGAATACTACACCGTAACAACTCTACCTAAAAAATAAAATTTAAATGAGATAACACGACTCTCTCACATAACATTTCTACCAGAAACACATTCTATCAAAAAATTTATATCGGTAAATACATAAATCGCGACGATTACACCATGAAAATGAATGATTTATAAATTTCTACCACGTAACATCTCTAGCATATAAAATTTCTACTACCATATTGTGTTACTACCTCACAAACCTACCTTACTAACAAAAGTGAGATAGTGATGAAATATGGTAGAAATTTTATATGGTAAAAATGTTATCTGCTAGAAATGTTATGTGGTAGAAATTTTATAAATCATTCATTTTCATGCTATAGTCATCGCGATTTATGTGTTTATTACCGATAGACATTTTCTGGTAGAATGTGTTCCTGGTAGAGATGTTATGTGGTAGTCGTGTTATCTCATTTCAATTTTATTTTTTAGGTAGAGATTTTACGTTTGGTAGAGTTGTTACGGGGTAGTATTCAATTGTGGTAGAATTGTTACGGGTATTGTTTTTTTCGGGTAGAATTGAATTTTGGTAGAGATGTTTCTGGTAGAGATGTAAGTGCGATTTTTTAACTCTGAATGCTTATACCGCGATGAGGAATGATCCCTCTTAATACTCATAATATTATCGAAGGTAAGCTAAAATCTTCATAAACATGATGCTGTAATAAATAAAAAAATGTCGTGTACTTTGAACAATGAACAATGCAGTTTAAAGATATGTGGAAAAACACGTTTTTACTTTGCTTTATTTAACCTTGCCATACGAAATTCAAACCAAATAAATATTTAAGCTTTCCACGTTTTCTTGTAGTCGAAGGTACCCTTAAGAATAATACCATTTTCCTAATTGATGCAATTGTTCGTTCTGTACGGTCCAGAAGCCGAAACTTACCAGGAATCTCTAAAAAGTCGAAGGGGTGGAGGGGGTGTCTTTCATTTAGCAAAGAGTGAGGAACTTTAAAAATGTTACAAGTTTCTTTCAGATCACAAGATGCTGTTCTCAGGTTATTTATGGTTGTAAAATAAATCAGATCGATTGGAGCAGTTTTTTGTTTTTCAAGTTGAAATTTTGTTATCAATTGCAATGTTTTTTCCTATCAAACATTAGTTTAAGTAAGTGCTTCAATGATTTTTTTCATAATTTAATCTTTCGACATGAGGAAAATCCTCAACGAGTTTCGGATTTTACCCACATCCACGTCAAATAAGGAAAAATAAACTCGTACATGATTTATTCTTCTATTCCGATCTTTCCGCTGATGAATATTAATTTAAAAAAAACGATTGAATGATTTTTAGGGTTCCGTACCCAAAGGGTAAAACGGAACTCTATTACTAAAACTTCGCTGTCCGTCTGTCTGTTCGTCTGTCTATCCGTCTGTCACCAGGCTGTATCTCATGAACCGTGATAGTTAGACAGTTGAAATTTATTTTTTTTATAGATACCCATGTACGAACTGCAGAAGAACATTGGCACGGTACCGGTGCCAGAGTTGCCAGTACTGGCAGACTACCAAGGGCCAAGAGTTGTCCAAAGGACAATCGACATTGGGACAATTTTGGGATGTTAACACCGGTCCAACTTATGGTGCCGTGAATCGGCTCAAAACTGTTTACAAGCATTGGCTCAGAACAGGAGCCCAATTTTGAGCCAACAATTATTGCCAGTCCTGAGACAAACCCTAAATCACTACTTTGCCGGTAAATGCCCGTGGATCGGTTGGAGACTTGGCTGTGCTTTTGCTCAGTACTGATTCCAGAGCTTATCAGACTCTCAACCTGTTAAGAGCCAGCACCAGCCCAAGTCTAAAAACAATATTGGGCAAATAGTGGGTCGTTAACACCGGTCCAACATATGGTGCCGCGAATCGGCTCGACACTGTTTACGAACATTGGCTCAGAGCTAGTGCCCAGTTTTGGGCCAGAGATTATCGCCAGCCCTGAGACAAACCCTAAATCGATACTTTGCCGGTGCATGCCCATGTATAGATTGGAGATTTCGCTTTGTCTTGGCTCAGTAGTGATCGTAGAGCCATCAAAACTGGGAACTGTCATGAGCCAGCACTGGCCCAAGTCAAAATCAACATTGTGTCAATTTTGATTGTTATAAGTGGTCCAACATATGATGCTGCGAATCGGTTCGACACTGTTTACGAGCATTGGCTCAAACCAAGTGCCCAGATTTTGGCCAGCGATTATTGCCAGTCTTGAGACAAACCCTAGATCAATACTTCTCCGATATACGCCCATGTATAAAGTAGACCCTTCGGTGACTCCTGGCGCAGTAGTGATGGTGGACGTGCCAATACTGGTAAATCTTCAAGAGCCAGCACTACCCCAAGCTCAAATCAATATTGGGCCAGTTTCGGGTCTTTGGCATTGGTCCAACGTATGCTGCCATGATGGGCCCGATATTGTTTAGTGATCGTGACTCACAGTCGGACAGACACGGGCAACAGGCGGCCAATTCTAGGCGATTTTTATTGCCAGTACTGAGGTGCATGTTGAGTTGCTTCATTGGAACTGAAACAGATCTGAAGTCTGAATCTTCATAGTTGCATAGCTAGATATACGGATTGGCTTAAAGAAAGATTCAATATCCGTCAATAGTTTATAAAGTATACTTTATATTTAAATAAAATACATTTATATAAATCTTTTAAATTTATAAATATATTTATAAAAGTACGAAAATAGTTAATACGAAAGTAATAGTTAATAGGAAAGAATATAAATACATATTAATATATATTGTATATACATACACACACTCATGTGTGCGTATTTTGTTGAGGGTGAGAGAAAAAAGTGTCAAGTCACTTTGCTCGGTTGGCATCTCTGGCAGCTTTCCCGCCCTCACGGTCGCCTGCTCCCGACAAGTATCGGCTTGTCGCCGTAAGAATATCTTTATGATCTGCACTTTCGATCTTTTCTTTGATGACATCTGAAAAAATATATAGCATTTTATTCATTTTCTTTAGCACAGTACAAAGTGTATATTCGTGGTTCAGCTACAATAATAGAGTTATTATATTTCAAGATTAGAAAACTAAATCTGCGAAAAATATTGGATGTTGTACTCTAGATTATTATTGGGTTGCGATCGAATAACTACAGCATTGGCCGACAGCCTTAGGCAAAAATACCGCGTGCAAAAAAAGTCGCATAAATAAAACAAAAAAAAATAAAATGAAGATGAATTTGTCCGCTTGAAAATCCCGTTTTCGAAGCCGGGGGGCCCCGAATTGGTTTGCGATTTTTTTTAACCGAGATATTTAATATTTTGTCCGGATAGGAAACTTGCAAAGGGTCTTAATACTTTTGGCCAAGACCGTACGTGGCAATCAAACAGAAGTGATATTTACGTGTCATACATGAATAAACATGAGTAGCACTGAAATTTATTTTTGTGACCCCGTTTGGTCCTTTTTTTCCAGTGCCTGAATAGCGTTCTTGCACCGCCTTCATTATTAGGCTTCCAAGAACTTTCCGTACGGCTTCCTTCACTTGCGTTGATACTCCGATCATGTCCGCCATTATCTCCTTCTAGAATTGATATTCAGGATACGAAAATATTGAATAATTCGCGAATCGAATTTACTATTACAAGGAAATAAAATAGCAAAAATCCCCTCCCGGGGAAAAAAAACCTGGACAAGTACATTGGTGGTCCCTCGTTTCCCTATGATATCACAAAAAATCAAAACCCCACTTAATTTTTTTTTTTTTGATGTTTACTAATTTTATTCATATCCCGGACGAAAACCAACTATATAGATCACGAAATATCCGGCCAAAAAACCAGACTTCATAATAAATGTTACTTTGAATTTATTTCCACAGAACAAAACAAGAATCAAAACATTAAAAAATCAGCGTTATCAAGATGAGAAAAATACCTCTTATAATTGGTGTGTGAGAAGTATCAATAGTCTAGAAAAAAATGAAAAAAGGTCGACATCTAAGTTACGTGCAGCAGTAAAATTTATGATATCAGTACTAGGACAAGTATTTCTTTGGTGACTGAGAAGATATCAATATGGACGTACCGGCAAAGTATGGCATGCAGTTGATGCATTGCTTCTGGGATCTCCTAAGTCAAGTAGCTACTTTTGTTTTGGCTATGGCGCGACCAATGTTGCCAAATAGCATTTACTTATATGACCGAATGAAACAACATTGCCTGTGCCGTGGCTAAAATAACGAAAAACAAGCAGGAACAGGAAGTTTCACATAAGATCCCGTGCTTTTGTAATGTAAAAAAAAAAACTTTAATTTATGTCTGTACATGATAGCACAGTTTTGTTTGATTGGTAATAATTTGATGAACGTTTACCACCGTACGTTGAGCGTATACGCACAGAGTACTTGTCCGGCCCATAACTTTTTATTATATATTATACATATTTTATTATATTATTATAAATTTCTGACGGCGAAAAGCAACGTATGCAACGAAAAGCACCTCCAATTTGATTTTCACTTGAATGAGCAATTTTTATAAAAAATTATGGACCGGACAAGTACTCTGTGCGTATACGCTCAACGTACGGTGGTAAACGTTCATCAAATTATTACCAATCAAACAAAACTGTGCTATCATGTACAGACATAAATTAAATTTTTTTTTTACATTACAAAAGCACGGGATCTTATGGTAAACTTCCTGTTCCTGCTTGTTTTTCGTTATTTTAGCCACGGCACAGGCAATGTTGTTTCATTCGGTCATATAAGTAAATGCTATTTGGCAACATTAGTCGCGCCATAGCCAAAACAAAAGTAGCTACTTGACTTAGGAGATCCCAGAAGCAATGCATCAACTGCATGCCATACTTTGCCGGTACGTCCGTATTGATATCTTCTCAGTCACCAAAGAAATACTTGTCCTAGTACTGATATCATAAATTTTACTGCTGCACGTAACTTAGATGTCGACCTTTTTTCATTTTTTTCTAGACTATTGATATTTCTCACACACAAATTATAAGAGGTATTTTTCTCATCTTGATAACGCTGATTTTTTAATGTTTTGATTCTTGTTTTGTTCTGTGGAAATAAATTCAAAGTAACATTTATTATGAAGTCTGGTTTTTTGGCCGGATATTTCGTGATCTATATAGTTGGTTTCCGTCCGGGATATGAATAAAATTAGTAAACATAAAAAAAAAAAAATTAAGTGGGGTTTTGATTTTTTGTGATATCATAGGGAAACGAGGGACCACCAATGTACTTTACAAGGTTTTTTTTCCCCCGGGAGGGGATTTTTGCTATTTTGCCACTATTCGAGCAAAAAAGTGGAAATATTGGGTGCACTTGCTACTTCACAGATATTTCAAAGTCTGTACGTATCCATTGCAATGCAATTATACAAATTTTGATAATATCAGTAAAAACACATCGGAAGACTTCCTGAAACAATTTTTCAAAATTCATAATGTTACAACTAAAGTGGTGAAGTGAAAAAATAGAGCGCATATTGAGCCAAACAAAATTCTGAAATTTTGCATATATTCATGGCGTTCCGAAGACAATAATTTTGATCCCATCGACAAATGAGCAACCGAAGAATTTTCATAACAAAAGTTCAATTTGCAATGCTAAAATCGGAGGCAAAATGTAGAAATACTTGGTACATTTGTCGCTTCATACAATTTCCGAAGTCTGTAGGCATTCGTTGCAATCCAAAGATATAAATTTTGATAATATCAAAAAAAACACATCGGAAGACATTCTGAAACAATTTTTTAAAATTCATTATGCTACAACTAAAGCGGGGATGTAAAAAAAATATAGAGCATATTGAGCCAAACAAAATTCTGAAATTTTGCATATATGCATGGCGTTCCGAAGACAATAATTTTGATCCCATCGACAAATGAGCAACCGAAGAATTTTTATAACAAAAGTTCAATTCATAATGCTAAAATCGGAGGCAAAAATTAGAAAACTTGGTACATTTGTCGCTTCACTCAATTTCCAAAGTCTGTAGACATTTGTTGCAATCCAAAGATATAAATTTTGATAATATCAGAAAAAACACATCGGAAGACTTTCTGAAACAATTTTTTAAAATTCATTATGCTACAACTAAAGCGGGAATGTGAAAAAATATAGAGCATATTGAGCTAAACAAAATTCTGAAATTTTGCATATAGCCATGGTGTTCCGAAGACAATATTTTTGATCCCATTGACAAATGAGCAACTGAAGATTTTTTATAACAAAATGTTCAATTCATAATGCTACAATCGGAGCCGAAAAGTGGAAATACTTAGTACATTTGTCCCTTCACAGAATTTCCAGAGTCTATATGCATTCGTTGCAATCCAAAGATACAAATTTTGATAGGATATGGAGTATGTACCGCCATAGTCTTTTGACATAAAGATATATTATACGAGCCATTTTGACATAAAGATATATCATTTCTTACTACGGTTATCATCCAGATGCATCCATATATATCCAGATGCAGGTTGACAGTGTATTTGTCTATTAATTCATCAAATGCGAGATGATTCTACACCATATTTTGGATAGAAAAACGACGTCGAAAATCTTTTGAAATGGACCAACAATTATCATGCAAGGATCATTTTATGATGTACAAATCTTATTATGGCAAACGAAGAACATTTTATAATAAAGAGGAAAGAGACCAATAAAATAAATTGTCAACGGTGTAGAGTTAAAAAAAATATTTATTAGACACTGCTCAAAACTCGGCATGATAATCAAGAGACTCGGTAGAGTCTCGGGACAAGTACATTGACAGCTCTGTCGTCTGCTGGCCCGAGGCTCGCCGAGACTATACTTTCTCGAAACAAAACTTTTCGCGGTGGTGGGGGTAAAATTGGCACATCATTTTGTTCGTTTTCGAAGCTCACGAGTCGTTTGAGGCCTTGAAAATTGAACTGGAGATTCATTAAGAAATTATCTTTCGAATGAGCCCAAATTTAGCACGATCGGTGACGTAAATGCTGAGAAAAAACTTTGCACGGGCTCAAAATCACGCAAAAGTCACCTACACATTCAAGAAACAGACGTGTCTGTATACAACACCAAAGCCGGCTGAAAGTGTCTCTCGAGTTTCTGATTGGTTCATTCTGACGACACCCATATATATATAACACTATCAAAGACCTCATGTCCTCGCGGCTAACTTCACGGCGCTGTCGCAGACCGACGTCACATGAGACTTCCTCCACCTCGTCGCTATATATATATATATACCGAACCGCGGAAAGTTTGACAGGTCGAGTATTGTTATTATCTCTGAATAAAACGATTCACCGTGGTGGGAGTAAAAAATGAAATTCATTTTCTTTAATTACGAAGCTCAGGAGGCATATGATGATTTGAAAATTGAACTGGAGATTTATTACGAAAAAATACTTCGATTGAGCCTTAAATCAGCACGATTAATGCCGTATTTGCTGAGAAAAAACTTTGCACAGGCTCAAGATTATGCTGACATCGAAGTATTGGCATGTCTGTATACGACACAATGAAAGGCCTCTTGACGCCTTCCGAGCTTGTGATTGGCCATTCCGTTTCATCTTTCTCTACCTATACCACGCAAAGTCTGAACGGAGTTTTCGAAGTGAGAATGAGTGCTTATACGCGAGACGTGTTTGTGGATAAATTCGGGAAAAAAATTATTTCGCGATCTGTGAATAAATAAATAGTTCGAAGTACCCATACCGCGGAAAGTCTGAACGGAGTTTTCAAAGTGAGAAGTTCTTATGCGGGACGTGTTGTGGATAAATTCGGGAAAAAAAATTATTTCGCGATCTATAAATAAATTATTTATTCACAAATCGCGAAATAATTTTGGATCGTACGCGTACGATCCAAAAATGATTTCTTTAATATAAATTCAATGACAGCAATTTAGAGTTTCATTCAAATTCACGTATTTTTTATTTTTTTCCCCCTTTCGATCGCGACTAATTAGAATCTCGTGGCTTAAACAGTATTGAAAATATTAATCTTTTTTCACGAACATTTGTGAGGTTATAAATATCGAGGTTAGGTTCAATCGACTCTTAGTTACAGCAATAATAAGAAAGTGATGGTGTGAAAATAGTGAAGTGCTTTTAATCAACTTTCGAACAGTGCTGAAATGAATATACATTCTTTTATTATTGTTAACCCTGCAGTTTTTATTTTCCACACTTAACTCTTCGACGGAATTTATCTTTCGCGATTAAATGTTCCTCGTATAAGATTTCTTGAGAAATCGTTCTTTTCGTTTCTTTGATAAATATGAAATAGTGTACGTTGAACTGTTAATCATGATTGGTGTGAATCGATGTAAATTTGGAAAAGGAACTCTATAAAACTAATAATGAGTGTCAAAAAAATGTATATGGCGAAGTTTGTTATTATCATGCCGAGTTTTGAGCAGTGTTTAATAAATATTTTTTTTTAACTGTACACCGTTGACAATTTATTTTATTGGTCCCTTTCCTCTTTATTATAAAATGTTCCTCGCTGGCCATAATAAGATTTGTACATCATAAAATGTTCCTTGCATGATAATTGTTGGTCCATTCCAAAAGATTTTCGACGTCGTTTTTCTATCCAAAATATGGTGTAGAATCATCTCGCGTTTGATGTATTAATAGACAAATACACTGTCAACCTGCATTTGGATATATATGGATGCATCTGGATGATAACCGTAGTAAGTAATGATATATCTTTATTTCAAAATGGCTCGTATAATATATCTTTATGTCAAAAGACTATGGCGGCATATACTCCATATCCTATCAAAATTTGTATCTTTGGATTGCAACGAATGCCTATAGACTCTGGAAATTCTGTGAAGCGACAAATGTACCAAGTATTTCCACTTTTTGACTCCGATCGTAGCATTATGAATTGAACATTTTGTTATGAAAATTCTTCGGTTGCTCATTTGTCAATGGGATCAAAAATATTGTCTTCGGAACACCGTGGATAAATGCAAAATTTCAGAATTTTGTTTGGCTCAATATGCTCTATATTTTTTCACATCCCCGCTTTAATTGTAGCATAATGAATTTTAAAAAATTGTTTCAGAAAGTCTTCCGATGTGTTTTTTCTGACATTATCAAAATTTATATCTTTGGATTGCAACGAATGCCTACAAACTTCGGAAACTGTGTGAAGCGACAAATGTACCAAGTATTTCTACTTTTTGCCTCCGATTTTAGCATTATGAATTGAACTTTTGTTATGAAAATTCTTCGGTTGCTCATTTGTCAATGGGATCAAAATTATTGTCTTCGGAATGCCATGAATATATGCAAAATTTTAGAATTTTGTATGGCTCAATATGCGCTCTATTTTTTCACTTCACCACTTTAGTTGTAACATTATGAATTTTGAAAAATTGTTTCAGGAAGTCTTCCGATGTCCTTTAACTGATATTATCAAAATTTGTATAATTGAATTGCAATGGATACCTACAGCCTTTGAAAATTCTGTAAAGCGACAGATGTGCCAAGTATTTTCCCTTTTGCTCATTTGTCGATGGATTAAGAATTGCTGCCTTCAGAATGCCATGCATACATGCAAAATTTCAGAATTTTGTTGGGCCCAATGTGCGCTACATTTTTTCAATTCCCTAATTTAGTTATAGTATAATGAATTTTGAAAAATTGTTTCAGGAAGTCTTCTGATATTTTTTTACTGATATTATCAAAATTTGTATCATTGGATTGTAACGGATACCTACAGACGTTGGGAATTCTGTAAAGCAACAAATGTACCAAGTATTTCCACTTTTTGGCTCCGATTGTGGCATTAAGAATTAAAAATTTTATTATGAAAATTCTGCGGTTGCTCATTTGTCAATGGAATCAAAATTATTGTCTTCGGAACGCCATGAATATATGCAAAATTTCAAAATTTCATTCGGCTCTATTGAGCTATATTTTTTCACTTCCTCACTTTAGTTGTAGCATAATAAATTTTGAAAAATTGTTTTAGGAAGTCTTCTGATGTGTTTTTACTGATATTATCAAAATTTGTATCATTGAATTGCAACAGATACGTACAGACTTTGAAATACTTGTGAAGTAACAAGTGTGCCCAATATTTCCACTTTTTTGCTGGAATAGTGGCATTATTAGGACTTGAAAATTTTATTATGAAAATTATTCGCTTGCTCATTTTTGGATGGGATTAAAATTTGGCTTCGAAAAGTAATGGCTATATGCAAAATTCATAAACTTTATTGAGCCCGATGTGCAGTATGCTTGAGTTGTGGCATGATTAATTTAAAAAATTGTCAGAAAGTCTTTGGTTCCTTTTTTCTGGAAGTATAAAAATTTGTTTCATTGGAACGCAACGTATACTTACAAACTTTGGAAATTTCCTGGAGCAACATGTGTGCTCAGTATTTCTACTTTTTGGCTCCTATTGTGGTGTAACATCCGAAGGCGTGATGAAAAGGATCAGAACAGTAACGTCGAGCGGTAAACGCTATGCTCTATAGGCTTTTCCTCCGGTATTATACATATGCGTAGATATAGATACACTCTCTAGAGTGTGGTGGGTGAATGCCGATAAATCTCGAGAGATCTTGCTTTGGTTTAGTTATAACTCGGGAAAGGTATCAGTGAATAATGGTAATACGGAAATTCTTTATGCTCGTTTTTAATGTAAATAAAATGTTAGTAGAAATACAATAAGAATAGATAGAGGGATCTAGGATTCTCTATATATATTCATAGTACTAAATATAATGTTAGTAATAGTTTAATCTTTGTTTAATGATTAATACAAACTTGGTTATAGATATATATATTTATATATTTGGTATCTTACCGAAGAGGTGTCAATATTATTGATACAATTGTAGTTACTTCTTTTGTGTCGCAGTCGTACTCTCGTTGAGGACCCGAGGGTAAAAGAGACTTGAATACGATTTTAATTAGTTACTTGCTTTTGGATTTATCTTTTAAGTTCAATTCGAAATAGAGTTTAAAAAGTGAAAAGTACAATAGTGAAATGTCTGACAAACCGGACTACTGCAAACAGTACTATCGCGACTCGAAGTGCGGAACGGAGAGTCCTGGTCTTCGGAAAATCATGGGTTTATATAGTACGAAAACCAGTGATTACAGGGCGTCTTTTGCGCATTAATTGGGAGTGAATTTGGTCATTGCAGTGGATTTCTTAATTCGGGGTCAAAAGGGGATCCGCCTCGGTGTTTTTAGCTTTGAAGTTAGGGAAAACGTAAAAAAAAAAAATGTAGCTGTTTACTTGCGTGTTCTAAGAACGTGCTGGGGTGACGGCTATGACTCGGGTCATGGAAACTGATCATTGAATTTTACGTATTTTGGGAAAATATGCTTATGGTCTAATACGACACGCGCTCGGATGAAGTGGGTGCCGCATACGGTGGTCCGCTTATCGCTAAGCTTCTTATCGCATCTTTAGGAATTAAATTAGAGTTAGTCGGTCAAAATAATATTTCGGCTTATTTAAAAGAGAAAAGGAAGATAAAGAAAATATCGTCGGTTGTGACACCTCCCCACTTAAATTAGTCATCGTCCTCGATGACTGCCGATTTATGCATATTGAATATTAAAAATAAAAAAATGTGCATAAATGGTAGAGTTTATGAATTTTCTTTTTCCTGTTCTTTGAATAGTTTGCATTTGGAATAGGGAGAAGGTATTAGGAGCGGGATGTGATTTTTGTTCTTGATTATAGTGCGAATTAGTTCGTACTTTTCTTTCTCTTTTAGCTTTAGACGGCATCAAATAATGCGATGAGGTTTTTTTTTTTAATTATTATTATTATTTTTTTTTTTTTTTTTTAGATGATATGATTTAATTGCTTCAGATATAGATGAATATATATATATATATATATATATATATATATATATATATATATATATATATATATATTCTCTATTATACTTAATCTTCAAGAATTGTTTAGACAACGCTCGTATTTTGCGTCTGCAATTCAGTTTGTTTGTTCAAATGCCTTTGCTAGGAGTTTTATTAAAAACCACGATAGTATGATTCTGTAGGAAAAAGGTAGTAGGGATTGTGAATTTATCCATTCATTGTTGAATCTAAATTTAGAAATCTGATATTTCATTCGATATGCATAAAACGATTCTAAATTCTATGGTTAGTATAACTTGTTAAATTAATATCTAGGAACGAAGCATTGTATGGGTTCTGTTACATACACAAAATAAGGGGAGATAACAAAAAGAAAATTAATTGCTTTAAACTTGCGTTTGAGTTGAGACTTCATGAATGAATACGGGTCGGGGGGTGCTAGGGGGAACGTCGTAGGCTGCTACGGGTCGGTTGGCTGGTTGTGGCTCGTCTTCTTTTTCGTATGTATTGCCTTCTTCATCGTTGTCGGAGTGTGGAGGGGTTCGACAGATGTTGACTATTTTGTAGCAGGCATGGGCGAAGCATCCTCGTAAAATGTAGGTCAGTAACCCAATGGTTAGAAGAGCTTCTCCATAGATGGTCATCATAGTGTATGATGTCTGTCCTTGTTGTTCTCGTTCATGTGAAGCGACTTCCAAAAGTTCTTGTTCTATCTCCTTTAAAGTAGTGTCGAAGGTCGGGGTTCCGGCTGAATTTCGAGATATGACCGAGGGCGTAAAACTTGAAAAGTCGACGTCTTGTAATGGTTTGTAGAGTGACACATTGGGAATAAGCCGGTTTACGTTGAGATTTGATATCGGTATATATGCTTCTCGGATGGTTCCTTCCAGTGTTTGGGTTCCCGAGATCGTCACGTAGTGTGTCTTGGCGATGCATCCTGGTTTTAATTTCAAGATGCCTGTTTGTTTTATTTCGATGACAATGGATGCTTCATAATCGCACAGGATCTGTATTCTTTCCGGTTGTGGCAATGAGAACAGCCATCCAGACATGGTGTCCAATTGTTTCCAGTAGGGTGTTTGTTTTCTTACGATCCTTATTTCACAGTCTTCGTATGATTGATGTCCTCCGTCCGTTAGAAGCATTAATTCGCAATTCTGGTGTGCTGACACTTCAAATATAGGGTAGCTAGGCGTACAAATTTGGTAGTTGCGAAGATGTTGACATCTGGGAGGGTCGTTTTCTGGTATGAGTGCGTATTTGTCCGTTTCTCTGGAGATAAGTATATGCGAGGCTCTAGGCTGTACGTATGCTGCTCCTTGACTATTGTTTCCTATTAATTGTGGAATTGGACAAGGATGGAGTTTATAAAGGAAAAATTTCGTTGGTTCTAATAAGGGAATGCTTATTACTATGATTATCTTTTGATTGTGGTAAGAGGCTGATAAACGGGAAATTTTTGACAGGGTACCGGAGTGGATTTCGTCGAGTGGGCTTGGAAACAAATATCGATGATGAGATTCCGTGAAGCTTTTGACTATGATATCCAATGTAACCGGGTTTAAGAGTTCTGGATGGAGAAGTCCCAATTTGATGAAATGAATTGCATTTACGATAGCTCGTAAACTCTCAAGATATGTTTCGGCAATATTGCCTATACTATTTCGCCATTCCATTAGCCCCTGCGTATACATCATTACATCTGTTGCATTGTGGAACATTTCTGCTAAGTTTGTCCATGTTCTATTATGCGCTCCTTCCAATTTGTTTAATTGTTCGGTGATGTCATGTAATTCTGATTTTACGATGTGCGTCTGTTTTTGTGTGAGTATAGCTATTTTCTTTTGGTCTTGGTATAGCTTATCGATCTCGGCGTTGAAATACTCGGCGTCGTCTGTGGTTAGGGTCCCGAATAGGCTTTTGCTGATTGTTCCGATGAAACCAAAGGGAACACTTCGTTTACCCGTGATTGGCTCGATGCCCTTTTGTTTCCGTATGTAGAGGAAATATTTATTGATAAGAGTACTTTTTAGTATAAGATCCTCCTTATTAATGAGTGACTTGCATCGATCTCCCAGGTAAGGCCGACAGGCATGTTCCATAACTGTCACTTCGGAAAATGTCGGTTGATAGTTTTCGAATGGCTTCAGATCTATGAAGGTCGTGAGTCGCCATTCGGTCCGAGTGAAATGAACTTCGTGCATCGGTTCGTAGTAGATGCCGGCCTTGTTCGCAATTTCCTGAATTTCATACATTGGTGAAGCCCATACTATGCCGAATCCATATGCAAGGAGTAATATGAAGACCTTAGGCAAACACATTATTTCGAAGAAGAAAATTGTAAAGATAAGTATTTGTGTATCTTCTTTAGTAGCGGTAAGTTAAATTTGTATTTGTTTATGATATACATTGGTATATATATTGTTTTATGGCGTATATATATATATATATATATACGCATGCCCTTTTGTGAAAGTATGTGGAATATATATAAGGATATATATATATAATTTCCCCCTTTTTTTTTTTTTTTTTTGATATGTCTTTAGCCCTCTTGAATACTTCTGTAGTTAGATAAGTGATCCTTTACATGCTAGATTTTTGGGCTCGAGGAAATGAAAAGGATAAGGGTTTTGAGGAAAAGTGGGGACTTATAGCGATGGAGGGGTAGGGTTTCGTTTGGAAGTTTTTCCGAATGATCTCTTCATTCTACATCGAATACTCATCGAGATCAGTTAAAAGCTCAATTTTTCGGTCATGAGTTTGAAACGGAAATTCGTCAACGCTTTTATTGTAAGTATAGTTATTTTAAATGCCTTTTATACACTAGTAAAGTATTAATTTCTAATTTTCTCTCTCTTCTTTTTTTTTTATTTTATTTTGCAGGAATGGGGACTTTTGGATGTTTTTGACATGAAGAGGCGTCGGTCCGAGAGGAAGGCA
Organism: Rhimphoctona megacephalus; assembly: GCA_963989365.1. Lineage (NCBI taxonomy): Eukaryota > Metazoa > Arthropoda > Insecta > Hymenoptera > Ichneumonidae > Rhimphoctona > Rhimphoctona megacephalus. The sequence continues at coordinate 13,065,099 of OZ022415.1, forward strand.
CAGCGTCGAGAGGATTTGGGGGAGCCAGGTTGTACTGGATTCGATGTGTGGCGAATCCGATGGTTGCTCGAGGGGCGGATGGGACAGCCGCATCCTGAGGAGGATTGGGACCACCCTGCCTGGTTTCGTCCTTGGGGAATCTTTTCGGCATATGACCCCTACTAACAACTCATTGCCCCTTTCTTTTTACGTGATCCTCATTACGGAAGTTTTGCAAAAGAAACATAAAATACATATATATAAAATGTAAAAGGATGCTTGAGTGGTCTTCGTTATTGTTCGGGAGTGAACCAATAAACAAAAGTTTTATTTCAATTGTTACTGCGTTCGTGTTGTTTTTATTTTTATTTTAATTTTTTTTTTTTTTTTTTTTTTTTTTAGTTAATGCATTCGGCAAAATATTCCCATTTTTTCAGGAGGAATGTCGAAAAGGTATTGCGCGGCCACGTAACCCTTTTGTGCTAGACCTCGATGAATGAGCGTTTGTCTTAGATCTTTATTAGTTCGTTTGATTTTCAATTCTGCTCCTAATGTCAATAGAGAACGACTGCCGCGACAATTGATTCCTTTCATTTTTAATACCGTATCCTGATTTAATAGATCGTCAAAGAAATTAATTTCGGAAATTGGCCAAGGGCCTTCAAATTTTGGTTCAACGTCATGAAGATGTACGCGAATGGCTTTTCCTTTGGGTTTCGTGAGTTTTGGTGGAAGTGGCCTGATATCATATGATGAGAATGTAACTGTACCTCCTACGTCAACAAGTTCTAGGCGGACACATCCATTGTCGTTGTCGAGTACATTGGCTCGCAACCAACTGTCCTCAATTTGTACTGCGCAACTATTACCTGGAAATGGGCCGGGTATGGTAAGATGTCCGTACGGTGTGTTCCTTAGGAATGCTTCGATTTCGTTGTTGTATTTTTCTATCTTCTTTGCATGTTTAGTCTTATCACATAAAAATGTGAAGGAGAATAGATAACTCCAGTGAAAACCTTGTATTTCTTCCCGATCCGGGCGAGTTCTGACTTCTTTGGAATGGCTGGGTGCATCGTGAAATCGCTGTGATAAAATTCATTTTCCATAAAATTCTGGTTAAATATGTATGAGGTTGAAATGGTATATTGGGTCTAACGAATAATCATTATCTTGATTCCCCTTTTGGTTTCTTCTTACATCATGTTCATTTCGAGTAAGAGTTGGTCCATATATATATCGCGTGGTTCTACTAAGGGTGATAATCCGAATAAAGCACGAAGTTGAAATATATCTCCTGGGTTAGAATCGGGTCCCCAATCAGGAGTGTTCAAACTAACTGGGTCTTCTTTCCAAATCTCCTCTAAATTTTTCCTGAATGAGTGTCGTAATCTACGTACACCCTTTGCGTGTGCAATAAAATGCGTCAAATATGTTCCTCTCCATGGGCGAATATGTTGTGGTTCGGTTCTAACTGTGATTGTTATAGTTTCGAACACGGCACTGTTTCCATTTGTATAGATAGGCATTGTTTCTGAAACAACGTTTGGCCGATTTTTAGGATAAGATTTTCTCTCCCTTTTTTTTTTTTTATTTGTATATTGGTGAAAAGAAAATTGAAAGATAGCGCGAAGATATTGCAAAGTGCATTATTTGTCTAATTTTACACAAATGGCTTCCCCCCATTCTAGGCTATCACGATGTAATATCCAGGCTAATTTGCATTCGTTGCAATCGTAAGGATCGCCTACCCTTATCAATTCTGTATTGCAAACGGTACAGTGAGTCTTGTGGGTTTCTCCAGGACCCAATTGGTGTCTAGCTTCGATTTGATAAGTCTTGGGACTGGATCTCTGGTTAGAAACTTTCGTTCTACAGTCATAACAATAAAGCTGTGTGTAACATGCTGTGACATATGGAAATCTACGGGATTGTACCTTTAAACATGATGCTCCTATTAAGCTTTTATAAAATTGATAATTTCTTCCTGGAATTCGTACTCCGGGAATTCCGTAAAGTTTATCTTTTGTTTCTTCTTCTTGCATAGCGCGTAACTCAGTGTCGCTGATTTTCATGATTCGGATTTTATTAGCGTGAATTTCCCTTTTTTTTTTTTTTTGTTTTGAGTCGAAGTATTAGCTATCAATGCAACGTTACTTTAGATGTTAATAATATTCAAATGTTTTGTAAATATGGTTGATAAATACCTTGTTGCGTAAGAACTTGGGGATTCGTGATTTAATTTCGATAATTTCGCTTAATGATTGGTTGATTCACTTTGTTTAGTCACTTGATAGCTTATAAAATTTTCTTTCTTATATATATATATATATATTTTTTTTTTTTATATATTGGAACTTGTTTTAACTTCACAAAATTTTTATTTTTAAAGATGCTTAGCGATGTAGCAAGTTATGTACTGGTAATGAGAATGATCGTTTAATCAAAATTTATTGCTTTTATAAACCATGCATTTATTACAGAAGTAGAGGGGTTTTCTCAAAAATGGCCATGGAGTTCGGTGACCTTTTTCATATCTTGTCTAGGTTTTCGTTCTCTGGCCCCTTTTTTTTCTTCGGGAGGTAATAAAAATTCAATTTTATGACCTGTCTTAGTATGTGCGGTCAAAAGTCAAGTGCATTTCAACAGCGAGAGATACTCGAAGTACATGTTATTTTTCCTCGGGGCGCAGAACACATACCTCCCTGCTTCGTTGAGGGTTATAATCTTCGTGTATAAAGGATATTTGGGAGTCGTAGCTTTCCATTGGACAAAAAGTGTCTCTCATGTTTCCGCGACATCGTTAGTGTTTCTTCGTGTTTTCCTCAATTTCAGTTTATCTAAGTGTTTCAAAATACGCTTTCCACTAGGAGTTTCTAATATAGCGTTATGTTTGTCGAGAATTTCGGTGATTCGATATGGTCCTATGTAACAACTATCGAACTTGCCTCGCTTAGGCTCCTTTAGTGCATATACCATATCTCCAGTTTTGAACTCTTCTACATGTACTTTCTTATCGTAGTAGTGTTTTGAGCGATGTTTTGATTTAATGAGGGACTTAGATGCGAGTTGACGCATTTCTTCTAAACGGGATGTGAGGTCGCATAAATAGTCACCATAAGTTTCAATCTTATCAGAAGAGGGGAATGAACTGGGAATTCGAGCAGGTTTACCGTATATTAGTTCAAATGGCGTAAATTTGGTTGATTCGTGAACGGACGTGTTATATGAAAACATCGCGAAGGGGACGAGTTTATCCCAATCGTCGTATTTATCAATATAATGTTTTATGAATTCCGCGAGCACGATATGACTTCGCTCTAGAGAGCCATTAGTTTGAGGATGATAACTGGATGTCGTAAGGTGTTTTATTTTAAAGATTTTTGACAAGTTGTTGAATACTTGTCCGACGAATGATCTACCTTGATCGCTTAGGATGACTCTTGGTGTACCGAAATGTATTATGACATTTCGAGCTAGGGCATCCGCTATTGTTTCGGCCTTTATGTTTGGAATGGGTATAGCGATACAATATTTAGTAAGATTATCTTGGACTGTTAAAATATGGCGATTTCCACTAGGTGTTATAGGTAATGGTCCTACGGTATCGATTGAGATTTTATAAAAAGGGTCCGACGGGGTATCTGTGATTATCATGGGTTCTCGGGTCTTTATTCGAGTTAATTTCCGTTGTTGGCAATCAGGACAGGTCCTCACAAATTCTGTAACTTCGTCTTTAAGATTGGGCCAGTAAAATCGTTCGCGAATGCGTTTGTACGTCTTGGTAACGCCTTTATGTCCTCCCACTAAACTTTCGTGATATTCTGATATGATTTCTTGTCGTATTTCTTCGTCTGGGATAGTTACACTCCCGCGACAAATAGTTATAGAGCAATGGCATTCATTCAAACATTCTTCAAGTATTTCTGTAATAAAGGAGTGACTGAAATCTTCTAGCATATCGCCGGGTTTCGAGATTCGTAACGATTTAATTTCGTATTTTTTTAGCGTGTCTTTGACAGTGTGCAATAGATTTTTAAGGTCTTGAACTGAGAATGTCTCAAAGTGTTTGTTGGTCAAAACGGCACTCAATATTTTATAATTGCCCTTTGTTGTTACGAACACTTGGTTGCGTTTTGGTTTCTTGAATCTCAAGTCTTGCGGGAAGATCTTGTCGGTTTCAATGAGTAATCGTGATATAACAGTGGTGAACTCGCAATCTGCAGAAATGAAGTGCAAATAATTCCCTTTGTGATATGTTAAATTTTCGTTTGTAGTATCAATCTGAAGAAGATTGTCGCGTTCTTTCATATGAGGATAATAAAGTCCAGGTGGTATTGTCTGTGAGAACGTTTTATCTGGGTTCCTAACTGGTAATTGTTCGATAACCTCGGGTTCACTTTCTTCCGACTCGTTTTCTGAATTGTCGAAATTCAATCTTAAGTTGTTTTGGGGCGAGCGCTGAGGCCCTTCATCGCTGCTTATCTCTGTGTCATAGATTACAACAGGCGTTGATTTACATATAGGGTGTCGGAAAGTTATCATTGATTCTCGTGTTTTTCCTAGTTCGCTGTCCGCTTCTTCTGATTCTGTATATTCGTCTGTTTATGTACCACAATCTTTATTTGTATTTTCGCTACCTTGAATATTGTCCCACCAAAATTGATTCGTTTGTGGACTTTCGCTTATTTCGATAATGTCTTTATTTCTTTCGGCGGTAGGTATAACCTCAGTGTCTGTTAGTGAAGCATCATCTTCTAATGATTCATTAATGTCAAATGCAAATTTTAATGCGTCGGTAAAACGTCTTAAAGGAGGGGGGTCAGGAGGTTTCTTCACTCTTGTGGAAATTGTCCTCTTTTCGGCGAGGCTGGGGAAAGCGCTACTCCTAGCATGTGCAACGGGGCGTTGTTGCTCCATGTCAGATGAACTGGGCACAGTTTTTGGGGGAGGGGGTTTGACACGGTTTTGTGGGACTCGTACGGGTACCACTGGAGGAGGTCTACTAATTATCTTACGGTTTCTTACTCTTTCAGCAATTGTTTCGCCTTGTAAATTTGATTCTTCTACTACCGTAGGTAAAGGTTTGTTTTTGCTTCCTAGTGGTCTACCGCGTTTGAAAATAGAGTTTGAAGCCATTGCTTTGCGAGGTGATATTTTTGGTCCCGTTTTCTTTGCAGCGGACGATATGGGTAGTATTACGGGGTTTCGTGAAAGAGCATCTGCGTTTGAATTGAGCCTTCCCGGTTTGTAGATGAAGGTATATGTATATTCACGCAATCTGATTCTCCAACGTATTAGTCTTTGGACTGGTAGTTTTACTGAATCTATCCATTTTAGGGGCTCATGATCGCTGACAAGTGTGAAAGGTCGTCCGTATAAGTATGGTCGGAAATGTACTATCCCGTATACTACGGCAAGGCATTCTTTTTCGGTTGTACTATAGTTTCTTTCGGCTGCATTTAATGTCCTTGACATGTAAGCTATTGGTTTATCCTCTCCCATTTTACCTTGACTTAAAACTGCACCGATTGCATAATTTGAGGCATCGGTAGTTAAAATAAATGGTTCTTCGAAATTTGGGTATTGCAAGATGGGTGCGGTGCATAAAGCCTTTTTGAGATAATCAAAACTCTTTTGTTGTTCTGATCCCCATTTAAATTCAACATTCTTTTTTAATAAATCGCTTAATGGTTTAGCTTCCCCGGAAAAATTTTCTATAAACCTTCTGTAATAACCAGCTAGTCCGAGGAATTGTCGGATGTTCGTAACAGTTTTCGGGATAGGGAATTTGTCAACAGCTTCGGTCTTTTTAGGGTCGGGGCGAACGCCTCCGTCACTGATTATATGGCCGAGGTATATGACCTCAGTGTTAAGGAACTCGCATTTATCAGGTTGTAGAGATAGTTTGGCGTTACAGAGTTTATTGAAAAGCCTTCGTACTTTTACTCCATGTTCCTTTAAAGAACTCGCAAAGAGAACAATGTCATCAAGGTATACGAATAATTCGCTATCTTGTAATCCGAGGAGGACTTTATCCATTAGTCGTTGGAATGTAGCAGGTGCGTTTTTTAGACCAAATGGCATGCGAACGTATTCGTAGTGTCCATTAGGGGTACTGAAAGCTGTCTTTTGTCTGTCCTTAAGATCCATCTCGATTTGATGAAATCCACTAGCTAGATCGAATGTTGAAAAATATTTTGCTCCACCGAGTCTATCAAGAATTTCTGTAATGTTCGGTAGAGGGTAAGCATCGCTTATAGTTTTTGAGTTTAATTCACGAAAATCAATTACCATGCGCCAACGTTTATTTCCTTTTGAATCGGATTTCTTTGGCACGATCCATAAAGGCGAGTTGTATGGAGATGCAGAGTCTACAATGACGTTATTGTCCAAGAGCTTTTTGACTTGTTTATTAATTTCTTCTTTATGAATAGGTGGGAATCGATATTGACGTATAGTTACTGGTAATTCGTCCGTCGTTGGTATCGTATGTTTCATTTCTGGTGTAGCGGGTAGCTTGTCACCAGGTAGATGGAATAAATGAGGGTATTCTTTTATAAGTTCGAGTACGTGTTCCTTTTCTTCAGTATTTAAATGGTCTAAACGGAGACTTTCACGGATTCTTTGGTCTCTGTCCGCGGGGAATTCGTTGATGTTTTCATCACTATCGGGTTCAAAGAAATCTTCCGAATCGTCGTAATATTCGAACGGCATTATTTCCTGAGGGGGTACATCTATTTCCGCGTCTTCTTCATAAGAGTTTATCGCGTAAATATAACAAGTACCATTATCATTCGAAACAATCGCATTTCCCATAAAAATGTTTTCAGGTGTCTGAATTCGCGGAAGGAATCCCGTTTTTAAATTTGAGTTTGACAATTTGATTGGAACTTTCATACGAGTTCGAGCCTTGAGGATGAAGCGCGTTCCTTCGTTTTTTTGTGGTATGTAATACGCATTATCAGCATTTTGAGTTGGTTTTTTAATATAAGTTTCAAAGGGTATCGGGGTTATCGGTTTAGAAATGGTGACCAGCGTATTATGATGGAATGACAGCTCTGCTTTTTCGTTTCGAAGAAATTCGATGCCTATTATTCCGTCTGCGGGGACAATGGCATTTTCCGTCATTACTTGAAATTTTACAGGTTTATCAAATAACGTTAGTTCCGTAGATCCTACTGTATCGATTTTATCGGGAGTGATTCCTGACAGTGTGAGAGATTCGTGACCCGCAATGATGCATCGTCGTTTTAGCGCTTGTATTTTTATTATATTTATATCAGCTCCTGTGTCGATCAAAAATTTTCCGATTCCTTTTTCGAGTTCGGGGGCTCGTAACGTAATTATTGGGGAGCGATCTTGTCCACTTGTCCATCTAATAAATCGCCTGCCGTGAGGAATTTCACAGCTGCGGGACGCTGGTTTTGTGAATCGCTCGTCGATGCGTCCGCTCGGCGGGCGTCTTGGGAGTTTAAATTTTCCGAAGTGTTATTAGGCCGCGGAGAGACGGGTCTCATATTTTGGAATGAATTTTCACGTTTGTAAAAGGGGTTCTGGTACATTGGATATGATAACTGGTAATTCGATGGGTATTCGGTGTACTGTGGATACATTGGTGGGCCATATGAATTAGGTGGATAATATAACGTTCCATGAAAATTGTTAGGTTGATAACCATAAAAATTTCTTTGTTGGGGATTTCTATTCGGAAATCTTCGTGGGAAATTTTCGCGTGCAGGTCTTTGATCGCGAGGTGGGGTCGTATCACGACGAAACATTCTATTAAAATTTGAATTTTTATTATCAAAATTATCGTTTCGAGTTTGAAAAGAGACACGACGAGGTTCATTATCGTTATTCGAAGAGAACGAATTCTGTTCAGCCTGGGCGTATCTTAATGAGTTTGAGTTTCGAGCGTTTGCTCCCTGCATGTCCCGCTCGATGCGTTGAACGACTTTAAGGGCATCTTCTAAATTTTGAGGGTCTTGGACACTGATAGCGTATAACAAATCGTCGGATAAACCTCTTTTAAATGATTCTAACGCTACTCCGTCAAGCATTGGTAGCATTTGATTTGTTTCTTCAATAGTGAATTTATCTTTTAAAGCGGCTATTGCGCTAGTTCGTAATCTTTTAATTCGCGTATAATAATGGAGAACGGTTTCGTCTCGTCTAAGCCTGATGGCTTGAATTTCTGCACAATAATATGGATATGATTTCTTGGGCGAGAAATATTCTTTTAGAGCTTTTGATAAATCTTCAATTGACTCTATTGCTTTATCAGCTATCGCGTCGCGAGCTGTTTCCTTGAGTTTCGAACAAATTCCTTTGAAAAATGACGTTTTTAGGCCTTCGGGAACGAATGTATATCCGTTTTCTACGTCTTCTATAAATGATTTGAGAGGAATATTTTTGCCATTAAAATTTGGTACATGCATTAATGCTTGTTGTAGGGCCATACATTCGCCCATACTTGTGAGCATTGCGTCAGTAATTGCTTGGTGATGAGTAAGATTTGCAATTTCATTTTCCGCCATTATGTCAAAGTTATTCGTTAATAGAAACTTTGATGATCAGTATGTTATTTCTTTTTCGAGTGATAACCAAATCAAGAGCTCAACAACATATCCCACCGCTGTCACCAAAGTTTTATCTGTAACATCCGAAGGCGTGATGAAAAGGATCAGAACAGTAACGTCGAGCGGTAAACGCTATGCTCTATAGGCTTTTCCTCCGGTATTATACATATGCGTAGATATAGATACACTCTCTAGAGTGTGGTGGGTGAATGCCGATAAATCTCGAGAGATCTTGCTTTGGTTTAGTTATAACTCGGGAAAGGTATCAGTGAATAATGGTAATACGGAAATTCTTTATGCTCGTTTTTAATGTAAATAAAATGTTAGTAGAAATACAATAAGAATAGATAGAGGGATCTAGGATTCTCTATATATATTCATAGTACTAAATATAATGTTAGTAATAGTTTAATCTTTGTTTAATGATTAATACAAACTTGGTTATAGATATATATATTTATATATTTGGTATCTTACCGAAGAGGTGTCAATATTATTGATACAATTGTAGTTACTTCTTTTGTGTCGCAGTCGTACTCTCGTTGAGGACCCGAGGGTAAAAGAGACTTGAATACGATTTTAATTAGTTACTTGCTTTTGGATTTATCTTTTAAGTTCAATTCGAAATAGAGTTTAAAAAGTGAAAAGTACAATAGTGAAATGTCTGACAAACCGGACTACTGCAAACAGTACAATCGCGACTCGAAGTGCGGAACGGAGAGTCCTGGTCTTCGGAAAATCATGGGTTTATATAGTACGAAAACCAGTGATTACAGGGCGTCTTTTGCGCATTAATTGGGAGTGAATTTGGTCATTGCAGTGGATTTCTTAATTCGGGGTCAAAAGGGGATCCGCCTCGGCGTTTTTAGCTTTGAAGTTAGGGAAAACGTAAAAAAAAAAAATGTAGCTGTTTACTTGCGTGTTCTAAGAACGTGCTGGGGTGACGGCTATGACTGGGGTCATGGAAACTGATCATTGAATTTTACGTATTTTGGGAAAATATGCTTATGGTCTAATACGACACGCGCTCGGATGAAGTGGGTGACGCATACGGTGGTCCGCTTATCGCTAAGCTTCTTATCGCATCTTTAGGAATTAAATTAGAGTTAGTCGGTCAAAATAATATTTCGGCTTATTTAAAAGAGAAAAGGAAGATAAAGAAAATATCGTCGGTTGTGACAGTGGCATAACGAATTGAAAAATATTTTCAAAAAGATTTGCTCTACGGATGCTCTGGTTGTGATGGTACGAAAATTTGCACGAAGATAATGCATCTGGTACAACTCAACTCGATCCATTTTCTTGGACACAGTACTGATCTAAGTTTGCCCGCTTTGTTGAATTTATTGTTTTAAAATATCCATAACATACTTTCTGAACTTTTCGAAATTCAAAGATAATATTAAAATACCTGTAAGTTCTAGTTTTGATGCTTTCACGGCCATTATTGTTATAAATATCAAAATTTGCATCAAAATTTGTATCATGGGAATGTAGCCGATACCTACAAACTTTTAACATTTTGTGAAGCGCCAAGTATTTCCACGTTTTATCTTTGATTGTGGCATTATGAATTGAAAAATTTATTACAAAAAGTCTTCGGATGCTTATTTTTGGATGGGATTAAAATTTCTGTTCTCGGAACGCTATCGATACATCCAAATTTTCTGAACTTTGTTGGGCTTAAAGTGCACTATGTTTTTTCACTTTTCCACTTTAGTTATGGCATAATAAATTTAAAAAGTTGTTTCAGAAAGTCGTCGGGTGCTCTTCTGCTGATAGTATCAAAATTTGTATCATTGGAATGTAGCCGATATCTACAAACTTTGAACATTTTGTGAAGAGGAGACATGTGTGTTAAGTATTTCCACTATTCAGCTCTGATTATGGCATAATAAATTGAAAAAAATTTATTCCAAAGGCTTTCCTCTACAGTCGCTCTGGGTTTGATGGTATCAAAATTTGCTCAAAGCTAATGTGACTAATACAACTAAATTCATTTCATTCTCTTGGGTACGATCCTGATCTGAATTTGTCCGCTTTGTTCAATATATTGTTTTGGAGTTCCCATAACATACTATTTGAACTTTTCTATATTCAATGAGAATATTGAAATAGTTGTAACTTTTTATTTTCATGGTAGTAACTTCTTCAATGGTATTGACAAATAATCATGATTCCACCTTGTTAATAAAAATAAGAATGAAAAAATGCATGAACTTTTTTCACAATACATTCGATATGTTTTCTCTAAACATACGTGAAACTGGTTTTTTATTTTGTCATTAATAAAAAATGAAAAATTTCGAAAAAAATCGCCCCATTTTTATCAACAAGCTGAAATAAGCGTAATATTTTTTACCACAAATCTACAAATATAACAAGGAGATACTGCTGTTTAATATGTTTATTTGATAAACACAAATTCAAATAGCTACAAATTCTATGGAAAAGTTCTGACTCTTCTAATCTTGCTCTCAAAAGCTTAGTAAATTTTTGTATCAGACTCCCAGTTCCCGACTTATTTTAGCCTGATTCCAGAAAGGTAAATCGAAATGTCAAAAAAATTTGACTGGCTCGAGAATAAAAAAAATGCCAAATTGAAAATTCCAAAATACGTGCCCCTTTATTTCATGGGGAAAAAACCTGACTCGAAGTAGAAGGGGTCAGGGTTTGGAAATGAAAAGGCGATAATTTCCCAATATAACCTTTTTCTAATCTATATAAAGCGAGATGTTTCAAAAGAAAGAGAAAAAACGCATCATATTACGCATAAAAACCCCCTCGCGGAAAAAACCTGGACAAGTACATTTGTTGACCGCCGTTCCCATATTTTTCCACTAATATACATACACTGCAAAAACCTGTTCTCGTAAAAATCCCTAAGAAAATCAAATCCTATCAAAAAGTAAGAAAAGTGACCACTCTCAAAAAATGTATCAAATAAATTCAAATCACACAAAACAAAATGAGTTAATCCTCACGAAAAGCTAAGGTTGGGTTTCGCAAAAAGTTATAAAATAAATTGAGCTATACTAAAATAGATGTGGCCAAGTACGGGAGGCTTTATCGTGTGATAAAATCTTCAAATAATGTTGAATGTTGATAGAGAAAAGAATCATGTTCGAAAATGCAGTTGTTTTACCAACCAGAATGAAAATAAAAACTCTGTATCAATAAGGGTCCGAAGCAAAAAAAGATTGCAAACGAAAAAAAATTAGATGAAAAAGAATTTCGGCCGAAGTACTTGGCGAGGTTGTCACCATGACCGATACATTATGTAAATTAAGTGAAAAAACATTTGTCAAGTACTTCGGCCGAATTCTTTTTCAATCAAATTTTTTTCTATGTTTTATAAAACAATTTGTAAGTCAAGGATGATGCATCATATTCTTCCGTCATTTCATCTTTGAAAGAATAATAATTCTGAGGCTCCTGACAGTAAAGTTAAATATAATTATCTATTTATAGCTTAGACCGAAATTGCTAATATCCTCGCTGCCTTTTCGCACCTGAATGCCTTATTCTAATACACAACTTGAAAGCTAATGATAAAGTATTTAATTTTCTGAATTTTCGCCTCGGGGAAAAATTGGTACTTGACGTCTCTTCTATAACACCTTCCTGCCAAGCTATAATCGAATAATAACCTATCAACGAATTACTAACATCTCGAAAATACTTCGAGTCTGTAGTTAACTCTTTTGAAAACATTATAACTTTTTTTCTTATCACAGGAACGAAACGCTCCTATATTTAAACAATCTCAATAACAAGGAATTTATGGTAGAAAATCTGTATCATTCTCTTATGTCGAATTAGTAGTGTGAGCAATGCTGATTCCTGACATTGAAATAAATCGATCATGTAATGATGCAGACACGTTGTAAGTTTTTTTTTGTTATATACAGGCTCTATTGGAGTTTATATAAAACGAAATATGAAAATACTATAGAAAAAAGAAGTGATATCAAATAGCAAAAATCCCCTCCCGGGGAAAAAAACCTGGACAAGTACATTGGTGGTCCTTCGTTTCCCTATGATATCACAAAAAGTCCAAAACCCCACTTAATTTTTTTTTTTTAATGTTTACTAATTTTATTCATATCCCGGAGGGAAACCAACCATATAGATCACGAAATATCCGGCCAAAAAACCAGACTTCACAATAAATGTTACTTTGAATTTATTTCCACAGAACAACACAAGAATCAAAACATTAAAAAATCAGCATTATCAAGATGAGAAAAATGCCACTTATAATTGGTGTGTAAGAAGTATCAAAAGTCTAAAAAAAAATGAAAAGAGATGGACATATAAGTTACGTGCAGCAGTAAAATTTTTGATATCAGTACTAGGACAAGTATTTCTTTGGTGACTGAGAAGATATCAATATGGAAGTACCGGCAACGTAGGGCATGCAGTTGGTGCATTGCTTCTAGGATCTCCTAAGTCGAGTAGCTACTTTTGTTTTGGCTATGGCGCGACCAATGTTGCCAAATAGTATTTCCTTATATGATCTAATGAAACAACATTGCCTGCGCCGTGGCTAAAACAACGAAAAACATTCAGAAACCAGTCGAAAACTTGACACACAAACGCAGGAACAGGAAGTTTCGCATAAGATCCCGTACTTTTGTAATGTTAAAAAAAGGCTTTAATTTATGTTCGTACATGACAGTACAGTTTTCTTTGATTGGTAATAATTTGATGAACGTTCACCACCGTACGTTGAGCGTATACGCACAAAGTACTTGTCCGGCCCATAACGTTTTATTAAAATTGCTCATTCAAGTAAAAATCAAATAAAAAGTTATGGACCGGACAAGTACTTTGTGCGTATACGCTCAACGTACGGTGGTGAACGTTCATCAAATTTTTACCAATCAAAGAAAACTGTGCTATCATGTACGAACATAAATTAAAGCCTTTTTTTAACATTACAAAAGTACGGGATATTATGCGAAACTTCCTGTTCCTGCGTTTGTGTGTCAAGTTTTCGACTGGTTTCTGAATGTTTTTCGTTGTTTTAGCCACGGCGCAGGCAATGTTGTTTCATTAGGTCATGTAAGTAAATACTATTTGGCAACATTGGTCACGCCATAGCCAAAACAAAAGTAGCTACTCGACTTAGGAGATCCCAGAAGCAATGCACCAACTGCATGCCCTACGTTGCCGGTACTTCCATATTGATATCTTCTCAGTCACCAAAGAAATACTTGTCCTAGTACCGATATCAAAAATTTTACTGCTGCACGTAACTTAGATGTCCATCTCTTTTCATTTTTTATTAGACTTTTGATACTTCTTACACACCAATTATAAGTGGCATTTTTCTCATCTTGATAATGCTGATTTTTTAATGTTTTGATTCTTGTGTTGTTCTGTGGAAATAAATTCAAAGTAACATTTATTGTGAAGTCTGGTTTTTTGGCCGGATATTTCGTGATCTATATGGTTGGTTTCCCTCCGGGATATGAATAAAATTAGTAAACATTAAAAAAAAAATATTAAGTGGGGTTTTGGACTTTTCGTGATATCATAGGGAAACGAAGGACCACCAATGTACTTGTCCAGGTTTTTTTCCCCGGGAGGGGATTTTTGCTATTTTAACAAACTTTGCCGCATATACATTTTTTGACACTCATTATTAGTTTTATAGTTTCTTTTCCAAATTTACATCGATTCACACCAATCATGATTAACAGTTCAACGTATACCATTTCATAGTTATCAAAGAAACGAAAAGAATGATTTCTCAAGAAATCTTATACGAGGAACATTTAATCGCGAAAGAGAAATTCCGTCGTAGCGTTAAGTGTGGAAAATAAAAACAGCAGGGTTAACAATGATAAAAAAATACATATTCATTTCAGCACTGTTCGAAAGTTGATTAAAAGCACTTCACTATTTTCACACCATCACTTTCTTATTATTACCGTAACCAAGAGTCGATCGAACCTAACCATGATATTTATAACCTCACAACTGTCCGTGAAAAAACATTCATATTTTCAATACTGTTTAAGCCACGAGATTCTAAAATTAATTAAAACATTAAAATAATTTATCCGTTAGCTTGTACGCCCCACACTTGGTTATGTCAAAACTCTGTTCTAGCTTTCCGCTGTGGCGGTATATGTCCATTCGCGACAAAAAAATTCATGAAAAATAATGGGTCATTTCCGGCTTCAAGAGACCTTTGACGGTGTTATGTAGAGCCACGTTGAAAAAACCAACCAATCAGAAACTCGCGAGCGGCTTTGAGCCTTTGATGGTGTTATGTACAGACACGTCGAATTTCCGATGTGTTAGTGTTTTTTCCATAATCTTGACCCTATGCAATGTTTTTTCTCAGCAATTACACCACCGATCATGCTGATTTTGAGCCCAATCGAAAGAGAATTTCTTAATTAGCCTCCAGTTCAATTTTCAAGGCATCAAATGGCTCCTGAGCTTCGTAATTGAAAGAAATGACATGCCAATTTTACCCCCACCACGGCGAATCGTTTTATTCAGAGATAATAATACGAAGAATAATAGACAAGTGGCGAATAAACACGTAAAAACGTTTCAACGATATAAGTATTATTTAATCAAACTCACACATCCCGCACTATTTTTACGAAACTCCGATTAAACTTTAATATCGCTGACGACGTTTTTCCAATAATTTCGACACTTAGTCCATGTGCCCGTCAAATGGTTATTGTTTAACTAAACTCACACATCCCGCACTGTTTTTACGAAACTTCGATCAAACTTTTAAAAATTATAACCAAACTCTTCCACACGTCCTGCACTGTTTTCATTATTTATTTTTTGAATTCCGTTTCATACAGATTCACACATTGCGCATGACTTGTTTCATTGCGCAGTTGCATGTTGCGCATCATTATGCGCATGCGCACTTATTCATCAAAATGATGAGACCCAACGAACACGACCACAGATCACACACCTTTAATGGTTTATCACAGATACAGACACCAACCAATCAGAAAGTCGAGAGGCTTCAAGAGGCCTTTGATAGTGTTATGTTGGTGTGTAGAGCCACGTTGAAAAAACCAACGAATCAGAAACTCGCGAGCGGCTTTGAGCCTCTGATGGTGTTATGTACATACACGTCGAATTTCCGATGTGTTATATAGAACGTTGAAAAAACCAACCAATCAGAAACTCACGAGCGGCTTTGAGCCTCTGATGGTGTTATGTACATACACGTCGAATTTCCGATGTGTTAGTATTTTTTCCATAATCTTGACCCTATGCAAAGTTTTTTCTCAGCAATTACACCACCGATCATGCTGATTTTGGGCTCAAGCGAAAGAGAATTTCTTAATTAGTCTCCAGTTCAATTTTCAAGGCATCAAATGGCTCCTGAGCTTCGTAATTGAAAGAAATGGCATGCCAATTTTACCCCCACCACCGCGAATCGTTTTATTCAGAGATAATATAGTCTCGGCGAGCCTCGGGCCAGCAGACGACAGAGCTGTCAATGTACTTGTCCCGAGACTCTACCGAGTCTCTTGATATTCGGGACTTTTCTCTGGTATATTCCCAATTCCTATAGTACTTGAGGCTTTTCTTGTATCAAGTCACGAATCACCGAATATTCGGGACTTTTCACTGGTATATTTCTAATTCCTCTAGTATTTGAGACTTTTCTTCTATCAAGTCACGAATCACCGATTATTCGGGGTTTTCTCTGGTATATTCCCAATTCCTCTAGTACTTGAGACTTTTCTCCTACCAAGTCACGAATATTCGAATATTCGGGACTATTCTCCGGTATATTCCCAATTCCTCTAGTATTTGAGGCTTTTATTCTATCAAGTCACGAATCACCGAATATTCGGGACTTTTCTCTGGTATATTCCCAATTCCTCTAGTACTTGAGTCTTTTCTTGAATGAAGTCTCGAATAATCGAATATTCGGGACATTTCTCCGACCAATTCTCAATTCTCCAAGACTTGAATACCGGAGATTTATAAATATTTTTTTGCCGATCTCTGGTAGAAAATCAATTTGCTGCAAGTTCAACCATGACCATTTTTAGTGAAAAGTTAAAAATGGCCGAGCTATTCAGCACAAACAAATTCCTCTTTAATTAAAGATAGTTTTATTAATGAAATATGATTTTTTTTAATGTTTTGGCCGGAATTATTATGATGAAATATTCGGCTTCAGCTCGGCGATATAGCTCATGAGATTAAGTAAAAATTGTAATTTTTCGAGATACGGATACGTTTCAGCCCATGGTCAGAGCTCTCTTCAAAATTGTTTTATTTTCTATAATACATTAATTTTTAAATAGTTTTGCATTGATTTTGAATTGTTGGTGGGATGAAGAATAACGTTGGTCTTATGGTAAATTTTGTTATCATAATTTTAATCATTCTCTTCGTTATCAAAAAATGAAGAAAATATACGAAAAAACGAAGTAACTAGTTACCCCGTCGTAGGGTTCACATTACAAAGAAATGATTATTAAAGTCTAGGCGTTAATGGATAGGCAAGGCAGTGATAAAGCATGTATTGGATATGGTAGCAATAAAGCATTTTATTCCAAACTTTATCATTTCGCCGATAAAGCTTATTCCAAGCTTTATCATCCAGCCGTTGGAGACAGAGCGGGTTTTTATATACTTTCCTTTCAGCCGGCAAGAAAAACTTAGGAGCGCAGCGATAAAGCATTTTGATCCAAACTTTATCATTTAGCCGATACAGCTTATTCCTAGCTTTATCATAAAGCCGGTGGGAGACGGAGCAGATTTTCATAAACTCTTTCAGACAATAAGAAATGATTAGCCTGCAATTACTCATAGTCGTTGGTCCTCAGAAACCGACACCGACCAGAAAAAACATTTTGTATCAGTCCCCAAGACCCGGGGGCCGACACAGCTCCCGGGTCTTGGCAGCCGGGTTTTCAGCCGGCAAGAAAAGCTTAGGAAGGCAGCGATAAGGCATTTCGATCCAAACTTTATCATTTAGCTGATACAGCTTATTCCTAGCTTTATCATTAAGCCGGTGGGCGACAGAGCAGATTTTCATAAACTCTTTCAGACAACAAGAAATGATTAGTCTGCAATTACTCCTAGTCATCGGTCCTCAGAAACCGACACCGGCCGGAAAAAACATTTTGTGTCGGTCCCCAAGACCCGACACCATCTTCACCATGTAAACAACAAAAATGGATATTTTATTTGTTTCATGTGACCTAATGAAAGTCTCAGTTGGCAGTTTGGTTATAAAAATGAAATTCAAAGGGAAACACATAAGAAATTTTTATTACCTTTCAATCCTGTAAGGATCGGTTGAGCGGAGTGGTAAAAAACAGCTGGTCTTTGGACACCTTCACTTTTTCTTCTTGTTCTGTAGTGTTCAGACAGATTAAATAAAGATGAAGATGGATAACCTGTGAAAAAGTAATTTTTTAAAAATTATTTCCACATAATGAAAAGACAAACATTGTCAAATACTATAAAGAAGCTGACGTTACTTAAATTTGTGTGTGTGTGTGGGTTTTCGTTTATGGCAACTCTCATTGACAAACAGATTTTTACTATAGTGATTTTATTTTTATTTTGCCATCAGCTTCAATATTTTATTGTAAATAAAATGCGGACACACCGGTTACTTGATAGTAGGAAATAAAGAAAGATATATATATATATATATATATATTGTGACGTGGTAATTTTGCCCACGTCACTAAACGATTAAGTTTTGGCACGGCACGGGAAAGGAGCGTTCTTCGGCATCGAAGAATCTCTCTCGAGCAAATCCAGAAGGGCCAAATGCGAGCGTATTTACCGAATATTAATTTTATTTTGATTTAATTTTATTATTGTACGAGCGAGCGGCGGTTATCCACGATAATTTCGAGTCAAGGAAGGCTTAGGCGATTCAGAGAAGGGATATCGAAACGTCATCGAGTCGGAGAGCAGAGGGAAATTCAAATTTCGAGTTTCGCTGTTGAAGGTCATCACGCGTGGGTCGCTAACTCCATGCCCTCACCCTCAGCTGTCTAACCTCAGGATGCGTCCATCAGCATCTAGAGATCGCCATATTCTCGTTGGAATAAGCCGAAGGCACAATTTCATCGTGTCGAAACATCGAAAATACCGCTCAACCAAACATCGAAATTACCGCTCAGCATAATGTCAAACGTATCGGCTCAGCATATCGTCGGAATTCAAAATAATACGTTGAGGTCAGGTCGGCGAGAAAAGGTTCTTGAAAACTCTCGAATATTCTAGAACAAACGGTTGCGATTCTCGCGAGTAGGCTAAGGGTGGGGGGTTAGGACCCTGGTCCGCGTACTTGCTCTCGCGATAATGATCGAGGACTCGAGTTTTGGGCAGCAATGACGGAGGACGTCTTTTGTCGGGCCGTTGCCGTTCCTGATCAAGAATTCGACGCCGCCAGAATATCGATGGAGAGATTCGTGGTCTTTTCCGGATCTCGTCCTACGGAAACTGTAGTGGTGAGCCGTCGTTTCGCTCTTATTGGGTTTTTATCGTTTATCGTATCGTATTTACTCGCGAGTAACTTTTTGGAGAATTTTGTGATTAACGAGCGATATTGTTTCGGGGCACGCACGCGTTTGGAAAATTCTGGTTACGCCTTGTCTCGCGATTTTTATCTCTCGCGATTTGTCGTTGTCGTTTAATGAATTTGAATTGCCGAGAGGAATTCTATTATAATTTTGTCCAATCTCAAGATCCATAGTTTTAGTAATTTTTGTTATATAATTGTCGGTATCGATCGGGTCACATATCTTTAAAGTGCGTTAATGGCGAAATCCTTAGCGTTACGAAATTGTGTCTCGTGGGCGATCGAGCCGAATATTTTATAAAAATTGTTTTGTCGACGGTTAACGAAAAATTAATTGTGAGGATTGATTGATTATCGAAACTTCAGTAAAATTGAATGTAAATTTTATTATTATTTTCCGGAAAAATATTTTCATCCTTGTTCTTTGCTATTTAATAAATTTCAATTGTAATTCCGGATTTTCGTGTCTCGTGTGTGATTATTTTCTTAACTTGCCTAGACACGCCCCTCTACCAACTTGGTTAAACACTACAGCTACGACCGGGAAAACCTTTATTCGTTCTCAATAATTTCAAATAAAATTTGTCTAAGGTCATCTTAGGCTGGCGTCCAAGGAATTGTCGAGATCGGAATATTTTGTGCGACCGTTGGAAAAAGTCGTCACAATATATATATATATATATATATATATATATATATATATATATATATATATATATATATATATATTGTGACGTGGTAATTTTGCCCACGTCACTAAACGATTAAGTTTTGGCACGGCACGGGAAAGGAGCGTTCTTTGGCATCGAAGAATCTCTCTCGAGCAAATCCAGAAGGGCCAAATGCGAGCGTATTTACCGAATATTAATTTTATTTTGATTTAATTTTATTATTGTACGAGCGAGCGGCGGTTATCCACGATAATTTCGAGTCAAGGAAGGCTTAGGCGATTCAGAGAGGGGATATCGAAACGTCATCGAGTCGGAGAGCAGAGGGAAATTCAAATTTCGAGTTTCGCTGTTGAAGGTCATCACGCGTGGGTCGCTAACTCCATGCCCTCACCCTCAGCTGTCTAACCTCAGGATGCGTCCATCAGCATCTAGAGATCGCCATATTCTCGTTGGAATAAGCCAAAGGCACAATTTCATCGTGTCGAAACATCGAAAATACCGCTCAACCAAACATCGAAATTACCGCTCAGCATAATGTCAAACGTATCGGCTCAGCATATCGTCGGAATTCAAAATAATACGTTGAGGTCAGGTCGGCGAGAAAAGGTTCTTGAAAACTCTCGAATATTCTAGAACAAACGGTTGCGATTCTCGCGAGTAGGCTAAGGGTGGGGGGTTAGGACCCTGGTCCGCGTACTTGCTCTCGCGATAATGATCGAGGACTCGAGTTTTGGGCAGCAATGACGGAGGACGTCTTTTCTCGGGCCGTTGCCGTTCCTGATCAAGAATTCGACGCCGCCAGAATATCGATGGAGAGATTCGTGGTCTTTTCCGGATCTCGTCCTACGGAAACTGTAGTGGTGAGCCGTCGTTTCGCTCTTATTGGGTTTTTATCGTTTATCGTATCGTATTTACTCGCGAGTAACTTTTTGGAGAATTTTGTGATTAACGAGCGATATTGTTTCGGGGCACGCACGCGTTTGGAAAATTCTGGTTACGCCTTGTCTCGCGATTTTTATCTCTCGCGATTTGTCGTTGTCGTTTAATGAATTTGAATTGCCGAGAGGAATTCTATTATAATTTTGTCCAATCTCGAGATCCATAGTTTTAGTAATTTTTGTTATGTAATTGTCGGTATCGATCGGGTCACAGATCTTTAAAGTGCGTTAATGGCGAAATCCTTAGCGTTACGAAATTGTGTCTCGGGGGCGATCGAGACGAATATTTTATAAAAATTGTTTAGTTGACGGTTAAAGAAAAATTAATTGTGAGGATTGATTGATTATCGAAACTTCTGTAAAATTGAATGTAAATTTTATTATTATTTTCCGGAAAAATATTTTCATCCTTGTTCTTTGCTATTTAATAAATTTCAATTGTAATTCCGGATTTTCGTGTCTCGTGTGTGATTATTTTCTTAACTTGCCTAGACACGCCCCTCTACCAACTTGGTTAAACACTACAGCTACGACCGGGAAAACCTTCATTCGTTCTCGATAATTTCAAATAAAATTTGTCTAAGGTCATCTTAGGCTGGCGTCCAAGGAATTGTCGAGATCGGAATATTTTGTGCGACCGTTGGAAAAAGTCGTCACAAATTTTGGCGCCCAACGTGGGGCCCACGTTATTAAAACGTGGGTCAGGCATTTGATAGAGTATTCCGTTTAATCACACTAGTTTGATATCGATTCTCAGTAAATATTTTAGAAAATTGGTTATTAATTGTTGATAAATTATTAGAAATTTTTTTTTTTTCCGAATATCACATCAATTATCATTTTAATTTGAAACCATTCGAAATTTTGCGAGAAAAGAAAATCAGCTGAGAAATCAGATTTGAAAACATAATATTTTCTCGAGAATTCCGTTTGTCAGCGATCAGATGTTAACCGTCAAATCGAAAATTATTTTATTGTGTCTAGCATCTTTGTCGCTCGTATCGAGTATTATTTCGAGCATTTCTCGAATATGTTCGGATATTTTCGATACTTGTCGTATGGGTGTGTCATGTTATTGTGTTGGTATCGTCTTATTACTTGTTGTGGTATCGCTGAGATTTCGTACGTTTAGTATCTCAACGGTCACGCGGACTAAGCGGTAGCGAAGAACTCTCGCATACATTACGTCAGTCTTGTTTCGGTGTCTCGAGATCTATCGTCGAAATCAATGCGAATTGTTAAGTTTGTGAAATGATCGATTTTTCTCGGGGATTTGGATTATTGAAGATATTTATAGTGATCAAGGACGTATTCATGAGTTTTTATCGAATAGAGTGTCCTCAAAAGTGTCGTCAGGTCCAATATCTCGAGAATTATTGTGTTGTTTTTTTTTCCTTTTTTCGAGATTGACCTTGCTGTGAGCCTATGTTCTGCTCGGTATACTCTCTCTCGGAGAAATTGTTACTGTTGAAAAATACTTGTTCTGTCTCAGTTATTTATTGAATTTATTTTGATTGTTTTATTTATTTGATTATTTATTGAATTAATATTGACGAAGTCATGTTACCTGAGTATGGATTTAATTCTTTCGATGATATTATTTTATGACTGGAGTTTTTAAGAATTGATTTTATTTATCAATCTTTTATTATTAGACGAATTTTACGATAGAGCAATTTTACTTGCCGATGAATTTTAACGATAAAATTTATTTAATGGGGTCTAATTAAAATGTGACGATCTAGTAGTCGGTCTACCTATTTCCTTCCAGCTGACTACGATAATTATTAGTATCGAGAAATAAAAGTGATCTTCTCGTTCTGTATCTCAATCATCGAGCATTCGCGGTATTAGTTTTTTTTGATATTTATGTGAGTGCGTTAGGAGTACAGTGAAGAATAACAGTGCGCGTGTGTTAGTGCGTCGAGTAAAAATTTGAGAGTCCTCTCTGTGTGCGTGAGTACGACAGTCGAGATTTCGTACGCGTAAATTTTAAAGATCTTCGTAAACTCTTGATATTTCAAATTTTTTCTTTTCTTTCGCGAATTTATCGAGTTGTTCTAGTTCTGAGATAGTATCGTTTGTTTTCTCTTTTTCATATTTTTCTAATATTGCTACCGTTTAGTCGCATACCAATAAGACGGGTGACAGCTGATGTTCAAAGCTATTACTTTGGGTGATCAGCTGCGCGATTTAAGAGTTACCGGTTAACGAAATAAGTGATACTGTCGGGATTAATAAATAACCGTAGAAGATAACCGATTTTGTTGAACATTAAGTATAAAATTCGAAAACGTTATCGATGGCAACCACGATAGTGAGGAAGTTTCGAAAGTGAGCGAAGAATAAAGTAGTGATCGAATCGCGCTGAATAAAAACGATTATATAATTAGATGAAGGGATTCAATTCGCATTTAGCTATCGTTATCGTCATTTAGAGATTTTGTTAAAAAGAATTATGATGAGATAAATTAGAGAATTTTAATCGTTGACGAACTTTAATTTTCTTCGAGAAATCGGGAATTATCGGGTATTAACGATTGAGAATCATTTTGATTGTAAATATTATGACGATAGAAATGCTTCGCGAGTAAGGATCCGGAAAATCTCATCAGGTAAACAAGTGACTCAGAATTTTAAGATAATAAGGGAATAATAATTTAAACCACTCTCGATTTTTGAAGGCAAAAAAAAAAAAAATTTTTTTTGTTTTGATCAAGTTTAAAATTGATATGATTCCGAGATTAAAGAGCGAAAGTGAGGAGAGGTTGAAGGACGATAAATACCGTCAGTCACCGTTTTCTCAAAGAGTTTTACCGCTCTACTTAGCATAATACTGGCTTCGAAAAATATCGGAAAAATAAGTGAAAGATTTACCGTTCATTATAATAAATTGTTTTGAAGTAGTTGCGTACTTTTGCTCGTGAGTTGAGAGAGAGATACAGACCGAGTGAAAGAGAAAGATAGAGATATATGTTGACGATTGGAAGGTGTTCCAAAAATAATTCCAGAACTAATTATAAAGTAATTCTATGTTTTGTTTCGTGAGTGTTTGTCCTATTAGTTTCATGGTGTTGGTATGGATCAGGTTGGGATGAATTTGCTCGGTAATTTAATTAGAAAATTTTTTTTGAACTGATTTAGATTCCTGTTATTTTGTTTTAATTTCGATTCATTTATTTACAAGGAATTTGGTTTTTCTGGATTTTTCGAGCGTGTCAGTGCCTGGAACCAATAATTTCAAATAAACTGAAGTATCTTGCCTCTAAATAAAATTTTAAGAGCGAGGCG
Source organism: Rhimphoctona megacephalus (assembly GCA_963989365.1). NCBI lineage: Eukaryota > Metazoa > Arthropoda > Insecta > Hymenoptera > Ichneumonidae > Rhimphoctona > Rhimphoctona megacephalus. Next base: position 13,089,118 of record OZ022415.1, read on the forward strand.
TCGGTCTTACACGGCCGGGTCGTCCTTTTTATAGGGGGGGAGGTGTTGTGACGTGGTAATTTTGCCCACGTCACTAAACGATTAAGTTTTGGCACGGCACGGGAAAGGAGCGTTCTTCGGCATCGAAGAATCTCTCTCGAGCAAATCCAGAAGGGCCAAATGCGAGCGTATTTACCGAATATTAATTTTATTTTGATTTAATTTTATTATTGTACGAGCGAGCGGCGGTTATCCACGATAATTTCGAGTCAAGGAAGGCTTAGGCGATTCAGAGAGGGGATATCGAAACGTCATCGAGTCGGAGAGCAGAGGGAAATTGAAATTTCGAGTTTCGCTGTTGAAGGTCATCACGCGTGGGTCGCTAACTCCATGCCCTCACCCTCAGCTGTCTAACCTCAGGATGCGTCCATCAGCATCTAGAGATCGCCATATTCTCGTTGGAATAAGCCAAAGGCACAATTTCATCGTGTCGAAACATCGAAAATACCGCTCAACCAAACATCGAAATTACCGCTCAGCATAATGTCAAACGTATCGGCTCAGCATGTCGTCGGAATTCAAAATAATACGTTGAGGTCAGGTCGGCGAGAAAAGGTTCTTGAAAACTCTCGAATATTCTAGAACAAACGGTTGCGATTCTCGCGAGTAGGCTAAGGGTGGGGGGTTAGGACCCTGGTCCGCGTACTTGCTCTCGCGATAATGATCGAGGACTCGAGTTTTGGGCAGCAATGACGGAGGACGTCTTTTCTCGGGCCGTTGCCGTTCCTGATCAAGAATTCGACGCCGCCAGAATATCGATGGAGAGATTCGTGGTCTTTTCCGGATCTCGTCCTACGGAAACTGTAGTGGTGAGCCGTCGTTTCGCTCTTATTGGGTTTTTATCGTTTATCGTATCGTATTTACTCGCGAGTAACTTTTTGGAGAATTTTGTGATTAACGAGCGATATTGTTTCGGGGCACGCACGCGTTTGGAAAATTCTGGTTACGCCTTGTCTCGCGATTTTTATCTCTCGCGATTTGTCGTTGTCGTTTAATGAATTTGAATTGCCGAGAGGAATTCTATTATAATTTTGTCCAATCTCGAGATCCATAGTTTTAGTAATTTTTGTTATGTAATTGTCGGTATCGATCGGGTCACAGATTTTTAAAATGCGTTAATGGCGAAATCCTTAGCGTTACGAAATTGTGTCTCGTGGGCGATCGAGACGAATATTTTATAAAAATTGTTTAGTTGACGGTTAAAGAAAAATTAATTGTGAGGATTGATTGATTATCGAAACTTCTGTAAAATTGAATGTAAATTTTATTATTATTTTCCGGAAAAATATTTTCATCCTTGTTCTTTGCTATTTAATAAATTTCAATTGTAATTCCGGATTTTCGTGTCTCGTGTGTGATTATTTTCTTAACTTGCCTAGACACGCCCCTCTACCAACTTGGTTAAACACTACAGCTACGACCGGGAAAACCTTTATTCGTTCTCGATAATTTCAAATAAAATTTGTCTAAGGTCATCTTAGGCTGGCGTCCAAGGAATTGTCGAGATCGGAATATTTTGTGCGACCGTTGGAAAAAGTCGTCACTATATATATATATATATATATATATATATTGTGACGGTACATTTTGTCCCCGCCACCCGCACGAATCGTTGTCGACCAGTGGACCGGATTTACGGCTCCTTTTTGATGCCGCGTGTCGACTCGCTGGGGGGTGCTCGACCGAGGATTCACCGTATTGCGTAATTTTATGGCGTAACGTTAATTTTTTTGTATTATTTTGATCTTAATATTGCCTACCATTTCTTACCTAACGTCAGGGAATTTAGTTACCTAAAAATTACCTATGATTGCCTAGTAGCAAGGAAACCTTGAGACGAATATCTGTGTGACGATCTATATTTTTTTTGTAATTTTGGATTTTGTTGTATTATTTACTGTTTTTGAGAAGCGTTTACTCTCCGCGCTTGCCTGTTCCCTGGGTAGTGTTCTCTCGCTCTATTATAAAATTTTAGGGTGATTAGCGGCAAAGATCCCGCTTCCAGGCGTTACGTTTGGCTACGAACAACATCGGCCAAACGCGTGAACGGTCGAAAGCACACGCTGGATCATGGCCATTTATGAACGCCGTCCGTGGCTTTTTCACCGTCGCAACCGAGAGTTTGCCCCGTTCACCGTCGCGTACTCGGGCATTATGGTCCGCTCACAACGGCGCCTCGTCAGGTGGGATTCGGGACATTCCTGGAGGAAAGGTGCTGTATTGCCTGGTGGATTTTTTTTTGTGGGCCTACCGTGATTCGATGGGACGCCTCGAGTCATGAGGGAGGCCTCCCCTTTACCTCTTCAGTGACGTCGGCCGAATCCCCAAGAGGAAAAATGTCCGAGACGCGACCCTTAGGATGCTGGAGGCGAGATCCGAGCCGAAGAATTGATAGCGATCGAGTTATTGCGTGGAGCGCGAGAAAATAATTGTTTTCTCGTCGTGCATAAATTTCAAAATCGGCGCGTTACGCGCGATAGAGTGAGTTATAGTTGATAGTTCGTACCTAGGGCGTGAGAGCGCTGCCCTGCGGGGGGTCACGCGTGGTGGGGAGATCGCCGAAAATCGGGAAACCTTACCGGGGTACACGTCTCCTCATTCTTCGTTCAAGCATCTGCCTAGCGAGACGTGACAGCCCGGCCCCGCGAGTTTCGGCGATTGTTCCTCGGTAAGCCCGCTCCTCTCTTTTCTCTATATTAAGATGATTTGTTGGGGTCATTTTATTTATTTAATTGTGTTCTTCGCCGGGATAAGCGGTTTGACCAATTATCCCGGGCGTATGGCGTATTTTTCGTAGTTTTCGAGTGAGAAACAGCGAGTTGAGGCAGGCTCATCGCTAGTTTGCAAAGCTGCCTCCTCCCTTTCTCAAAATTAAGCTTTAATTGTCGTGATTGCCCCAAGGAATCGTCTTCTACCATAATTAGCACCGTTCGATTAACGACAACTTTGTTTCGGAATTTATTATTTGAAATGGCGTTGTAGATGAAGTTTTTTTTGCAGTCATATTTTATTGAAGAATATTAATTATGAATTTTGCGAGCATTAATTGCGCTGATGAAGGGGCTATCGCCCGTATAAAAACCAGATTATTTTGCGTCATGTATTTTTTGTGAATATTCGTCTCAGGTTTTTCGTTCGAACGTTCAATGTTTTTCTCTTTCTCTGTATTTTCGTACGCGCGCTCGGCCGCGCGGCCGTGTTTTCGTTCTATCTCTCTCGCTTTTTCATCGTGCGCTTGGTTCGAGGCCACGGCGTACTATTGTCTTTCTCTTGTTATTCGAATTCCGTATATTTTTATGCCTATGCGTCGCCCGATTATTACCTTATTTGTTTCGCGTATTTTTCTATCTTTTCATGATTTATGAATTATTTTATAGCCGATTTCTCAGTTGCCATTTATTAATTAAATAAGCTACCTATCATACCTATTCTCATTATTCCGGTCATTTAGAGTGTCAATAGATTCAGTTTCCTTTTGCGATGATTTAGTTACCTGTCGTCCGATTACCTAGTTTTCTTTTGCAATCATTAAGTTACCTATCGTACGACTATTTAGTTTTCTTTTACGATTATTCAGCTACCTATCGTACGATTATTCAGTTCCCTTCTGCGCTTATTTAGATATCTGAAGTGCGATTACCTAGTCGTCTTTTGCAATTATTAAGTTACCTGTCGTACCACTATTTAGTTTCCTTTTACGATTATTCAGCTACCTATCGTACGACTATTCAGTTTCCTTTTGCGATGACCTAGTTACCTGTCGTACGATTACCTAGTTTTCTTTCGCCACTATTAAGTTACCTATCGTACGACCATTTAGTCTCCTTTTTACGATTATCGAGTTACCTGTCGCACGGTTGTTTGGCTTCCGTTGGCGATCATGTTACTATCATTTGGCGATTACGGCGTTACCTGTCTTGCGAGCATTGAGTTACCGATGTTGCGTTTATTTTATTACCTTTTTTTTTGCGACTACCTAACGTACCTGCGGTACGACTGTTAAGCTACCTACCTGTACGAATTAGAAAGATTTTCTCTGAATAAATCTTATTGTTAAATTTCACCTCGTCCTCTGGGCTATCTTATTTTCTTTGTTACGCTTGTGTTGTTACTCTCTACCCCTGGACCAGCCCCTCTACCTTTTGTATCTCAGCATGAGCTGAGTAGCCGGACCGTCCTCGGTCACCTACACGACCCGCGGATCTTCAACATCAGCTTTCGACGGGGGTGGGCGAAATTAAGTCGGTACAACCGGCGGTACTTCGTTACCTGGCGCCCTGCCCACCCTCGTAGCCTTGCGATCGCGCGAGTTAGCGGATCAGGTGAGTCGAGAAGGGACAGATCGTACCTCTCGGGGAAAAATCTCGTTACAAATGGCGCCCAACGTGGGGCCCGAGAGTAACAATTTTAGATTAGATGGTATCGCGTTTTGGTATTTATTTTTCTCGCGTTTATTTTGCGTTGCGTTCCTTTTGGTATGGCGGAATATTTCTTTTTGATTTTTGTTTTTCTTTCTGTTTCCTTTTTTTGGTTTTGAATAGAAGAGATTGAGACCTTGACGCTCGAATGAAACTTTGAGCGATTGTCGATTATTGTTAGAAAATATTTTATTGATGGAGTTAGCGCTCGAGGACGCTAGAGAAAAATTAAGAAATTATTTCAGTTGACACGTTTCGTTTGCCATTTTTTTTGCGTTATGTTAATCGTGAGATAATACTCCCGATTCGTTGAGTAAGAGGGCCAAATCCGTTTCGCGGCCTTTACGGCGCGTAACGAAGAATCGGTCTCTCATTATTATTGTAAAATTCCTACTTAGCTTCAAGTTACTGTAATACGATATTATTTTTGTTTCTTTGTTTTGCTGGAATCTTGTTGTGTGCTATTTCTTGTTCTTACTTTTGCTCAATTTATTACACTACGCTTACACTCTGCGTATTTATCAGATATTAAGACCCTGTTATTTTTCTGTTCCTTTTTCCTATTGTCTTGTTCGATCTATCTCCCTAATCCCTTGTTATCATCGGTACGGACGACTGCGTAATTTCTTTGTGACAAGACAAGAGAATTTGATGCGTGCAATAACAACGACCGTATTTCTGGGAGAGCACGATGATCTCTTATTTCTAAGGCGATATTGTTACTCGCTGTTCACGTACTTACGTACTCGTGATAATCTCTCACATATTTTCTTTTCTCCTTTTGTCCGCTACCTTTATTATATTGCCTAAATTTCGCGCGATGGTTTATGATTGCGAAACCTTCGGACAAAGGAGGGATTAACTTGTTGACGAGCCGTACCTCGAGTTGTATTGTTTCGCGGCGATCGCGTTCCACGAACCTGTTAATCTAGTGTTTACGCTGGCGGTGATACTCGGTCGAATAACAATTTTTTGCACGTTTCGTCAATCGTGGGATTTAGCCTCATTTGAGATCGACTTACCCCTTCTTTCGGACAAACGGAGAAAGGGAGCACGGAATGGGAAACACGCATGGTCAAGGCAGTCTGTGAGAATCCGTGCTAGCGAACGGTTGACTAATAACTACTTGCCTTTGGGGAATCAGTTGTACATTATCAGCGAGTGTCCTCAGTATTAGGAGTCTTCAATACAGTTTGCCTAAAAAAAAAAAAAAAAAAACTAAAGTAACATAAGTTACCTTCGAAGACCTTACGCGAATTCGGTAATTAGTTAAAATACCTAATTGTCAGTTACCTTCGAAGACCTTCCGCGAATTCGATAATTATATTTAGCTACCTTGAGCTACCTTCGAAGACCTTACGCAAATTCGGTAATTATATTTAGCTACCTTAAGTTACCTTCGAAGACCTTGCACGAGTTTGGTAGTTATTTAAAATACCTAATTGTCAGCTACCTTCGAAGACCTTACGCGAATTCGGTAATTATATTTAACTACCTTAAGTTACCTTCGAAGACCTTGCACGAATTTGGTAGTTAGTTAAAATACCTAATTGTCAGTTACCTTCGAAGACCTTACGCGAATCCGGTAATTATATTCAGCTACCTTAAGTTACCTTCGAAGATCCTGCGCGAATTCGGTAGTTATTTAAAATACCTAATTGTCAGTTACCTTCGAAGACCTTACGCGAATCCGGTAATTATATTCAGCTACCTTAAGTTACCTTCGAAGAGCCTGCGCAAATTCGGTAGTTATTTAAAATACCTAATTGTCAGTTACCCTCGGAGCTACTTTACGCGAATTTGGGAGTGCTATTAAACTACCTTAAGTTACCTTCGAGTACCTTACGCGAACTGCAATCATGACCGACGAAGACCCGAATAGCCCCGAAGGACTCGGTCTAGGCCCGCATAGTGCGTCGTCTCCTCCGCCCCTGGGGGCTGCTCAGGGGACGAGTACGACGATCGTCACTGACCCGCGCGTGTCCAACATCATGCCCCTCCGTCGGGGAGGAGAATGGGATTCCGGAATGGGCCATACCTTCCCTCCCGAGGATGGTTTGGGTGCGTCTTACGTGTGGTCTGGCGGTACGACGAAAACTACGGGTAGCGTGAAAGTACCCCTGGTCACGGCCACTTCAATGGGCCCTGGCCCGCTGGGATTAACAACCTGGGCGGCTCACCCAACCATGGGGCCACCACACCACTACCCGTGAATAGAGTTGTGTCTAGGGCCACTGGGGAACCAACCATGGGGAGGTCTGCCCTTGAACACCAATCCGCCGCCTACAGGGGCCCGGCCACGAACAAGCACTCAGGTACGCTCGAGCGCGCGTGCGGCAGAAACTCGTAGATGCGATTCTCAGATCCGTATAGACGAACAACCCTATGGGGGGCCGTTACCTCCTCACGCATCCGGTTTGCATGGCAGTAACTCCAGGTGGGTACCAGATAATACTTCTCGATTGGGTCCAGAACCTCAACACCATCACGCCCCGGTTTCCGCGTCTTCCGTTTTACACCTCATGCGGAAGTGGAATATTTCCTTCTCGGGCAAAAGAGGGGAAGACGTGGACACCTTTCTGACACGTATTGCGGAGGGTCGCGCCTTAGTAACTGTATCAGAGGTAGACCTTATTCGGTGTGTCCCCTTTTTTCTCACGGGCGTCGCCCTTCAGTGGTTCCGTAACGATCGTGACCGGTGGACGAGTTGGAGCCAATTCGAAGCCGCGTGTCGGTTACGTTTCGGAGACCCAGATTATCAATACGCACTGCGCGAAGAAATTATGCGTCGTACCCAAGGCCTCGACGAGTCTGTGGCCGAATACCTAACTTGCCTACGGGGATTATTTAGTCGCCTCCAGCTTCCCTGGGGCGAGTCTGAGCAAATTCAATACGCGCATCGTAACTTAATTCCTCGACTCCATATCGCGATTCATCGGGATGACGTATTCGATTTCGACTCATTCGAACACATCGCGGTGAGAATCGAAAAAAGTTTCTTATCTTCTCGTACTTATCGGGCCCCTCCACCACCCGGGCAATCTTTATGCCCCGAACTGGCCTATCGCGGCTCGAAAAATTCATCCGCCTCGCCGTCACAGAAGGTGTACGCGGCCACCGAATTGTGGCCAGAGACCGAAGGTAAGGACGTGGTTCCGGGCGAAGATACATCCGCCATCAACGCCCCACAAAATCGGGAAGAGACCCCAGCGGTCGATAGTGTTAACGCAGCTCAAACGCCGCCTAATCCTAGGCGCCGACGTAAAACCACGCCCAAGACCCCTGCTCCGGCCCCTGCTGGGCCGAAACTGGATGCCACCGCGGAACCGTTAAATTCGTTACACCCTTTCCCAGGAACTGAAGCATCAGCCAGCGGAAAGTCGGCCTCGGACACGACCGAGACGTCCCCGTCGCGACCAACCAATTGTTGGAATTGCGGTAAGCCAGGGCACCGTTTTAACGCGTGTACAGACCCCCGGGCTACCTTTTGCTATCGCTGTGGGCGTCGCGGGTTAAAATCAACCGAATGTTCATGCTCGGGAAACCGTTAAGGGCGGGCCCTGAACAAACGACCGGGTTGCCCGCCGACGCACTATTTGACCAAAATCTCTCTACTAACCTCTCGCGTAACGACGCCGCTATTTGGTGCGGTACGGTTCAAACGGAAGAAAGCGCGACCGCCTTTTTCGTGACTTTTACTATCCGCGGCCATCCGATACGAGCCCTGTTCGATTCAGGGTCGAGTCGGACCTTCCTCGGGCCTGAGGCAATCGAGTGGCTAGATAGACTGGGGGTACCCCGGGAACGCTGTCGCCCTCGCGGAGTGGAGATGGCGGGAGGACAGCGAGCTATCGCAAGCGAGGTCGTGAACCCCGTCGTGTGCCTGAATGGTAGTTCCTTCCGTTTAACGGCTTACCTATTGCCGGTGTTAGTGTTGCCTTGTATTTTGGGGTTAGATTTCATGCGGGCAGCTCATTGGGTAGTAGATTTCGCGAACGGAAAATGGTTCAGTTGGTTCAAGCCACAGCAAATTCATACCTTTGACGTACAGCGAGGCCCCGTAGCCACCCAATACCTGAGCTGTGGGCTACGCGAATTGACAATAGACCAAACAACTACCGTAAAAGACCTGGTTAGCCAAGAAATACCCCCTGCTCCAGAAAAACCGGGCTGTACTACCTTGGCGGAACATCACATCGATGTGGGTGGGCACGCCGCGATAAAGCAACGCTATTACGCTGTCTCACCAGCGATCGAGAAAGCGATCCACGAATCGGTTCGACAGATGCTCGAGGACGAGATCATTGAGCCTTCTGCTAGCGATTGGTCCAGCCCCATAGTAATGGTCAAAAAGCCTAACGGGAAGTTGCGGTTTTGCCTAGATTTCCGCAAGGTCAACGAGGTAACTAAGAAGGACGCGTACCCAATTCCTCTTATGAACAGCATATTAGATCGCTTACGGCAGGCGAATTACATCACAACCCTAGACCTCAGTCAAGCCTATTTTCAGATTCCATTAGCCAAAGAAAGCCGCGAAATAACTGCCTTCGCAGTTCCCGGGATGGGACTATTTCACTTTCGCCGTATGCCGTTCGGTTTAACCAACGCGCCCGCTACTTTCCAACGTCTCTTAGATCGGCTGATAAGGCCCGAAATGCAACCTCACGTCTACGTCTACCTCGACGACATTATCATCGTAACCCCTACCTTCGAAGAACACCTAGTCTGGTTGAAACGAGTCTTGACAAAAATCCGAAACGCCGGATTAACTATTAACCCGGAGAAGAGCGAGTTTTGCCGGTCGGAAGTCAAATACTTAGGTTTCTAAGTCAATCGCGAGGGCTTACAGATCGATCCTGATAAGGTCTCGCCCGTAGTTAACTATCCCGCGCCGCGTAATATCAAACAGCTAAGGCGTTTTCTCGGTATGGCGTCCTGGTATCGCCGCTTCATCCCCGCGTTCGCGACACTCGCTAGCCCCCTTACGATGTTGCTTAAAAAGACCACAGTTTGGGTATGGGATTTACCTCAACAGAACGCGTTTAACGAGATCAGAAACCGCTTAACCACGTCGCCTACCTTAAGTTATCCCAATTTCGAGTTACCTTTCGTGTTACAAACCGACGCGAGCAGCGTGGGATTAGGAGCCGTCCTCACTCAAACGGTGGACGAAATCGAACATGTCATTGCCTATGCCAGTCGAGCGTTAATAGCAGCGGAACGGAACTATACTACCACCGAGCAGGAGTGCCTGGCCGTGATCTGGGCGGTCCGTAAGTTCCGTTGTTACCTGGAAGGCTACCACTTTACCGTGATAACCGACCACTCCAGCTTGCGGTGGTTGCATAACTTGAAAAATCCCTCGGGTAGACTAGGTCGCTGGGCACTAGAGATGCAAGAATATGATTACGACATCGTACACCGTAAAGGCGCGTTACACCACGTGCCCGACGCTCTTTCTCGTATCCCGGAAGATACATGTGCCCTGTTAACCCCTCCTGCTAGGAGCATGGACCGGTGGTATAACCAGAAATTGCGCTCGGCACGGCGCGACCCCGATCAACACCCTGACTGGCGTGTCGAAAACGGCCGTCTGTATCATCATCGCCCTCCGCGTTTCCCCGCTCTCGAGGTCGGAGATTTGGAGTCGTGGAAACTCGTGTTGCCTTCGGAGCTTCGACAGCAGGCCTTGTTCAATGCCCATGATGTTCCTCAAGCAGGACATTTGGGTAGAGAGAAAACCTTCCATCGCCTGAGTATTAAGCATTATTGGCCGAACATGTTTCGCGACGTCGCCAACTACGTTCGAAAATGTGCTGTGTGCCAGCGGTGCAAAGTCGAGCAAGCCGTTCCGGTGGGTCTAATGGGCAAGCGGTTGCTCGAGCAGCCGTGGGATACGGTGGCAGGAGACATTATGGGACCGTTACCTACAAGTAAGGGCGGATTTGCGTACATCTTAGTCCTCCAAGATCTTTTTACGAAGTGGATCGAGCTCGTGCCTTTGCGCAAGGCAACCGGGAAGAAAATAGCCGAAGCCATCGAAGATTTAATCTCGTGTCGTTGGGGATCTCCCCGAGTACTCCTTACGGATAATGGGACAGAGTTCATGAATCGCGATATATGTGCTTTAACCGAACGCTTGGGTATCTTACACCATACGATTCCCCCATATCACCCTCAATCAAACCCGGTCGAGCGAGTCAACCGAGTGGTAAAAACCATGATCGTTTCTTATCTGGGACCCGACCATCGCGAATGGGACGCTCATTTACCGGCGCTGCGTTTTGCCTACAATACTGCCTATCACAGCTCCACGCAATCTAGCCCTGCCTACCTGAACTTCGGTCGAGAGCCAACACCATCGCACGACCGGACTTCCGGGGAGGAACGCGAAATCATACCTAATTCTACCCCCGCGTGGCGGGAGCGCATGAGACGAACGGAGGAATTACGCGGGTTTACTCGAATAGCGATAGATGAAGCCCAGCAGCGTCAAGCATGGTATTACAATCGCAAACACCGCGATCGCGACTACCACGTGGGTGATTTAGTTTTAAAGAGACAACATGTGCTTTCCTCCACGACACAACACGTCGCAGCGAAATTGGCCACCAAATTTCACGGTCCCTTCGTGGTTCGTAAGAAACTCTCACCTGTGGTCATGGAGTTATCCAATCTGGAGGGTACTTGGACCGGAAAGGTCCACGTCCAAGACCTTAAACCTCACGTTACCTAAGCTACTGTCCTATTTACCGATGTTAACAAGTTACCCCGACTACCTACAATATATTCAACCATAGCTCTAAAATTTTATTCTACTACCTAACCCTACCCCCCAAGTTATCTAATCCCCTGTATAATTCCCTTCTTCTCCAACGCCTGTGGTGTTTGTGTGTGCGCTTGGCTAGTTTGTAAACCCGGCTAACTGTGTGGTTTTGGTTTTGCTTTCTTTCCACAGACATTTTGTTTAAGTTTTTTTGCCTCTTCTCTCTACCTTGCGTACCTGCCTTTACCTTCGGAAGGCATAATTACCTACAGGCCTGTCGTCATCGAAACGCTGCATACCTATCGATACCACGTGCACGGTATAACGCTTAATAATTATTTTTTTTGCTGCTTTTACCTTCCGAATTACCTATGTTACCGCTTGTATTGCCGCTTGCACCAATCACGCTTTGTCTCGCCATCGTCTGTAGCTACCTTACCCAGAGCACCGCGCTACTACAATGAGCTCCCGCAGCCCCTCGGAGACTGAGTCAGTCGAGGGTGGTCGCGACGACACGCCTTCGTCACCCTCGATCGAGGTGATAGACGTCGATAGCGCAGTGGAGGAGGATCTCTTGAGGGACCCGGAGGATTCGAGCCCGTCGTCATCTCCGTTCGTGCGGGTGCGATCTCCCTCGCCCCCACGGCGTAGACGGTCACCCATCACTCTGATTCGTGAGTTGCGAGAGGCCATGGAGGATCAGGAGTTCGAGGACATCGACGACAATCCGTTGTTTGATCGGATCCGACCCTACGTGGAGGTAATGGCGGCGAGTGATCAGGTGCGACCGGGGTACCTCGAAGCTCTCGCGGAACTCATTCGGGCCCTTACTCACCAGGAGTCGGGTTATTGTCCGATCGCGGAGGGACTCCAAAACTCACTATCCATGGGCTCGGCAGCCACCATCCACGAGTTCCCGTTGACCCGAGAGGCCGAAACTCAAACACCACCAGAGGAAAGCCGCTAGCCCGACCCGGAACTCGTCGGAGAGATGGAGGAAGCGTTGGACTCGACGGAGGAGGACGCAGGCCCTACGTTCCGGAGCGCGACCCCACCCGTCGAGGACCTCGAGCCGCGAGGGTTAGATGCCGAAGGAGCAGGAGCCCTGATCGAGCCACTGCCCGCAGTGCTCCGGCCGGAGTTACCCCTCGAAGCACCGGAACCGGCGCAATGGAGGCAGGAGGTACGTGGTCCCGAGGGCGTAGACGAGAACGAAGCCGCAGCTTACGTCCCCAGAGAGCCCGACAACCGCGCACGTTACGGGTGCTGTTTTAACTGCGGGAGCGCGTACCATTGTCGACAAGAGTGCGACCAACCACGGCGACGCTTCTGCTATCGTTGCGGATTGCGCGACGTGACCGTCCGGACGTGTCCCATATACGGTCCAATTTACGCGAGGGAAGGAAGGGGACGCGGACGCCGATAACCCCCCCCCCCCCCCCCCTCAAGAGACTATTGGTGTGCTTCGATTTTGCTCTTTCTTATTTTTTTTTGCCTACGCATACTGCCTACCTATCTAATTTTTTTCTACGCGGCCTACTTACCTTTAATTACCTATAACCCCTTAACTAGCCATAATTTATGTTGTCCTCACTTTTTTTTTGTTTATTCTCCTTCTTGGTCCGAAACGGTACCGTCCTACGGGAAAAGTTTTTTGGTTGTTTGGTTTTTTTTGTTCTTAATTTTTTTGTTGGTGAAGTGCCTTATTAAACGTTCGGAAAACGTTACGTAATCATCTGTCTTTATCTTTACCTACCTTTAACTCACCTTTCGTTCCAGCGTTCTCGAGGAATACTGTCTGGCAATCTATATTACGAGTTAATTGAGGACACTTTTCTTTATTATTTGGTTTCGAATTATTACGAGTTACGAGTTGATATTTGTCGTTTGAGGGCTCAGGGTGATCCCACGAATCAATTGTGTGGCGTAATTCGTTAAGTCGTTCGGACTGATTTGGTATAGAGAAGGAGCACGCATTAAGCGTGGAGGAGGATATAACCGGGCTCCGAGGTCGGCGACCGAGGAACCTTCTTTGTTACAGCTTATCATTTTGGGACGTCTCGGGAAGCTGGTGGATACGTTCGTGCGGGGAGGCCACCAAGCCACGCCATTGAAGAAGGTCCGACATCGCTGAACGCCTGCACTTAGTGTCGACAAGCGTCATCCGAATTCACTCTCCGGACAAATTCTGGGGTGGAGGTTTGTGACGGTACATTTTGTCCCCGCCACCCGCACGAATCGTTGTCGACCAGTGGACCCGATTTACGGTTCCTTTTTGATGCCGCGTGTCGACTCGCTGGGGGGTGTTCGACCGAGGATTCACCGTATTGCGTAATTTTATAGCGTAACGTTAATTTTTTTGTATTATTTTGATCTGAATATTGCCTACCATTTGTTACCTAACGTCAGGGAATTTAGTTACCTAAAAATTACCTATGATTGCCTAGTAGCAAGGAAACCTTGAGACGAATATCTGTGTGACGATCTATATTTTTTTTGTAATTTTGGATTTTGTTGTATTATTTACTGTTTTTGAGAAGCGTTTACTCTCCGCGCTTGCCTGTTCCCTGGGTAGTGTTCTCTCGCTCTATTATAAAATTTTAGGGTGATTAGCGGCAAAGATCCCGCTTCCAGGCGTTACGTTTGGCTACGAACAACATCGGCCAAATGCGTGAACGGTCGAAAGCACACGCTGGATCATGGCCATTTATGAACGCCGCCCGTGGCTTTTTCACCGTCGCAACCGAGAGTTTGCCCCGTTCACCGTCGCGTACTCGGGCATTATGGTCCGCTCACAACGGCGCCTCGTCAGGTGGGATTCGGGACATTCCTGGAGGAAAGGTGCTGTATTGCCTGGTGGATTTTTTTTTGTGGGCCCACCGTGATTCGATGGGACGCCTCGAGTCATGAGGGAGGCCTTCCCTTTACCTCTTCAGTGACGTCGGCCGAATCCCCAAGAGGAAAAATGTCCGAGACGCGACCCTTAGGATGCTGGAGGCGAGATCCGAGCCGAAGAATTGATAGCGATCGAGTTATTGCGTGGAGCGCGAGAAAATAATTGTTTTCTCGTCGTGCATAAATTTCAAAATCGGCGCGTTACGCGCGATAGAGTGAGTTATAGTTGATAGTTCGCACCTAGGGCGTGAGAGCGCTGCCCTGCGGGGGGTCACGCGTGGTGGGGAGATCGCCGAAAATCGTGAAACCTTACCGGGGCACACGTCTCCTCATTCTTCGTTCGAGCATCTGCCTAGCGAGACGTGACAGCCCGGCCCCGCGAGTTTCGGCGATTGTTCCTCGGTAAGCCCGCTCCTCTCTTTTCTCTATATTAAGATGATTTGTTGGGGTCATTTTATTTATTTAATTGTGTTCTTCGCCGGGATAAGCGGTTTGACCAATTATCCCGGGCGTATGGCGTATTTTTCGTAGTTTTCGAGTGAGAAACAGCGAGTTGAGGCAGGCTCATCGCTAGTTTGCGAAGCTGCCTCCTCCCTTTCTCAAAATTAAGCTTGAATTGTCGTGATTGCCCCAAGGAATCGTCTTCTACCATAATTAGCACCGTTCGATTAACGACAACTTTGTTTCGGAATTTATTATTTGAAATGGCGTTGTAGATGAAGTTTTTTTTGCAGTCATATTTTATTGAAGAATATTAATTATGAATTTTGCGAGCATTAATTGCGCTGATGAAGGGGCTATCGCCCGTATAAAAACCAGATTATTTTGCGTCATGTAATTTTTGTGAATATTCGTCTCAGGTTTTTCGTTCGAACGTTCAAGGTTTTTCTCTTTCTCTGTATTTTCGTACGCGCGCTCGGCCGCGCGGCCGTGTTTTCGTTCTATCTCTCTCGCTTTTTCATCGCGCGCTTGGTTCGAGGCCACGGCGTACTATTGTCTTTCTCTTGTTATTCGAATTCCGTATATTTTTATGCCTATGCGTCGCCCGATTATTACCTTATTTGTTTCGCGTATTTTTCTATCTTTTCATGATTTATGAATTATTTTATAGCCGATTTCTCAGTTGCCATTTATTAATTAAATAAGCTACCTATCATACCTATTCTCATTATTCCGGTCATTTAGAGTGTCAATAGATTCAGTTTCCTTTTGCGATGATTTAGTTACCTGTCGTCCGATTACCTAGTTTTCTTTTGCAATCATTAAGTTACCTATCGTACGACTATTTAGTTTTCTTTTACGATTATTCAGCTACCTATCGTACGATTATTCAGTTCCCTTCTGCGCTTATTTAGATATCTGAAGTGCGATTACCTAGTCGTCTTTTGCAATTATTAAGTTACCTGTCGTACCACTATTTAGTTTCCTTTTACGATTATTCAGCTACCTATCGTACGACTATTCAGTTTCCTTTTGCGATGACCTAGTTACCTGTCGTACGATTACCTAGTTTTCTTTCGCCACTATTAAGTTACCTATCGTACGACCATTTAGTCTCCTTTTTACGATTATCGAGTTACCTGTCGCACGGTTGTTTGGCTTCCGTTGGCGATCATGTTACTATCATTTGGCGATTACGGCGTTACCTGTCTTGCGAGAATTGAGTTACCGATGTGGCGTTTATTTTATTACCTTTTTTTTGCGACTACCTAACGTACCTGCGGTACGACTGTTTAGCTACCTACCTGTACGAATTAGAAAGATTTTCTCTGAATAAATCTTATTGTTAAATTTCACCTCGTCCTCTGGGCTATCTTATTTTCTTTGTTACGCTTGTGTTGTTACTCTCTACCCCTGGACCAGCCCCTCTACCTTTTGTATCTCAGCATGAGCTGAGTAGCCGGACCGTCCTCGGTCACCTACACGACCCGCGGATCTTCAACATCAGCTTTCGACGGGGGTGGGCGAAATTAAGTCGGTACAACCGGCGGTACTTCGTTACCTGGCGCCGTGCCCACCCTCGTAGCCTTGCGATCGCGCGAGTTAGCGGATCAGGTGAGTCGAGAAGGGACAGATCGTACCTCTCGGGGAAAAATCTCGTTACAATATATATATATATACATATATATATATATATATATATATATATATATATATATATATATATATATATATATATATCGAGTATAAAAATATCGAGTCTTGATTGACCCTAAGTAAAAATCATAAAATTATATACATTTATGTGATCGGAAGTGACATTACAAGTGATTATCCGTCCATATTGTCTTCAGTTCGTCGTGGGATTGTGTATATAATTAATATTGTGCATAGTATTTGGATGTATAATTCGTGAGTACATAGATATACATAAATAGCAAAAATCCCCTCCCGGGGGAAAAAAACCTGGACAAGTACATTGGCGGTCCCTCGTTTCCCTATGATATCACAAAAAAACAAAACCCCACTTAAATTTTTTTTTTTTGATGTTTACTAATTTTATTCATATCCCGGAGGGAAACCAACTATATAGATCACGAAATATCTGGCCAAAAAACCAGACATCATAATAAATGTTACTTTGAATTTATTTCCACAGAACAAAATAAGAATCAAAACATTAAACTTCAGCGTTATCAAGATGAGAAAAATACCACTTATAATTGGTGTGTAAGAAGTATCAATAGTCTAGAAAAAAATGGAAAAAGGTTGACATCTAAGTTACGTGCAGCAGTAAAATTTATGATATCAGTACTAGGACAAGTATTTCTTTGGTGACTGAGAAGATATCAATATGGACGCACCGGCAACGTATGGCATGCAGTTGATGCATTGCTTCTGGGATCTCCTAAGTCCTAAGTCCTATGTACGCACAGAGTACTTGCCCGGCCTATATCTTTTTATTATATATTATAAATATTTTATTATATTATTATAAATTTCTGACGGCGAAAAACAACGCATGCAACGAAAAGCACTTCCAATTGAATTTTCACTTGAATGAGCAATTTTAATAAAAAGTTATGGGCCGGACAAGTACTCTGTGCGTATACACTCAACGTACGGTGGTGAACGTTCATCAAATTATTACCAATCAAACAAAACTGTGCTATCATGTACAGACATAAATTAATGTTTTTTTTTCAACATTACAAAAGCACGGGATCTTATGCGAAACTTCCTGTTCTTGCTTGTTTTTCGTTATTTTAGCCACGGCGCAGGCAATGTTGTTTCATTAGGTCATATAAGTAAATACTATTTGGCAACGTTGGTCGCGCCATAGCCAAAACAAAAGTAGCTACTCGACTTAGGAGATCCCAGAAGAAATGCATCAACTGCATGCCATACGTTGCCGGTACGTCCATATTGATATCTTCTCAGTCACCAAAGAAATACTTGTGCTAGTACTGATATCATAAAAGTTACTGCTGCACGTAACTTAGATGTCAACCTTTTTTCATTTTTTTCTAGACTATTGATACTTCTTACACACCAATTATAAGAGGTATTTTTCTCATCTTGGTAACGCTGATTTTTTTATGTTTTGATTCTTGTTTTGTTCTGTGAAAATAAATTCAAAGTAACATTTATTATGAAGTCTGGTTTTTTGGCCGGATATTTCGTGATCTATATAGTTGGTTTCCCTCCGGGATATGAATAAAATTAGTAAACATCAAAAAAAAAAAATTAAGTGGGGTTTTGATTTTTTTGTAATATCATAGGGAAACGAGGGACCACCAATGTACTTGTCCAGGTTTTTTTTCCCCGGGAGGGGATTTTTTCTATTTGATATCACTTCTTTTTTCTATAGTATTATCATATATTTCGCTTTATATAGACTCTAATAGAGTTTGTATATAACAAAAAAACTTACAACGTGTTTGCATCATTACATCATCGATTTATTACAATGTCAGGAATCAGTACTGCTCACACTACAAATTCGACATAAAAGAGAATGAGACAGATTTTCTACCATAAATTCATTGTTATTGGGGTTGTTTAAATATAGGAGCGTTTCGTTTCTCTGATAAGAAAAAAAGTTATAATGTTTTCAAAAGAGTTAACTACACACTCGAAGTATTTTCGAGTTGTTAGTAATTTGTTGATAGGTTATTATTCGATTATAGCTTGGCAGGAAGGTGTTATAGAAGAGACCTCAAGTACCAGTTTTCCCCCAAGGAAAAAATTCAAAAAATTAAATACTTTATCATTAGCTTTCAAGTTGTGTATTAGATTAAGACATTCAGGTGCGAAATGGCAGCGAGGATATTAGCAATTTCGGTCTAATCTATAAATAGATAATTGTATTTAACTTTACTGTCAGGAGCCTCAGAATTATTATTCTTTCAAAGATGAAATGACGGAAGAATATGATGCATCGTCCTTGACTTACAAATTGTTTTATAAAACATAGAAAAAAATTAGATTAAAAAAAAATTCGGCCGAAGTACTTGACGAATGTTTTTTCACTTAATTTATATAATGTATCGGTAATGGTGACAACCTCGCCAAGTACTTCGGCCGAAATTCTTTTTCATCTAATTTTTTTTCATTTGCAATCTTTTTTTTGCTTCGGACTCTTATTGATACAGAGTTTTTATTTTCATTCTGGTTGGTAAAACAACTGCATTTTCGAATTTGATTCTTTTCTCTATCAACATTCAACATTATTTGAAGATTTTATGTCACACGAAAAAGCCTCCCGTACTTGGCCACATATATTTTAGTATAGCTCAATTTATTTTATTACTTTTTGCGAAACCCAACCTTAGCTTTTCGCGAGGTTTAACTCATTTTGTTTTGTGTGATTTGAATTTATTTGATACATTTTTTGAGAGTGGTCACTTTTCTTACTTTTTGATAGGATTTGATTTTCTCAGGGATTTTTGCGAGAAATGTTTTTGCAGTGTATGTATATTCGTGGAAAAATATGGGAACGGCGGTCAACAAATGTACTTGCCCAGGTTTTTTCCGCGAGGGGGATTTTTATGCATGATATGATTCGTTTTCTCTTGTTCTTTTCAAACATCTCGCTTTATATAGATTAGAACAAGGTTATATTGGGAAATTATCGCTTTTTCGTTTCCAAACCCTGACCCCTTCTACTTTGAGTCAGGTTTTTTCCGCATGAAATAAAGGGACACATGTTTTGGAATTTTCAATTTGGCATTTTTTTTATTCTCGAGCCAGTCAAATTGTTTTGACATTTCGCTTTACCTTTCTGGAATCAGGCTAAAATAAGTCGGGAACTTGGAGTCGGATACAAAAATTTACAAACTTTTGAGGGCTAGATTAGAGCAGTGTCACGTCCCTATTTTTGAAAATTTAAAGGTTTTGTAATAAACAGAGACGCGACGAGCTCACGCTCTCTATGTCTCTCTCTATCTCATTTGCCATGCGTAGCTATACCTCGCCTCGCGAGTGCATGTGCACCTACAGGGTGTCCATGCACTCGCCAGGGTCCGCTTGGCGCGCACGTGTAATTTTTCCCTGCTGTTTGCACTGCCTCTCGTCAAAAGCGTGAGACCGTGATCAAGACAGGACGTAGATTATCGTATTCTGCTGATCGTACATCGTACGATCCGCGGAACGGATCCACGAGACACCATGGAAACGGTTGCCGTCGGGCCGGAGTTTTGCCAACTTGCCAGAAAACCATGGGATAGATATTCTGTTCCGAAAATGCCGAGCAAGCAACAAACCCCACCGGGACGATAGCTCTTCGAGCTCTCGTCGTTCCTGTGGCGGGTGCGGCTCATCAGTCCCAACTTAGCCACGGTTCACTCCTGGGGTTGGATTAAGGCTCCGTACCGAAGCCATCCTCGCGGCGGTGTAGTAAGACCCGGTTGATCACCAGGCGGACCCGCATAGAGACATAAGTCTTCGGTTCGATAACAACTCGCGCGTTATCCGAAGTGTACCACCTCGCGACAGAGACGTATTATAAATATTATTTCCAATTATAACTTATTATTTCAAATTTAATCAAAGTTCTCGATACCCTTTCTTTCAAACAGGGATCGCGATTAATCAATACCCGTGTATCTCAAACAAATGGTGAAACTCCGTTTGAATACATTCGTTAGGATGTGCCGTTCGAGTACCAAGTGGTTCCTCGGGGTTTCCCAGGACTTGGGCAAATATTCGTGTCGCGAGCAATCCCGAGGTGGCTGTGACACCACCATCGCGAGTTAGTCAGTCTCCGACTAGGTCACCTTCTTAACATCTAAATTATATTTCAAAGTTCTAAATCTCATTTTATCAGAGTTTCTAAATAAATAGCATTTGTGAATTTCGAATCAAAAGTAAAACTCCATATAATTCCGTTTAACTTATTTAATTCTCATCAGCGTTGTGAGTGATTTGTGGGGGAAATTGTCCCCGCGTCGTGCGTGCTGGTGTGGACGAGTGACACGCGGGGAGATTATCCCCGCGCTGTATGCATAACGTGAATGTATGTGTGCGTGTGTGTGTCTGAGTATTGTAAACGAATAAACGCACTGTTTTCCTGGATACAGACAAATGTAAGTCTTGGTTCTATTTCGGTTTATCAGTTTTCTTTCTAAAATATACCTAATTTCGACAAATAACAATAAATACCAAATTCTATTATTTTTAAACTAAATACTGTCTCGATCTTAATTATTCTAAATTACCCTGACCGATTTCCCCATTTTCTCACGAGAGTGCCGGGCCCGTACGGGACGTACAGGCCCCGTCAATTTATAATTGAATTCAAATCGATTTCATCGTATTTGTTATTTCATTTCATTCTATTAAATCTTATTTTATCCTAATAAACATGACAATTGTAATCCTTCAACTTTATTTCGGTAATACAACAATTGACCCTCGCCTAAAGCCTAGCCCTTTCACGTTACCTACACTCAGCAAAAAAATTAAAGGAACAGTAGGATTTCTAACTTTTTTGAGTGATTTTTGAAGAGCTGTAACTTGGTGAAAAATGGTCGGATCGTAAAAAACCAAAAAGCGTTTTGAAGCTTGAAACCTCTAGTTTGAAATTCTCACCCGTTATTTTTTTCTCAAACAACACACTAAGCATGACCCTTAGAAATAGCGCGAAGCAAAATTTCTCAAAATTTTCGTCTTTTTCAAGAGCGTGCACGGGCTCAAGAAAATTTTTTGCGGCTTTGTCAATACCGGATTCATCTAGCCTGATTCTTCAGCTTCAAAACGATCGGTTTTGAACTTCTGTACGACCATTTGTCGTTGACATATTGGCATTTGAAGAAAAAAGAAGCTTTTTTCGTAGATCATCAATATCCCATGAAATAATGATCGCACAGCGAGCTAGACCTGAGTTCCGTAAACGGTAAGTAATGCTCTCGAAGTACGTTTGATAATTTAGTGAAATTTTTTTTTTTCTAATCTTATTGTTGATTTGAAAAAGTACAAAAAAACTGCTTTTTTTTTTGTTTTGGAAAATCCACGTCAACTTAGCAAATATTGCGAAAATGACGCACGTTTCCAGGTTTTTTTTTACTTCAATACATGCCCAAAGACCCCTCAATATTTAAAATTGATCGGTTGAACCGTAATTGTTAACCGAAGCGTCAAAGTTTTATCAAAAATTAAAGGAACACTTTTATTGTTCCTCAAATGGCAAATAATGATGATTAAAGTGAAAAAACGACTAATCCGCTATTTTTTCTCACAATTTCGCAACAAGTACGCTTTAAATCTTGGAAAAAGAGAAAAATTCAAAATTTTGATTTTCTTTTTTTTTCAAAATTAAAAATTTTTTTTTCGGATTTGAACAAAAATTGCGTTTTTTCCTTCCAATTATTCATGAACGATATTTCAAATACTGAGAAACTTTTTTTAAATTGTCAAAAAAAAATCTTTTTCACGCAATTTTTTACTGCCAGCATTAGCATTATCCGAAGCGTACCGCGTGGAGGTTGCATGGTCGGATTTACGCTTCTCGTCTGTCTGTCTGTATGTCTATCTGTCTTTCTGTCTGCCTGTCTGGCTGCCTGTCCGTCTGTCTGTCTGTCTATCTACCTGTCTGTCTGTCTGTCTGTCTGTCTGTCTCTGCCTGCCTGTCTGACTGTCCATCTGTCTCTCTGTAAGGTATGTGCGTGCGTAGGTGTGTGCGTGTGTAAGTGTGCGTTCAAAAACGCGTATGTCCACCACGGCCCCGGATTACGGCGTTCAATCTGTCCGCCATATTGATGCATCTCCTGATCGCTGCTTGGGGAATAGTCCTCCAAATTCGCACAAGAGCTTGCTCTAGAGAAGCTAAGTTCGGCAAATTGGGGTACTCCCGTCGCAAACGACGACCCATGATATCCCAGACATGTTCAATCGGATTCAAATCGGGGCTCATTGCTGGATGCCTCAACACAGTGATGTCATGATGCTCAAGAAAACGTCTTGTGACAATCGCTGTGTGAGGACGAGCATTATCCTGCATCAAAATGAATCCTCGTGAACGTAGTCTGATGGGCAATACGATGGGTCGCAGAATCTGATCAATATAGCGTCTAGCATTCAGATTTTCGCGGACGATAATGAGAGGAGTTCGCGAATACCGAGATATTCCTGCCCATACCATTACCGATCCTCCGTTGAACGCAACAACCGGGCGAACGTAGTTTCGCAAAAAGCGTTCTCCTTGACGCCGATAAACTCGTGGCCGTCTGTCGTCACCGTATAGACAAAACCGAGACTCGTCTGTGAATAAAACATTGTTCCATTGTCTCATGCCCCAGGGGAGATGTTGTTGGGCATACTCGGAACGAGCTCGGCGATGTCTGGCGGTCAACATCGGCACACGAACAGGACGCCTGGCTCTCACTCCGGCTTCTCGAAGACGATTTCTAATCGTTTGAGCCGAGATGTGCTGTTGCCGTTGTCGTCGTCGTCGTTCTCGTTGTCGTCGTCCTTGTTGTTGTTGTTGTTGTTGTTGTTGTTGTTGTTGGTTGTTGGTTGGGGTAGTCACGAGCAATGTTGCTAGGAACGATGAACGGTTCTTGCCGAATACGCCGAACAATTGCTCGATCGTTCCGAGGAGTCGTTATACGGTGCCGACCTTGTCCTGGTCGCCGACTGTGTAACGCGGTTTCCTGATACCGATTGTAGGCACGAAATACGACAGAAGCCGAAACGCCCATCATGTCACCTACCACTCGGTACGAGTGACCCTCCTCAATAAGAGTGACCAGCCGAGCAACTTCAACCTCCGACAAATGCCGTCTCGGCATGATTGAGTACGAAAAAAAAATTCGAAAAATTAGGGCAGCTGTTTTTCAACCGAAAAATGCGAGGTCTTCAAATAAATCTGGTTTTTAAATTGATTAGGAGCGTAAAAAGTGTGATTGATAAATCCGATAGCGATGCGTGTAAAAAGATGCATGAAAGTTCGCTTGGGGCTATCAACCTTATTCAATGCAATCACTTTCAACTCGATCAATCATGGGATTCAAACGAAAAAATGACCCCAACTCTAAAGAAATAATGATTTCAAAAAAAAATTTACACGTTTTGGAATAAAAAGATGAAAAAAAAAAATGTTTTTGAAACTGTGCATTTTTTTTCCTAACATTCGAATGAGTGATTGGAAGGAAAAAACGCAATTTTTGTTCAAATCCGAAAAAAAAAATTTTTAATTTTGAAAAAAAAAAGAAAATCAAAATTTTGAATTTTTCTCTTTTTCCAAGATTTAAAGCGTACTTGTTGCGAAATTGTGAGAAAAAATAACGGATTAGTCGTTTTTTCACTTTAATCATCATTATTTGCCATTTGAGGAACAATAAAAGTGTTCCTTTAATTTTTGATAAAACTTTGACGCTTCGGTTAACAATTACGGTTCAACCGATCAATTTTAAATATTGAGGGGTCTTTGGGCATGTATTGAAGTAAAAAAAACCTGGAAACGTGCGTCATTTTCGCAATATTTGCTAAGTTGACGTGGATTTTCCAAAACAAAAAAAAAGCAGTTTTTTTGTACTTTTTCAAATCAACAATAAGATTAGAAAAAAAAAAATTTCACTAAATTATCAAACGTACTTCGAGAGCATTACTTACCGTTTACGGAACTCAGGTCTAGCTCGCTGTGCGATCATTATTTCATGGGATATTGATGATCTACGAAAAAAGCTTCTTTTTTCTTCAAATGCCAATATGTCAACGACAAATGGTCGTACAGAAGTTCAAAACCGATCGTTTTGAAGCTGAAGAATCAGGCTAGATGAATCCGGTATTGACAAAGCCGCAAAAAATTTTCTTGAGCCCGTGCACGCTCTTGAAAAAGACGAAAATTTTGAGAAATTTTGCTTCGCGCTATTCCTAAGGGTCATGCTTAGTGTGTTGTTTGAGAAAAAAATAACGGGTGAGAATTTCAAACTAGAGGTTTCAAGCTTCAAAACGCTTTTTGGTTTTTTACGATCCGACCATTTTTCACCAAGTTACAGCTCTTCAAAAATCATTCAAAAAAGTTAGAAATCCTACTGTTCCTTTAATTTTTTTGCTGAGTGTATTTATTTCCTTTCAGATTCTTTTACAAGTTACTTTATTATCTGAATTATTTCTTTTTATTTGGTTGTACCCTCCGTACAACCTGGTGGCAGCAACTACTATCTAATTATTATTTCATTTACCAATCTTATTTCTATTATTATTTCTCTACGTTACAAAAGTCCCTTCAGGACGTAACAGCAGTCAGAACTTTTCCATACAATTTGTAGCTATTTGAATTTGTGTTTATCAAATCCTGGCCAAAAATCCCCTCCCCGGGGAAAAAACCTTGGACAAGTACATTTGTTGACCCCTGTTTCCATTTGTTTTCACAGAAAAAAACTACCCAAAAAAGTACAAAATTTTTAAAAAATTGGCAAGTTCGAGACAGGAAAAAGAAGATTGTTTCTATAAAATAACTATACTCCAAATGACAAATAGAAATGAAAAACTTCACATATTTCATCGAGATCCCAAGAAAAAAAGCAACAATGCCCATCGTGAGTGTCCGGTAAAAAACAGAGTCTACAAGTAAATGATCGATTTGTGCATAAAAAAAAATAATTACTTTACAAAAACAGAAATGGTAAAGCCAATGATTTACGTTCAGCACTAAAATTTATAATATCAATAATAGGACAAGTATTTTATTGTCGCGTGAGGATGGAGTATTTAAAAAAAAGGAAAAATTAGTTGGTTATTGAAAAAAGTCACCAATGTACAAAAATAAAAATCGGTCAAAAGAACAGAGTCCAGAAAAAAAATCGGGATGAAAAGAAACTTGAAGAAAAAAATTTCAAAGGAAAAAAATTAGATTGAAAAAAAAAATTCGGCCGAAGTACTTGGCGAGTTTTTTTGCTTAGCTTGGATCATGTAATGTATTTTACGTAATGTTGTATGTGTTACAAACTCGCCAAGTACTTCGGCCGAATTTTTTTTTTCAATCTAATTTTTTTCGTTTATGCATGGCATTCTGAAACCAGCATTTCTTAACCCATCGACAAATGAGCAATCAAAGAATTTTCATAACAAAATTTTCAATTCCTAATGCCATAATCGAAACCAAAAAGGGAACATACTTGGCACATCTGTCGCTTCACAGAATTTTCAAAGTCTGTCTGTATCCATTGCAATTCAATTATACAAATTTTGATAATATCAGTAAAAACACATCGGAAGACTATCTGAAACAATTGCTTAAAATTCATTATGCTACAACTAAAGCGGGGATGTGAGAAAATATCGAGCATATTGATCCAAACAAAATTCTGTAAGTTTGCTTATATCCATGGTGTTCCGAAGACAATATTTTTGATCCCATTGACAAATGAGCAACCGAAGAATTTTCATAACAAAATTTTCAATTCACAATGCTAAAATCGGAGGCAAAAAGTAGAAATACTTGGTACATTTGTCGCTTCATACAATTTCCAGAGTCTATAGGTATTCGTTGCAATCCAAAGATACAAATTTTGCTAATACCAGGATATGGAGTATATACCGCCATAGTCTTTTGACATAAAGATATATTATAAGAGCCATTTTGACATAAAGATATATCGTTACTTACTACAGTTAACACCCAGATGCATCCATATATATCCAGATGCATGTTGACAGTGTATTGGTCTATTCATTCATCAAACGCGAGATGATTCTACGCCATATTTTGGATAGAAGAACGACGTCGAAAATCTTTTGAAATGGACCAACAATTATCATGCAAGGAACATTTTATGATGTACAAATCTTATTATGGTAAGCGAGGAACATTTTATAATAAAGAGGAAAGGGACCAATAAAATAAATTGTCAACGGTGTAGAGTTAAAAAAGATATTTATTAGACACTGCTCAAAACTTAGCATGATAATAACAAACTTTGCCATATACATTTTTTTGACACTCTTATTAGTTTTATAGAGTTTCTTTTCCAAATTTACATCGATTCACACCAATCATGATTAACAGTTCAACGTACACCATTTCATAGTTATCAAAGAACCGAAAAGAATGATTTCTCAAGAAATCTTATACGAGGAACATTTAATCGCGAAAGAGAAAAGAGATCGCTTTCGTTTCCGTCGTAGAGTTAAGTGTGGAAAATAAAAACTGCAGGGTTAACAATAATAAAAAAATACATATTGATTTCAGCACTGTTCGAAAGTTGATTAAAAGCACTTCACTATTTTCACACCATCACTTTCTTATTATTACTGTAACCAAGAGTCGATCGAACCTAACCACCATATTTATAACCTCACAACTGTTCGTGAAAAAACATTAATATTTTCAATACTGTTTAAGCCACGAGATTCTAATTAGTCGCGATCGAAAGGGGAAAAAAAATAATCAAGAGACTCGGTAGAGTCTCGGGACAAGTACATTGACAGCTCTGTCGTCTACTGTCCCGAGGCTCGCCGAGTCTATATTATCTCTAAATAAAACGATTCGCGGTGGTGGGGGTAAAAATTTTATGACGTTTTCGCTAATTGTAGAGCCTAGGAGTCATTTGGCGGCTTGAAAAGCGAACTTTTGACTAATTGAGCGATGCTCTTTCGATTGAGCCTAAAATCAGCACGATTGGTTGCGTAATTGCTGAGAAAAAACTTTGCACAGGCTTAGGATTATGCTCGATTCTACTACATTCAAGAATTTGCCGTGTCTGTATATGCGCTCAGACGATACAATCAAAGGCATTATGATGCCCATCAAAACCCATTTCCATAAAAGCCGGTCTCCGGCAACGGAAGCAACGAGTTGCGATTGGTCACGACGACTCGTCTTTCCTCTGTACGGAGCCAACATAAAGTTTGAACGTTGTTTTGACATAACGAAGTGCGGGACGTGTAAGCAAATATATCGATAAATTTATAAAAAAAATCATTTCATGGTTCAGTATGATGATATTCGATCGATCGTCCATATGACAGCTGACCAATATCTTTTTTATAACAGTCATGAGGTTATAAAGATCGTGCTCAATTTCAACTTTTGGTTAGAGTGGTGTTTATAGATAGACGAGTAAAGAGTGACTTTTATATAGATAGTATAGTGATGGTGGGAAAATAAAGTGTAATAATGAACCATTGAACAGTGTCTAAATAAATATTTTTTTAATTAAACCTAGCCCCTACAATTGTTTTCCAAACGTAAACTTTGCTACAACGGAATCGAAAATGAACCTTTCTCTCTTTTACCATCAAAATGTTCCCCGAATGCAATAACAAGGTTTATTTAGAAACCATTCTCTTCGTTTTTTCTGTTAACCAAGAGAATGGTGTATGATAAACTCGTATTCGGTGAATATTTAATATCTTTGTCGTGAGGTTATAAAGATCGCGGCTAGTTTCAACTTTTGCTTAAAGAGACTTTTATTATAGATAGAAGAGTGATAGTGCAAAAATAAAGTGTGATTCAATAAATAAACTTTAAGACAGTGTCTAAATAAATATATTTTTTTATCAATCCTAGACCCAACAATCCATTTTTCTGAACGTAAACTCTAGAACGGAGTCGGAAACGGTGCCTGTTTACTTTTACCATAAAATATTCCTTGGATGCAAAAATAAGGTTTATTTAGAAACCATTCTCTTTGTTTTTTTTTTTATAACTAAGAGAAAGGTATATGATAAATGCGTATTCGGTGAATACTTAATATCTTTGTTGGGAGGTTATAAAGATCGCGGTCAGTTTCGACTTTTGATTAAAGTGACTTTTATCATATTACCGACGGAAGGGTAATAGTGCAAAAATAAAGTGTAATTCAATAAATAAACTTTTGAACGGTGTCTAAATAAATATTTTTTTTATTAACCCTATTCCCATCAATTCATTTTTCCGAACGTAAACTCTAGAACGGAGTTGAAAACGGTGCCTCTTCCCGTTTACCATAAAATGTTCCTCTGATGCAATAACAAGGTTTATTTAGAAACCATTCTCTTTTTTTTTGTTTATAACTATATAAGGGAATGGTGTATGATAAACTCGTATTCGGTGAATAATTAATATCTTTGAACAGTCGTTAGGTTATAAATATCGCGATCAGTTTTATTTGGTTAAAGTGAAACTTTAGGTTAAAGTGATTTGAATATGCAGATAGAAGAGTGATAGAGTGCAAAAATAAAGTGTAATTCAATAAATAAACTTTAGAACAGTGGACTTTAGAACATATTGGAGTAATTTCTCGGTGTCACTTTTTATGGAATACTTTCCGATCCGTTGATCTGTTGGAATGGATGTTTCAGTGTAATATTTTTTCAAATTTGTTTACAAAAAAAAAAATAAAAGTTTTGATACTTGTTCGTGGTTCTTTTATCAAGAGACTCAGTAGGGTCTCGGGATAAGTACATTGACAGCTCTGTCGTCTGCTGGCCCGAGACTCGCCCGAGTATATTATCTCTGAATAAAACGATTCGCCGTGGTGGGGGTAAAAACTGAAATTCATTTTCTTTAATTACGAAGCTCAGGAGGCATATGATGATTTGAAAATTGAACTGAAGATTTATTACGAAAAAAATACTTCGATTGAACATTAAATTAGCACGATTGATGCCGTATTTGCTGAGAAAAAACTTTGCACAGGCTCAAGGTTATGCTAACATCGAAGTATTGGCATGTCTGTATACGACGCAATGAAAGGCCTGTTGACGCCTTCCGAGCGTGTGATTGGCCATTCCGTTAGATCTTTCTCGTTAGATCTGCAGTTTTTATTTTCCACACTTAACTCTACGACGGAAACGAAAGCGATCTCTTTTCTCTTTCGCGATTAACTGTTCCTCGTATGAGATTTCTTAAGAAATCATTCTTTTCGTTTCTTTGATAACTATGAAATGGTGTACGTTGAACTGTTAATCATGATTGGTGTGAATCGATGTAAATTTGGAAAAGAAACTATAAAACTAATAATGAGTGTCAAAAAAATGTATATGGCAAAATTTGTTACTATCATGCCGAGTTTTGAGCAGTGTCTAATGAATATTTTTTTTAACTCTACACCGTTGACAATTTATTTTATTGGTCCCTTTCCTCTTTATTATAAAATGTTCCTCGCTTGCCATAATAAAGATTTGTACATCATGAAATGTTCCTTGCATGATAATTGGTCCATTTCAAAAGATTTTCGACGTCGTTTTTCTATCCAAAATATGGTGTAGAATCATCTCGCGTTTGATGAATTAATAGACAAATACACTGTCAACCTGCATCTAGATATATATGGATGCCTCTGGATGATAACCGTAGTAAGTAATGATATATCTTTATGTGAAAATGGCTTGTATAATATATCCTTATGTCAAAAGACTATGGCGGTATATACTCCATATCCTTGTATTATCAAAATTTGTATCTTCGGATTGCAACGAATATCTATAGACTCTAAAAATTCTGTGAAGCGACAAATGTACCAAGTATTTCCACTTCTTGGCTCCAATTGTAGCATTATGAATTGAACATTTTGTTATGAAAATTCTTCGGTTGCTCATTTGTCAATGGGATCAAAAATATTGTCTTTGGAACACCATGAAAGTAGTAAGGCTATGTCGGTTCTGGCTCACTTTTCACAGCAGGGTGCCAGAGTCTGGAGGGGGAAGGCTGTGGGGGAGGGGGAAGGGTGTGCTGCGGGATCTCCGGTGTTGCGGCGAAGGGGAAGTCAGAGTGGTGGAACGGCGGGGGTGGGTTGCGGGGATAATGATATATAAAAAGACGTGAATTTTAGGGCAATAGAAAAAATAATTATTTATTATTAAAATTTACAGATTGTTGATTTTTAATTTAAATGTTTTAAATCGGAGAGTCTGATTATCTGAAACATAGGAATAAAAGAATTTGCTATTTAATAATTTGATTTACAAGATTGTCAAAAATGAAAGGAGGGGAAAAATAAATTATATAATTACTCACCAATACTGATTGCATATACCACATGTTTGTGGGTATGCCATATTAATCGTTAACGACTGCCCGCACATCCAGCATCCAATATCCTGTTGATGACATATTGGAGCGGTCCGGTGTTCAAAAATGTAGGTGAACCACCGATATGCTGGTGAATAGTGCACATGGCAGTTCATACATACATTATACCCTCGACCATCCGAGTAGTATTGCCTAAGTACACACACGCATTTTGACAGTTCGTATGATGATGCTGCTGATTCATCTTCATCCTCTTCCTCATCCTCCGAAGAACTCGCGTTGCTCTCCACAGAATTCACATTTTCACCGTTCACCGTCACATTTTTAAGAAGTTCCGCAAAGTCGCTATCACTCGTGAGCTCCATAATTTCATAATCATTCATAGCACTTATAGTGCTAATTACTTGTGTCATAGTTTCACAATTATTCACTTCATCCACTATATCGTCCACGTACATGATTTCAAACTGGGAACGCGTCGTAGCCATTTTTCAAGAACTGCCAAGTTGCACGAACGAAAATGATTTGACGAAATGAACATTTTCGGAACATCGTTGGAGGGTAGAGTTGTATTTTCCCCTTCAAACCCCTTCATCCATCGTACTCTTTCCAGCATGGAGGACTTTTAAAGCAATAAAAATTGACCCTCGCTTGAAAAAATTCTTCAAATGTTTGAATCTTTAAAAATGACCATTGAGCATGCCATTTCATTGAGCATAATGTACCTGTGCAAACTGCTGCGCTAGCATACGGGTCAAGGGATGCCACTGCCTCATCCAACTCATTCAATAAAATTTATTACTTCGGGCGAAAGTTTTTTCTGGTAGTGAGATTCTTTTGTAATGTTAAAAAACAATTTATGCCTTAGAGAAAGTCATACGCTTTTTATTGAAAACTACCAGGTGGCGAGCCCACCTGACCTCCATTGAGACATAGTTTGCTTAAAACGGCGCATTGCCAGAATTTTAACAAAAAAGGCAAATCTCCTACCTGCTAGTCCATATTTTTTCACGTTATATATACGTTAATAGTATATGGATGGAGCGAGGGTGGGGAAACGGATAGATGAGAGGTATAATGAGTGTGATAGATGTTTGATTATTTTTAAAAAATAATTTTAGTTGGAAGATGGTAAAACCCATGAGATTGAGAGTTAAATGTTTATTCTTGAAGTAAACGTCAAGATGGATAGATGTGCAAGCTTGTATGCAATCCACCCGTCGAAAGACCCCTGGACATTGACGAAAAATGAACTCGAATCGATTCCCAAGGCTTTACTTTTAAAATATTTTAGCTACTGTATAACTTCATTGTGGGATCGTTTACCAGAGCATTTACAGTGTGATAGTGAGATACAATCATATCATGAGTGTGATGATCATTTTAATCCACCATGGGAACTGACTCATGTTGATGCTGTTGGACCCATGCGTCGAGATTGTGAAAAGTGTTTTGAAATGGAGGAATTGGTGAATATATATGCAATTCGACGTACGAAGAATCTGCGAGAAATAACGACGGAGGAGCTACGAATTATATCGCCAACAATATTTAAACAGTACTTCAGTGAATTTACCGATTATTTGTGGGATCGTTTACCAGAATATTATCAATCTGATAGTGAGATTATGTCATATAGACGATATTACGAACATTGGAACACACCATCGACGGGAGATCACATCGATGGTCCCGCACCCCAACGTCGTAGCTGTAGAGAGTGTTGCAAGAGCATTGGACATGTTTAAACCTGTCTCGAATGCAGGTGTGCAAACAAAGAAACGTGGATCCATTGTTCGACAAGAATAGATCTTCGGAAAATGCGTGAGAAAGAATCTAGCATTGAAATTATTTAAAGTAACGAACGGCCTTTATGAGAATGTGGGTGATCATAACATGTTTAAACCTGTATGAGGCTGTATTGAATAATGTGATCAACACAATTGAACTAATTTTCATGGAAAATGTGTGGGGAGGGGGATTGGGATCGATGTGGGGATAGATGGTACAAATAGCCGAGCATGGAAGAGATGAGCATCAATTCACAGCTCTAGAAGCTTCGTACAAGTCATAATTTTTCTCAAAAAACCTCCACATTCGACAACGATGGCGTTCTCTGGTATCAACGTCATTACTAAGCGGTCCGAGTATCTGCCCACGAAAAAACTAAAAGATCTTGAAGTCAACGGTGATTATGGAATCTCTGATATTCGATCGACAAAGACCAAGTACGGCCCAAGATACGTCGTGGAAGTGCAGAGTGAATTCACCGTCTTCCTGCCACCCCGAGTCGTCAAGGCATTTGAACAAGATCCTGAGGCGTATGAAAAACTATTGGAAGCTGCTCATACTAGAAAACTCAGTATGAAATACATCGGCGGAGATTGGAACGGCGTCGAGTTTCATGAAATTTCAACGTGAATAAAAATATATATATATATGTCGGAGATCGATATAAAGGCTAACTACAAGTATACGATGACTTGAAGTACGAAAAGGATCAAATGATATCTTGCGTCAAACGTTATTTTTAAGGAATGAAGATGTCAACTCTGGTTGCTATGCAACAGGATGTTGAATGACAGAATAACGCTTGGATGAAATCAACAGTCGGGTCTGAGAGATTGACAGCTCGATACGTTGCGATCATCACGCGGATAATTTATTTTTGATTCGTGAATAAAGTCTAATTAATAATGGAGGATAACTCTCGTCGGTCGTCTCCTCCTTTCTGCGGGTTCCCCTCGACATCAGAAGTGGGATCACGATCCAATCCTACAAGAGAAAGGAATATAAATAGTGATGAAGAAAAGTGGTTAAATCTCATGAAATTACAACAACAGAATTTCATAGAAATTCTAAATAGTGTAAAACCAAATAACAATCAAATCAATTTACCTGAGTTCGATCCTGAAAAAGAAAATAATGTTCGAGCATGTATCATCACTTCAGAAATGTGTATGTGTGATCAACCATTGGTAGGCGCGTCTCTGGTTAAGGCTTTGACTCGTGCTATGAAAAGTGAAGCATCATCGTGGTTTACTCAAATCGTACATCCTGAATTAAATTGGGACGAATTCAAGACAGTATTTTCTCTTCGATACGAAAATCAAAATACTCTTGCGTCCTTCCTCATCAATTTAAATAAAGGAAAACCAAGAGAAGG
Source organism: Rhimphoctona megacephalus (assembly GCA_963989365.1). Lineage (NCBI taxonomy): Eukaryota > Metazoa > Arthropoda > Insecta > Hymenoptera > Ichneumonidae > Rhimphoctona > Rhimphoctona megacephalus. The sequence goes on from OZ022415.1 coordinate 13,122,801, forward strand.
TGAATGTATCAGTGCTTACGCTACTACTATTGTGAATTCGATAATTAATCGATGGAAAAATTGTTCAATTGAAGAAATTGCTGTGTCGGCTACCTTATCGCATATTTCACAATTCGAACCACGCATCCAACGTCTCGCCTTCACTGAAGAAACAAAAACAAGAAATAAATTACAAACAGAATTAAAAGCAATTTCATTCTTAAAAAGGAAAAATTTTGAAGGGCAATCCGAGAAAAATTTTACCGATTTGAAACGATTCAAAGACACTTCGTCATCTCAAAACATCAAGTGCTTCTATTGTGGAAAATTGGGCCATAAGTCTACTGAATGCCGTATGAAGAAACGAGACAACGAAAATTATACAAAACAAAATACCTCGCAAAAAGAAGGATCTTCGAAAGCAGCTTCAAGCACCAACGTCACCTGCTTCAAGTGTCAAGAAAAAGGCCATTACGCTTCACAATGCCATGAAACGAAGAAGAAACCAGTTCATGGAAATAATAAATTAAACACCGAAAAACGAGTTGATGTGTGTGACGTCAAATCACCTTCCGGCATCCTATGACACGCAAGTGAGCAATATCGTTTTCATTTTGATTCAGGTGCTGAATGTTCATTAATAAAAGAATCAATATCATCAGTGTTTTCTGGAAAAAGATTAAATAATGTTGTAACGCTGACTGGAATTGGTCAAACGAGTATAAATAGCACTTTACAGATTCTAACGAACATAAGCATTGATGATATTACATTAGAAATTCTTTTCCATGTTCTACCAAATCATTGTCTAAAAAACGATATTGCAATTGGTCGAGAAATTTTATGTCACGGTCTAACGATTCTTATATCTTCAAATGAATTAAAATTACAAAAACACAATCGAGTAGAAATTTTAGAAATAAAAGAATCGAACAAAGTAAGCTTTAACGATATTAACACTGACGTTTCTCTAAATTCAAAAGAAAAATTGCTCTCGATTTTAAAAGAATTTGAAGAACATTTTATCACAGGAACCCCAAAACAACCTGCGAAAACAGAACCCATGAAAATACGCTTGAAAGATCCTTGTAAAATGGTTTATAGACGACCTTATAGATTGAGTGTTGCCGAACGAGAAATTGTTCAAAACAAAATAGACGATTTACTCACAACAAATATCATTCGTCCAAGCTCATCTCCTTTTGCCAGTCCGATCGTTCTTGTAAAAAAGAAAGATGGATCACAAAGAATGTGTGTTGACTATCGTGAACTCAATAACAATACAATACCTGACAGATTTCCCTTACCTTTAATCTCAGATCAAATTAATCGATTACATGGAGGAAGGTACTTCACAGCTTTGGATATGGCATCTGGTTTTCACCAAATCCCAATTCATGAGAATTGTATCGAATATACAGCATTTATTACTCCTGATGGTCACTATGAGTATCTCTCGATGCCATTTGGATTTCGCAATGCTCCATCAATCTTCCAGAGAGCGGTTTATAAAGCTTTGGGTGAATTAGCAAAGACTTATGTAGTCGTCTACATGGACGATATTCTCATTGTTGCGTCCGACGAAGACCAAGCTCTGGAAAGATTGAGAATAGTGTTAGAAACTCTGTCAAATGTTGGTTTCACATTTAATATCAAGAAATGTACATTTTTGAAACGAAAGGTAGACTATCTTGGATATGAGGTCAGTAATGGAGAAATTCGACCAAATAAAAGTAAAATTTGTGCATTAATATCATTACCTCCTCCTGAAACAGTTAAACAATTACGACAATTCATTGGTCTAGCATCTTATTTTCGACAATTTATCCCAGGATTTTCGAAAATCGCAGCTCCTTTATACGCTTTAATTTCTGAAACAAAGAAAACTATTGATTGGAAAGAAAATCATGAAGAAATCAGAAAACAAATCATTTCAATTTTAACAAATGAACCAGTTCTAACGATTTTCGATCCAAATTTGCCAATTGAATTGCATACAAATGCAAGTTCTGTAGGCTATGGAGCAGTATTAATGCAAAAGAAAGAACAGAAAATGCACGTTGTTGCTTATTTTAGTAAACGAACTTTACCAGCAGAGTCTAAATACCATTCTTATGAATTGGAGACTCTTGCAGTAGTAAATGCAATTAAACATTTCCGCCATTTCTTATATGGACAAGAATTTGTAGTGATTACAGACTGTAATTCTCTACAATCTTCAAAGGATAAAAAAGATCTTACCCCAAGAGTCCAGAGATGGTGGGCTTTTCTCCAAGCATTCGAGTTTGATATAATTTATCGGAACGGAAATAGAATGTCTCACGCAGATTTCTTTTCTAGAAATCCTCCCTCAGATTCCGAAAAGGAAAACTTTATTAAACAAGACAATAAAGAAATAAATTTAGTAGATATCTCAGATACATGGCTTATAGCTGAACAAAGTCGCGATGAGGAAATTTCAAAAATAAAGAAAGAAATATTTGAAGGGACTTTAAATACAGAGATTGCAAAAACGTACGAATTGCGCTCTGGTATTCTTCATAGAAAAATACAGAGACATGGGAAAAATCGATGTTTGCCGATTTTGCCACGAGCATTTAGATGGTCGGTTATTAATAAAACTCATGAAACCTTGTTTCACGTTGGATGGGAGAAGACTCTCGAAAAAATTTATGACTCGTTCTGGTTTGACGGAATGTCAAAATATGTTCGGAAATTTGTAGAAAATTGCATCACGTGTAAAATTTCGAAAACAAATTCAGGAAAAATTCAAGCGTCTTTACATCCCATTCCGAAAATCGCAATCCCTTGGAACACTGTGCACATTGATATAACTGGCAAATTGAGTGGTAAAAGTGACAAAAAAGAATATGTTTTCGTTCTTATTGACGCTTTTACTAAATTTGTTCTTTTGCGACATACGTGTCACATAGACACAAATAATAGCATAAAGGCATTAAAATCTGGAATATCCTTATTTGGCGCACCGACCCGAATTATTGCAGATCAAGGTCGTTGCTTTGCGAATAACGATTTTCGTGAATTTTGTTCTTCACAAAACATTCAACTACATTTAATAGCTACTGGAAGCTCGCGTGCCAACGGTCAAGTAGAACGCATTATGGGAATTCTAAAAAATATGTTGACTGTTGCAGAAAATTCTAGCGAATGCTCTTGGCAGGATGCTTTACCAGACATACAATTAGCAATAAACTGCACCCAAAATAGAGTAACAAAATCAAGTCCTCTTGAATTAATGATTGGAAAGGTAGCAAGACCTCTTGATCTTATGTTTACACACGATGAAGTCTGCGAAACCGATTTATTGAAGAACAGATCAATTGCAGTTACTAATATTGAAAAAAATGCAGAATATGAAAAAGAAAGATTCAATAAAACAAAAGCACCGGTGGTCAAATTTTCTGAAAACGAATTTGTTCTTTTAAAAAACGAGGAAAGAAACCAAAATAAATTAGATCCAAAGTATAAAGGACCATATCAAATCACAAAAATTTCAGAAGGAGATAGATATGCTCTGAAAGCTGTAAATTCAAACAGAACATACAAATATGCCCATGATCGTTTAAGGAGAATGCCAGATGGATATATTTTGGAATAATTTTCATACATGTTGTATGTTATGTGTTGAATTATAATCAAATTTGCTAAAAGAAAATATGTTTTATATTTAGGCTCCATATGTTTTGTTATGTATCGCAATGTAAATACATCTCAAAAAGTTAACCGAGCATAAATACCTTTACAAAAGTAAATTGAATGATGTATTCTTTTTACAACTATTTAATTAACAATAATTGTCCAATTAAAGAATGCTACAGTAAATGAAATATAAGATGAGCTCAATACATGATTGTTGATACAAAGTTGTTGTTTACATGAAAGTTTGTAGTCGTAGCCCAGTGAAAATCGGAATTTCTTAAATGAAACCGTGGGAGTGCAATGCGCAGCTTTCTGTAAATGTTGTTCATGATTGGTATGAAATTGGAAACATTCGTTACTCAGGAAGGAGTAACAGGCAATGTTGTCCAATCGAGGATTGTAGTAACATTCGTCACTTGGGAAGAGTGACAGGTAATGTTGTCCAATCACGGCTTGTGGTAACATTGGTCACTTGGGAAGAGTGACAGGTAATGTTATCCACTTGTAAAGTGAAAAATGAGTATTGTGACAATGATTGTGTATTCTGACTCTAAAAAAAAAATTTTTTTAACTTACCTTAACAGACGATGAAACTTACCTTGATATTTTATTGGAAATAAAGTTGAAATATTGGACGATTATTCAAAAATTTGAAATCACTGAAAACAAACTATTTCTGTTGGAGAATTCGATTTCTTTTTCCCAGATAACTTCACATGAGGACATGTGACTTGTTAGGATGGCCGTGTCGGAGATCGATATAAAGGCTAACTACAAGTATACGACGACTTGAAGTACGAAAAGGATCAAATGATATCTTGCGTCAAACGTTATTTTTAAGGAATGAAGATGTCAACTCTGGTTGCTATGCAACAGGATGTTGAATGACAGAATAACGCTTGGATGAAATCAACAGTCGGGTCTGAGAGATTGACAGCTCGATACGTTGCGATCATCACGCGGATAATTTATTTTTGATTCGTGAATAAAGTCTAATTAATAATGGAGGATAACTCTCGTCGGTCGTCTCCTCCTTTCTGCGGGTTCCCCTCGACATATATATATATAAATCTCTGTAATGTGAAAGAGGAGGAGGAGGAGAAGGAGGAGGAGGACAGTTTGTATAAATAAATTAGAAAAAACCATTTCAAAAATGTTTTCTTTATTCAAAGATCCCTCGTTTACATAAGGCATGGTATACATATAACCAGCTTTTCAAAGCTTTTACATTCATCGTTGCACAGTTGAATTTTAATTCGTTGGTATGGTGGGGGCAATTCGATGTAGTTTTAAACAATTTCTTCAACGATGGACAGTCCAGAGTCTCCAAATCAACAATCTCCGTTGACAAATCCAAGAAGCTCACTAACCACGAAGACTTTTCACAGCCTTTCACAAATATGGTGCGAGCGTGTTGTAAAATTGCTTGAATTATAGGTTTTGCTGCGTCGTATGGTATAAGACCATAGTCCCATGATATTCCATGGAAATTACGTTGCAACCATTTATTCATAGTTCGATATTTTGCTGGTAGCGCGTCCCATGCGTACGGTGGTTCGAAGAAGAGCGTTAGAGGTTCAGCGTTTTTCACATCTGCTCGAATAATTGAAATTTCTTTGAGGATGAACTCGTTGATGGGCCCCTTGAAACCTTGTAGATCAACGATAAACTCCATCTCGACTGATGTCCAGTGTGGTCACTTCAGCCATTTTATACCAATTTTTTCACCCCACCACTCAGGGGATTATACTCTACAATACGATCATGTAGAATGAGGCAGTATGCACATGTCTGCGCAGGTACATTCGTTTTCATTTCAAATTCGAGACGTACGTCCACAGGTCCAGACTTGAGAGAATCATTTTGCTTCGAGCAATCAATCACAACGAGAGGTGCATATTGTAAAAATTCCTTTTTGTTCAGCCATGGTTCAGCCTCCTTATTGTAGTACATAGATTGAAAGTTTGTATACATGTCGTAGAGTAATGCATACTGATTTTGCTGTATATTCAGATTCATGTTGCCATATGGATAACATTGTGAATTTAAGTATAGTTTCACATCGGTCACGTCACAATGATCGAAACAACTCACATTCTTTGTCTTATTATTTTTTCGTCCCGTTTGAAATGCAAGAATTACATATCGTGGTTTTTCCAGCTGTGTTGAAGTTTTGACAGACCACACATGTTTAGAGGTGATGGGCAACAATGGATATTCATGCAATTCCCATGTACGGAAACTCATGGAAATTGGTGTGTCTTTGGCGATAAACTTTAAACGTTGAATTTTGCGTTGATCCGCCACGGTAACGTATGGTACAAGCCATTCGATTTTCTGTAATGTGAGCCTATAATTTTCAGCGGCTGTTTGTATTATCGCATTGTCATCAGTGCGCGATCTGGTCAAAATCAATTCATGCTTCGCATTCACCATCATTTTTCGGTAATCTTCAGCAAAGCCCAGCAGCATACTCAACGGTACGCATACATCAAAGTTACCCGCTGCATCCACGATTTGTTTTGTTTCTTCAACATCGAGCCAACCAGTGTTTTCAAGCATCGAGCTCTTGGCAGGTGTAAGAGATGTATATCCCTTAATGAGAGACGTAACACCCGGATTCTTATTACGATCAATTTCTATTGCATTAAGTTCATAGCGCACTTCTTCGAATAAATGACATATGGCATTGTTGACGAGACTCGTTGCATTTAACGCTATACCATCGTCCTTTGTCAGTTTTCCACAAATGTGAATTGAACTTTTGCTCGGTAGGATTGATAAATCTTGATGCTGAATTGAAATACGTATTTCATCACTGTTGTTATATGTTGACGATGCGTATGGTTGATGAGCGTGAACCTCATAATGTATGATGGATTCATCGAAGATAATGGGTGTCTGAATGTTTACGATTTCTTCCTCCATTGCGCGCAACAGATGCACAACGTACAAAGTAAATAATTTCTCACACGCGAACTCCACGAATCTTGAGTCCCAAACTCTTCAATAGTAGCAGGTTTTGCGGTGTTAGCTCTTTGAGCGTTGATCGACGACTGGTTTCGCGATCCCATGATGCTGCCTTATTAATATTACGATTGTAGACTATGCCCATCGAGATTTTATATGAAGTCGTATGGTGATAACTTCGCCGCGGAAATTTATTAAATCACCGTCTTGATCCACAATACGGAGTTGTATGTTGTCGATTCGGTGAGTTGTGATTGGTAGATAAATGACGCTCGATGGTACTTCGATGATTTTGTAGCCCGCCAGCACAGATGGGAAAAATTCGTGAATTGTATGTACTTTTCGCCCGTTGATGTATGCGCCGGTGGTTATGTTACACTCGACTCGTATGGCGTTCACTTTAAGAATGGATACCGGTAGATCAGACACATGTCTTTTATTATCTTCCAATAGGCCTGATGCAAAGCCTAGCAGAGGTCCAATCGAGTTGTTCGATGTGAAACGAATAGGCTGATTACATTCGATTTCACTACGCAGTGTATTATTATTCGGTTTCAGCTGAATTTTTATGTTTTTACGTGTCAATTCAGCTTGCAAATATTTTTCAATATCCTCTATTTCATAACTCCCCGTTGGTATGGTCAACACTTGCGTTCCAACATGAAATTCATTACAGCCAATGTCGATATTAGGAATTGAATTAAATGTGAGCAGCTCAACAAGTCCGAGAGTATAATTTTTATCGGGCGATAATTCAATGGGGGGGAAGAATTGCGCCTCGTGAACAGATGAAAATCCAGATACGGTGATCATTAAACTATCATCCATGATGCTTGCAAAGAACTAAACACATAGCTCTATAGTCCTCATTTATATAGCACATATTTGGCTCGACGATTCAACTGACCGCATAAAAACTTTAAACATAAATGTCCACATATTATTGTATCATATTCTTGATACTTTTTATAATTATATTTAACGCTACCAACATTAAAATAATTCAGGAGTTCGGGTGGAGGTGGGAAATTGCCAAAACTGTCAAAGTATATAACTTTTCCGCCAATCTTTTTATATGCAACCCAGTGTGTTCCAGGGCCCACATTTTCATCCAAATTCACGATTGCTGATTCTTGCTTGAGCGGTCCGCTTGCAGGTAAAGTATCACGCATGAAAACCCCTCGAAAATGACGAATTTTCATGGCTTTCGCATACTTCAGCAGATCGATGTCGGTGAGAGGTTGATGCGGTAGCGTAATTATACGTTTTTTGGCCCGATGTGAAGACCGAGACCCTGCTTGTACGGTTTCAAGTGTAAAACTTTGCCCAAAGCAATGGCCTCAATTGTTTGGTTATGTCGCTTATTTTCATCCAATTCCTTTTTGGCCGCTTGAGCAGCATTTACAGCGCTGGCTATTGCCGCACTTCCACCAGACAATGCACCAACGGCGCTAAGACCGGCGAAGAAGGGTATGAGAAAAGGCAATAAACCACCGGTTTTTCGGGGGACAGGTAGAATTCGAGGTGTGCGTACTTTGACGCCTTTTACACTGGCACGCGCACCTTTTAATGCTGACATGACGACTTTACGAGGGTCATCACTACGAATCATCGCTTTCCTCGCAGCACTGATGACCTTTTTCAGGCAAACACTCTTCTGCGGCTTTCTCACTGCTCTCTTCATACCCAAACCAAACTTCCTTTTTGCCTTCATAATGTTTGTCACAGCCCAAGCACTTTCTCTCTCACCAAGACTAGCGTCTTTTGAGGTTACACGTTGCCAGGCTTGTTCAGCCAACACTTTATCCGCCAAATGTCTCGCTTCTAGATTATCACGATTTTTCGAATATGCAATATCGTGCCCTTTGCAAGCAGCGTCCAATGGGTTTATGCCAGGATCACCACGGGCAAGACGTTTAACCAATTTTGTACCAGGTCCGCAATATTGGTAGCCAGGTAGATGTAATTCCACGGGGAGATTATTGAGTACACTGTTGACTAAACCCTTACCAGGTTTATCGTGCACAATCATCACCGACAGCTACAACTCGACTGAGCATTATTCGCATTATAAAGTCGCATTTATACGATTTTTCCGATCAGTCGTATGAGAGATGGTGTCGAAGAAATAAGGTGGTCAACTCCCCATAATAAATTTCGATGAATTTGTCGATGGTGGTGGTGGTCGTGGTGCAACGAAAAATAAGCGTCATGGGAATATACTACCTGACAGTATTCGTGCCGTGTTTTGTGGTCCATCGAATTGCGGAAAAACTAATGCTTTACTCACGCTGCTAATACATCCAAATGGTTTGAGATTTGAGAACATATATCTTTACTCTAAATCGCTGAAGCAGCCAAAATATAGACTGCTCGAGCAATTACTTCGACCGGTGGAAGGAGTTGAATATTTTCCATTCAATGAGCATGAACAAGTTATCACACCAAGTGATGCCCGTCCAAATTCCATATTCATCTTCGACGATATAGCATGTGAAAAACAGGATAATGTGAGAGCGTTTTTTTCCATGGGACGACACGAGATTGTAGACAGTTTTTATCTTTGTCAAACATACACTCGTATTCCGAAACATCTCGTGAGAGACAATGCAAATTTTGTAGTGCTATTTAAACAGGATGATATGAACCTTAAACATGTGTATAATGACCATGTGAATACGAATATGACTTATACATACTTCAAAAACATGTGTGTAAAATGTTGGAAGTTGGACAAGTATGGATTTATTACGATTGACAAGGACAGTGAATTGAATGCCGGTAGATATAGAAGAGGATTCGATTCTTTCCTAACTATTGATAATAAATGATTGCTCATTGTGGTATGAGAGACAGTCTTAAGTCTAACTTGCTTGCGTCAACATGAAGAGCAAAGAACTTTTGAGAGAAAAGGATGTATTGTGTGAACTTGCCAAGGCGAGTGATGCGATTAGACGAAAACATCGAAAGTTAAAAAGTGGTCGCGATACTGCACAGCAGAAAATGCAAGATGTGTTTAAACCGATCGTTGGACCGTTAGAGGAGCTGGTTTCATATAACAAAAATCTGAAGCATGAAATTAAGGATGAAAAAGTGAATATCAAGAGGGAGGAGGAGGAGAAGGATGAAGAAAACAGCGCGCTCCATGACATTTCTTCTAATGATATTTGGCGTGAAGCAATTGAAGGTGATGCAGAGCCCTTAGCTGATGCTGATAACTATGCAGACTCCTTAGCTGACGACGACGACGATGACGACGAATCATCTGAAGATGCCAATGCTTTAATACATGAATATCTGGGACTGCTGCGTACCAATAAAAAAACAAGATTGGATGTCATGTATGGAGTACGAAATCTTGCAAATGATAAATTAATGATCGGTAACTCACCGATTCAGTTCGCCGATGATCATATTCATGTTGGAGATAAAAAGTATTCGAAACGTATTGGCTTGGTTGAGTTGTTGTTCAAAAAAGAGCCTGAGTTGAAATATGTAACACCAAACGATTTGGAGGATTACTCGAAAATTGTTATTGCTACGAATGTTCATAGAAAATATTATAAACGTAATGGTGCAATACGCCATGATAAATCTTATAAATTTAAAAATTATATATCGAAAATACTGGAGCAAAATGGCGGGCATAAAGGTGGTGGTGGTGGTGGTGGTGTGCCCACATATAAGGTGGCACGAAAAAATACCTCTTTCGACTATGTTTATTGGGATGATCCGAATGAACTAGTGGATCGTCTTCGTCTACTACTCGCATCACAAGCTGCCGGGAACTCCTCCCATTCCAACGAGATTATATCAATTATTGAGGAATTACGTGAAGCTAAAATCATTTATTAACATGTGCGAGCTCTTTTTTTTCTCGCATTCACAACATGACCGTCGATGTGTTCGGACGCCAATTGAATAGAGGTGGTGCGGGTCCTCCCGGTAAACCAGGTGCTGGATTTAAGACTACAGCAGACGGTGATTATGATTTGGAAGGAAAACGGCTGGTCAATGTTGGTTCGCCGATAAAAGATGATGATGCTGTAAACCTCCGTTCGTTTATCGGTGGGACTAATCATAACACGGTCTTACTACGTGATTCAACGAAACAATTTTTTGAATCGAATATAACGGCTCTTGAAAAGCGTGTAAAAGTTGATCTCACCAACCTCCGTGCTGAAATAGACAATTTGAAAAGTGCGATCAAGGAGCTCAACGGTGACGTCAGACTTTTAAAAGATGTCAAAATCGGTGAGAAGCGGAAAAAACCTTCAAACAACTATCTTCAATCTATGATGAAAAGCGTTGCGGGGGAGAAATAATGAGTGAAAAGAAACGTGCTGTGGTGGAGGAGTTGCATAAGCCAGCTCGGCGAAACTATCCACGTCGACATGTGGATATACGTGGCCTGGATGAGACGTGGCAAGCTGATCTTGTAGATATCAAGAGACTCGGTAGAGTCTCGGGACAAGTACATTTGACAGCTCTGTCGTCTGCTGGCCCGAGGCTCGCCAGAGTATATTATCTCTGAATAAAGTAAATTTCGGTAGTGGGGGTAAAAACTGAAAGTCATTTTCTCGAATTACGAAGCTCAGGAGATAGATTATGACTTGAAAATTGAACTGGAGACTAATTAAGAAAAAATCTTTCGATTGAGCTTTAAATCAGCACGATTGATGCCGTATTTGCTGAGAAAAAGCTTTGCACAGGCTCAAAATTATGCAAAAATTCCAACACATCGAAGAATTTGACGTGTCTGTATATGTCACAATGAAAGGCCTCAGCGTGCCAATCGAGATTCTGATTGGTCACGAGTGTGGTCATTTCCACCGGTAAACCAGTGTACACACGAGTGATGTTTTTGAACGTGGCCCTGTGACTACATTTCTCTGCACCCATACCACGGAAAGTTTGAATATTTAACCAGTGTGACGGTAGTTTTAACTTTTGACAGTGTAAAGTGCGAGTCGTGTAAATCGCGTGTTTTTTAGATTGTGAAAAATCGTGATTCATCAATAGTTTAAATATATAAATAGTGCGAAAAAACGGTAATATATAAATATTGCGAAATGTGATAATAATATTTTTTAATATCTCGGAATTAATCATCAGCGAAATTAAAAAAGATAACCTCGCACCCGCTGGTGAAATCATTTTTGTTTCGGATTCCAGAAAAGCCAAATAAAAACAAATCTCACCACTCGTTGAGGTTATCATTTTTATTTTTCCGTATAAAATAATCCGAACAAAACCGTTAATTAGTGTGGCCGGAATAAGTGCTAGAAAATACAACGAACATAACAATAAAAATCAGTGTTATACGTTCTGAAAATGTGTGAACTCGGAAATAATGTTGTTGAAGTTTCAATCTAGAACGCCACGATTTTTTTTTTTAATCATGTCACTTAAATTTCTCTTACAGATCAAAAGACTGTGTTTTTTTTCCAAAAGTGAGTGTATGAAAATAGTTGTGACAAGATGTATCATGTGCTCATAAATAAAAACCTGTAAAAATATTAATTGTTGATGAAATACTTTAATTATAAAAATTTGACAAATAACTTTTGTCGTGAAATCATGATTTTCAATACTTTTCAGGTGCGGTCTACAAATAAACATAACATTTCCAATATTCTGCAGGCTGTGTTCAGTTCCTTCGATTTTTCTTTCTGGCTTCAAGAAATTTACCAATATACTAAAGGCGCTGCGAGCTGTGAATTGGGCTGAGATTCTCTGCTTCGACAATTTGATCTAAAAAACTGGTGAAACTTAAAGCACTGAAGCATTTGCTATTCCTTGCGGAAACAAGAGATGCCTTATTTCCTTTGCATACAAGGATCACCGCTTCGTTACTGCGAGCTGTGCTAAGTTCCTTCGCTCTTTCTTTTTGGCATCGCACTACATATTTTATATTGAGCTGGGGTTTTACTGATTATGTCAGCATAAATATTCAAGGATCATCTGTTATCATATTTCACAACAAGCCGAAGGATCAGAAATTCAGCAATAGTGTAATGGCATTGCTCGGTCAGGCTTGTGCAAAAGATATAAGTGGAAATAAAAGCATGAGAAAACAATGTAAAAATTCAATATTCATTCAAGTTTTTAGTGTGCATTGTGATATGATTTGTTAAAAAAAAAAGTGTTCCACAAATATTTCTATACGGTTTCATTTTTGGTCTTTCGCTCATGTTTTTCTCATATTAGTGAAATGCACATTGCTGAGACGCACCAAATATATGTATCGAATTTCTCAATATACTGCAGGAAACGCGAGGTGTTAACTGAAATGAATTTCTGCGCTTTGTTTGTGCAAACTGTACTAAGTTCGTTCGCTTTTTCTTTATAGCATCGCATTGCATATTTGATATTGAGCTAGGGTTTTATTGGTTATGTCAGCGTAAATAATCAAGGATTATCTGTTATAATGTAAAAATTCTAGGATTCAGAGCTGTTCAGAAAAAAAGAAGTTATATCCTGGCCAAAAATCCCCTCCCCGGGGAAAAAACCTTGGACAAGTACATTTGTTGACCCCTGTTTCCATTTGTTTTCACAGAAAAAAACTACCCAAAAAAGTACAAAATTTTTAAAAAATTGGCAAAATTGAGATAGGAAAAAGAAGATTGTTTCTATAAAATAACTATACTCCAAATGACAAATAGAAATGAAAAACTTCATATATTTTATCGAGATCCCAAGAAAAAAAGCAACAATGCCCATCGTGAATGTCTGGTAAAAAATAGTCTACAAGTAAATGATCAATTTGCGCATAAAAAAAATAATTACTTTACAAAAACAGAAATGGAAATGCCAATGATTTACGTTCAGCATTAAAATTGATAATATCAATAATAGAACAAGTATTTTATTGTCGCTTGAGGATGGAGTATTTAAAAAAAAGCAAAAATTAGTTGGTTATTGAAAAAAGTCACCAATGTACAAAAATAAAAATCGGTCAAGAGAACAGAGTCCAGAAAAAAAAATCGGGATGAAAAAAAACTTGAAGAAAAAAATTTCAAACGAAAAAAATTAGATTGAAAAAAAAATTTCGGCCGAAGTACTTGGCGAGTTTTTTTGCTTAGCTTGGATCACGTAATGTATTTCACGTAATGTTGTATATGTTATAAACTCGCCAAGTACTTCGGCCGAAATTTTTTTTTCAATCTAATTTTTTTCGTTTGAAATTTTTTTCTTCAAGTTTTTTTTCATCCCGATTTTTTTTTCTGGACTCTGTTCTCTTGACCGATTTTTATTTTTGTACATTGGTGACTTTTTTCAATAACCAACTAATTTTTGCTTTTTTTTAAATACTCCATCCTCAAGCGACAATAAAATACTTGTCCTATTATTGATATTATCAATTTTAATGCTGAACGTAAATCATTGGCTTTTCCATTTCTGTTTTTGTAAAGTAATTATTTTTTTTATGCGCAAATTGATCATTTACTTGTAGACTATTTTTTACCAGACATTCACGATGGGCATTGTTGCTTTTTTTCTTGGGATCTCGATAAAATATATGAAGTTTTTCATTTCTATTTGTCATTTGGAGTATAGTTATTTTATAGAAACAATCTTCTTTTTCCTATCTCAATCTTGCCAATTTTTTAAAAATTTTGTACTTTTTTGGGTAGTTTTTTTCTGTGAAAACAAATGGAAACAGGGGTCAACAAATGTACTTGTCCAAGGTTTTTTCCCCGGGGAGGGGATTTTTGGCCAGGTGTCTGCATAGGCACAACACAACTGCAAGCATAAATTTCTCCTCACCGTCATCGATATATTTTCGAAATTCGCTTGGGCCAAACTATTGAAGAGTAAGAGTGGGAAAGATGTCACCGCTGCAATGGAGTCAATTCTCAGCAAAGGACGCATACTGAAAAACCTTCACGTCGATCGAGGAAAAGAGTTTTATAATACAGACTTTAAGGCTTTGATGAAAAAGAATAATATACACTTGTATTCTACATATAGCAATTTAAAAGCATCAATTTGTGAGCGCTTCAATCGTACACTTAAGAATAAAATGTAGATTCAATTCAGTTTTCGCGGAAACTGGAAATGGATCGATATTCTCGATATGTTAATTACTAAATATAATGATACTATACATCATACCATTAAGATCAAGCCGAAAAATGTTAATGCTACGAATGAAAAACAAATACTACGTGATGTTTTCAATAGAACTGAGGTGGGAAAACTGGCGAAATTTAAAATTGGCGATAAAGTACGCATTAGTAAATTTAAGAATGTATTTGAGAAAGGTTATACCCCAAACTGGACAACGGAAATTTTCACAATATATCGCGTGAGAAAAACTAATCCTGTTACGTATAATATAAAAGATCACCAAGGTGAGCCCATTGCAGGTGGCTTCTACGAGCAAGAGCTACTTCGAGTTAAATATACTGACATTTATCTCATTGAAAAAGTATTGAAGAAGCGTGGTAGTCAGCTGCTTGTAAAATGGCTAGGTTTCGACAGTACACACAATAGTTGGATAAGTAAGGATGACTTGTGAACAATAAAGAAGAGAAAAAAATTTCGACGTCTTTTTTACGACTCTCCTGTCCCGACACGTCCAAGCAGATCAATTCTCTGCATCGCCCTGGAAAGCAGGTAGAAGGAAAGAAAGGATGGACACATTGAGTTTCACAAAAAAAAAAAATCTTTTTATTTTACACCAAAATGTACAAATATTGAGGTAAAATCCTCTCTCTCTCTCTCTCTCTCTCTCTCTCGCATACGTACACGCTCTTATTTACAACTCTCTACGTTTCCATTGCGTCTGAACATTTGGGAATACTATGATGACCCCATGGCAAAGGGTCTACCGTTCCAGGTATAATATACCGCTTGTCATCGTGGGGACTTAGAGCGATTTTTGTCTCTGTGATGGTGTAGACATTATGCAACGTTGATCGAATGGATGTTTGGCAACGCTCCATTACAATCTTTTCAGTGAGGCATTTCACATAATCATTGAATGTTATAGTTCTTGCCACAACATTACTCTTTACACCTTTCGCTTTTTTCTCATCTTTTTTCCCCTCAACTCGCGTTGCATACATTTTCGATCTAAGTCCAACGAATTCAGTCATTAAGGCCCCGTTGTTCTCATCCTTCATGAGACCTGGGACCTTTTTGTTGACAAGCGGTATACCATATACGTTGTCATGGGGGTAATCACTGGTGTCATATTTGTCGAGATTACGTTTCATGTCCTGATATACATCGTCACATTCAATATGGTAAATTAAACTATCAGTATCCGTATACATGACTTTACTTTTATTTCCATATGTCGGAGTCATGAACTCATGGTGGAACGCATAGAGACAAGTTTTTGAAATATCTAAAATGGACATGCCCACATAAATCGGTTTGTTGAACATGACTTGAAGATTTCGCAACTCTACAGCGATTAAATTTTCAGCAAAGATACTTCGACTGTGAAAGTTGGGTTTCGCTATCATAGCCTCTGCTCCATATCGGCCTGCCCATTCCGTTAATAATTTGACTTGTACGTGGCTACGAACATCTTCCATGGTTTTTCCAAACACCGCATTATTCATTAATTTGAATAGATTTTTTTCAAAATCATTTTTCGCACGTGTACGAAACTGTGTATTCAAATCAATGTATGTTTGCAGCCAGGAAGATTGTTTGAACTTCAAGACTCTATGTATTTTAGTGATTTTCAAACCATGTTGTAAACATTGCTGCAATGCACGATAGTGTATGACACACCGTTTTTTCGCATTCACCGTTGCAAGCAGCTTTTCTTGCTGCGTGCCTGGAGGTTTGTCATGTGTTGGACAAAACGGTAAGTCAATATGTGCATCGTGCAAGTGTTCTGGATATTCTAAATCAACCTCAAGTATATAACCGTTTTCAGAATCTAATTGAACTGATTCGACATTGAAGCTTGCAATATCGTCAATCCATTTAAAATCTGCGAACGGTAGCGGTTGATTCATTGCCCATCCATACAAATTATTAACGTCAAAGTACATCAAATATGAGGATGGTATAGATGGATTATACGAATCCATATACTTGTTGTTGGCCCGGGCATACCTTTTGGAGCATTGACTAAGACCACCTCGAATACCTCTCTCCACGAACAATACCATGTCGATGTCCGTCAGCAATTCCAACTTTACCTTTGTATATTTCATCATGGCATCCCAGGTATATCCGGGGAGAGTGTAATAGAACGCAGGGTCAAGACCATAACTTTTCAGGCAAGTATCGCGGAAGTTTTCAAAGATATCGGCTAATAGTAATACATCCGTCTTTAAGTATAAATCGCTGTATTCACCGAGCGTTCGAGTTGAAAATCGTTCCCACACATTTTTAGCATAAGCATACTCCTCCTCGGAAACTGTTGACTCTGTTAAAGAACTGTAAAATGCTTCCCGCGGTGGAAGCTCCGTTTCATCTAACTTTTCAAAACTGTCAATGTACTCGTAGGGGAAGACACCTTTTCGTGTTAATAAATGAAAATCGTCAACGTCGGGAAACTGTAATTTCAAAGTTGCGAGTTTGTCTGAAGTTAAAAATGATGCTAATTTATCAAGACTTGTATTTAGAAATCTGAATGAGTCTATGAAACGTAATTTTATGTTTTTTCGCGTGTCTTTATCGGTTTGAACAGTTTTCGAGAAGGATATATACTTCTCTTTTGTTATAGGGAGCAAATCGATTTTCCCCTCGAACGCAGTTGCTACTTCTTTTATTATAAAATGCGCATCATAACCTGATAAATTATGAAAAACTATTGGAATGAAAAATGAATTCTGATAGTTTAAATTACAATTTGAATGAGCCGGACCTCTGAATTGCCCTGTCAGGTGGCAATGATCGCGAACGCGCTCATCACCATCAACAAAAGGTTTCTCGCAAATATGACACTCTTTTTCCTCCCGAAATTTGTGCCACTCTTGAGGGGACAAATCTTTCATCGGAACGTTTGTTAATAAAATTTTCTCGACACGCAACGCTAATTCTTTAAGGTCTTCTACGAACCATTCCACGCAGTTTTCGCCTCGGCGTTCGTGATATCCCGACAGCGAATCATCGTAGGAGCACTTAACGTAGTATCCAACGCTGAAGACGCGATGATGTTGAGTCTTCTTTGTCTTCTTCTCCTTCTCCCTCTCTTCAGCGCTGGTCTTCTCCAGGATGCATTCGAGATCTGCGTACACTACGAATGGGAGACGCTCCTTCCGATTAGCATTCGTGAACTCAAGCCATTTGTCCTTTTCAGCTGGTAACCGTACTGCACAATCGTTGAGGACACCGCAATCCACCTCATGCGACCTCAGCTTATCCATGGATGTGAAGTAGTGTAGGCATCTGCGAAAATTATCATTTTTGAATATTATTTAATAATTTATTATACATGGTAAAGTATAAAATTACAACACATGAATATTAATTTACGTACCGATCGCAGATGTATTTTTTGTGATCATTGACGGTGAGTTGTGAGTTCACTAGGTGGGATAGATTTTTAATCCACGCGAAGTGTCCTACTCCGCATCCCGACGCATCTTCGATGTACAGCAAGTTCACATGCGTCTCTTTTTTCTCCTTGCTGACGCGAACCGGTAGAATGGTGTCTTTCTTCTCTGTGTATATGTTGATGGAGAGATTGTTCAACCGTTCAAATTTCCCGATTTGCTCCAACGTCATGGGGAACTTGATACCTTGGAGATTGAATACCCTCGAATAATGCGGATAGGCAGATGTACGATCACTGTTTTTTGCTGCTGGATGGAGAGCAGCAACCATTGCCCATCCGAAGCACGCATTATCCTTTGATTTTATATTTACAACTGCTTTCTTCAACAGTACGCGTTTTGGCAATGAAATGTGACATCCTGCATGCATTGCATTGTACTTGTTGATATTCACAGTCAAATTTAAAATTGTCGCTAATGTCCATCCGCTATCACTCTCTTGGAACTCCTCAAGCGATTTTAGTGTTGGCTCCACGACGCGCTTCTGATACCATTCACTGAGGTCCGATGTTGTGAAAAGTTCAACATTTCCCGTGTTGATACTTTTATTCGCCCGCTTATCGCCTACGGTGAACTCTCCGTTGAACGCCGTGTTCACTTTGATGCTGTTGAACTTTTCGATGTAGGTAGTCACTTGTTTCGCTACTAGATCATATGAATCCAGCAGGAACTTACGTGGATCGATGTAATCACGATTGATTACGGCACCGGTTGACAAGCGATTTTCAAATGCCGAGTCAATTTCTCGCCATATCAACCCGTGATTACTCAATCCGTTGCCCGTATGTATGAAGCGTTGGCGTGTTGCCTGCTTCAAACATTCCAAACGTAAGATTTGTGAACTGACCGAGTGATGATATCCTGTTGTAAGTCGCGGCCGCTTGGATCGAACTTGCTCCTCCAATGACTCGATGAGCGTGTCGCATTGATATTTCCACACTAAAAATTGCTCCAACGTCCGCAGTAGAGTCGCTTGCATGCGTAGCAATTGCTCTGTAGCAACGTCGGCAGTGAGAGACATGATGAGTTTAACTTCAAGGCGATTTGACTCGAAATATAACTTATACGTCGTCTCGACGAAATCTGGATCTTCCGTAAAATGGTTCGCCCTTATATACCCAATTTCCCAGTGGTGTGGAGGTGAGAATGAGAAATGAAAATTCATAGATGAAAATTTTCAGTTTGTGAATTTTGAGGGTAGGTATGCGATATGAATGAAGCCAGGAAGTGATGCATCAACTATTTGCGTAGCTAGTGAAAAAAATTATCGTAGAAATAGATATCTTGCGCGATTCCGACGTAGGATAATAACTCGAGCTAAAAGGAAGTAGTCGGGGGAGGGGCAGGTGCGCTTTGAAAAGAAAATTCAATGAATGACCATTCTTGTAGAAAAACGCATTCTGTTAAAATGCTAATAATAGATCATCCCTAAAATGCGAGGTTTTTCGCTTAATTTATATAATATATCACTTATGGTTACAAACTCGCCAAGTACTTCGGCCGAAATTTTTTTTTCAATCTAATTTTTTGCGTTTGAAATCTTTTTTGTATTAAAATTTTTTCTCATAATTATTTTTTATTCTTATTCTTGTTGGGTAGAACAACTGTATTTTCAATTCGTTGAAAGTGTTTTTATTGAATTTTAATAGGTTTTAATGTATTTGACTATTAATGCTTTTATCATTTTTATTTATTTAATACCTTTTTGTGAAGTTTAGACTTAATTTTTGGGCAGGTTTGAATTGGCATCTTTTGTGAAATTATGATTTGATTGATCAATTTTTGAGAGACTCTTTTAACTTTTTGTGAGTTTCTAATTTTTGAGAAAATTTTTGTAGGGTTCTCCTATCATTTTTTGAGAGATTTGCTATGAATCAGAGAATTTTTGCAAGGTTGGTTTTCTTGGGAGAAAATCTCTTTTATAATTTTTAGTGAAGGTTTTGTGTCGAAACTGAGATTTGTTACCGGACAAACTATTTGGGGGAAGTAAATGTACTTGTCTCAACTTTTTTTACAGCATTTATGCTGTTTTTTGCGGGGTTCTATTATTCTATATTAGGTGGTATTATTCATCAGTGGTTATTATTATAATTATTATTATTAGTGGTTATTATTATTATTATAGTGGTATTATTCTATATTAGGTGGTATTATTCATCATTCTCTCTGTTATATAAAAAACGAAGAGAATGGTTTCCAAATAAACCTTACCATTGCATGCAAGAGACATTTTATGGTAAAAGAGAAGAGGCACCGTTTTCGACTCCGTTCTATAGTTTACGTTCGAAAAAATGGATTGTTGGGGCTAGGATTAATAAAAAAAAATATTTATTAAGGCACTATTAAAAAGTTTATTTATTGAATTACACTTTATTTTTGCATCATCACTCTTCTATCTATATATATAAAAGTCACTTTAACCCAAAGTTGAAACTGACCGCGATCTTTATAACCTCACGACAAAGATATTAAATAATCATCGAATACGAGTTTATGATACACCATTCTCTTAGCTATAAAAAAACGGAGAATGGTTTCTAAATTAACCTTATTATTGCATTCGAGGAACATTTTATGGTAAAAGAGAAAAGGTATCGTTTTCGACTCCGTTGTAGAGTTAGATGTGGAAAATAAAAATTACAGGCTTAACAATAATAAAAAATACATATTTGTTCAAGTACTGTTCGAAAGATGATTGAAACGAATTGCACTTTATTATTTTTGCACTATCACTTTCTTATTATAATAAATGTCACTGTAACCAAAAGTCGATCGAAACTAACTGCGATCTTTATAACCTCATGACTGTTCAACAATATAGTACGATTGTCGGTTAGCTGTCATATCCAACGATCGATTGAATATTACCAGAGTTTTACCAATATCACTAGTGTCACTAGACAGCGATTACGAAAAAGACAGTTGCGCATCAAAATGTGTGCGAAGAAATGCTCAATTTTTGGGCACAACGGAAAAAAAAACATTAATATTTTTAATACTATTTAAGCTACGAGGTTTTAATTAATCGCGATCGAAAGAGAAAAAAAGATAAAAAATACGTGAATTTAAATGAACCTCTAAAATGCTGTAATTTAGTTTATATTAAAGAAACAATTTTTGAGAACAAGTAGAATCACGGTTCTTCTGGTAAAAGTGTCTTGTGCGACTTGCTTCGTAAATGTACTTATCTCGAGTCGCTACCGCGACTCTTAATCAACATCCAGGTGGATTTTCTAAATGTTGCGGAAAAATGGTTAAACGGTCGCAATGAGTGTAAATAGAAGAAATCCAAAACTGGGAAAAGTGGGGAAAGTGTGACTCTCACCCCTTCATCTCTAAACCCTTTAAAAGGAAGTCATTTCCAAGCGAAAAAATCATTCGTCTTCATACACTCGGTCGTGGAAGTTTCTCAGTTCGCGATTAGTAAAAATGTGCCCCAATAACGTGGTGGAAATAATTAACATTTCTGATGAGGCCGTAAATCCCATCATTGAAATTATTTATATATCCGATGAAGAGTCGGAGATTAGTGAAGTGGAGTCCAACTTGGACGACGGTGGTATGGAGGTTGAGGCATTATCGGAGGATGACGGATGTTGCTCTGATTATACACCAGAGCAAGAAGTCCTTTTTCAAGAGCTTCCACCCCGCTTGGCTGTGGCCCTAACATCCGAATCCCGCGTCTGTGTGATACGCGGATACTTATCGGATCTGACGGGGTATTTAGTTTGTGTGGGATGTTTTATACGCAGCCCAGACTCATATCCCAATGTGCGAGGCAGCATGGAGCATCACACTGGACTGTACGAGGAGCTGTCCGACCGATGGTGCCGCAACTGTGACATGTCACTATCTACCTATATACCGCCCAACATGTGCATGATATGCATACAGTATTGGTGAGTAATTATATAATTTATTTTTCCCCTCCTTTCATTTTTGACAATCTTGTAAATCAAATTATTAAATAGCAAATTCTTTTATTCCTATGTTTCAGATAATCAGACTCTCCGATTTAAAACATTTAAATTAAAAATCAACAATCTGTAAATTTTAATAATAAATAATTATTTTTTCTATTGCCCTAAAATTCACGTCTTTTTATATATCATTATCCCCGCAACCCACCCCCGCCGTTCCGCCACTCTGACTTCCCCTTCCCCGCAACACCGGAGATCCCGCAGCACACCCTTCCCCCTCCCCCACAGCCTTCCCCCTCCAGACTCTGGCACCCTGCTGTGAAAAGTGAGCCAGAACCGACATAGCCTTACTACTCATGGATATATGCAATATTTCAGAACTTTGTTTGGCTCAATATGCTCTATATTTTTTCACATCCCCACTTTAGTTGTATAATGAATTTTGAAAAATTGTTTCAGGAAGTGTTCCGATGTGTTTTTACTGATATTATCAAAATTTGTATAATTGAATTGTAATGAATACCTACAGACTTTGAAAATTCTGTGAAGCGACAGATGTGCCAAGTATTTTTCCTTTTGGTTTCGATTATGGCATTAGGAATTGAAAATTTTGTTATGAAAATTCTTCGACTACTCATTTGTCGAGGGGTTAAGGGGACCGTATGGTCTAGAAATTTGAAAAAATCGATTTTTTTTTTTTTCGATATGTCGAAAGTATAGTATCTCAAGAATATACTGTGAAATTTTCATGCGGAAATTCTCAATATTACAGCTTCTACAGCCCATAACGCAGGTAGAGAGCGGTCCGCGACACGAAAACGTTCAAAGCCTTATTGGACACAAAGCCTTACGGGGATGATTTTTTAGTTTGCAAAAAAGAATGTGTTTTGCATGTTAAAAAACGTTTGTACAAACGTGCTGTTGATGCGAAAAAAAAACATGCACAAATAAAGAAAGCAACAAAGAAATTGACAGAAAAAGAAGAGGGAAAAAAGACACAGCGGAAATCGATAAATAAAACACCGAAGCGTCAACAATTGACGAATAAATTATTGCAAGAGCTGTCAACTTATTACGGTCTAGCAATTAGACGTAATTCAGATTCGACTGAAGGGATGAGAAGTGAAATATGGGCAGCATATTATCACAAAATTTCAACAGATGAAAATCCGCAACACTCGTACTGTCCTCCAGGTTCCGAATCGTGGTGCAAGTGGCGTCAAAGTGAGGCTGCAGGTACTTTAGACACCTACGAGCACCCACCTGCTCTGTGCGATGAAGCACAAGAGATATTAAAACCAATTTATGAAGAATTGACAGCAGAGACTTTATTGGAAAGGTGTATTGGCAGTAATACGCAGAACAATAACGAAAGTTTCAATGCTTGCGTGTGGCACCTTGCGCCGAAACATCTGTTTGCCGGAAAAAAAATCATTGATATTGCCACTCACATTTCCGCTTGCATATTCAATGAAGGATTTGCATCCCTATTGAAAATAATGGAGACCATGGGCATAACAATCGGGCCACAAGCGGAGCAACTAGCGCAAAACCGAGACGAGCTGCGAGTATCGAGCGCCAACCGTAGGAGCACGGACAACTCCAAAGAGGCTCGGACAGCTCGAAGAAATGAAAGGAGTGAGGAAATCTTGAATTATGAACGTTCCGAAGGAATCCTATATGGTGCCGGAATCGCGGATTAACTGTAAGTATTCAAAATTTGCTCAATTTTTGAAAATATCTGTACCTCAAACTTTAAACTCATTTATCTCGAAACGACTTTTTTCGGCACTGCGCAGGTGAAAACAAAAAAACTATTCAACCGAATCACTTGAAATTTGGATATGTTGTTCACAACATGTATGGCTATCGTCGGAACTACAATCATAATTTTATTTAAATAATTTCTTATTGTTTATACTAAAAAACTAGTGAAAAAAAACCCGATTTTACGAATTTTTTTTCAAAAGCGCGCCATTTTGTCAATTTTTAATTTTTTCGATTTGTTCTAGTCCCGACCATAACTGCACTCTTTCTGATTAAGAATCTTCTTGAATTTTGTGTTTCAGATGAGTAGAAGTCTCGGATCGATCTTCACCGTCCGGGTCGGATTTTTCGAGAGGGTCGTCTTCAATGCCAATTATATGATAATAAACACTGTTTTTAAAATTAAAAAAAAATTTTTTTGTATACTTAATAAAGGTAGTAATAAACCCGAAAAGTTAAAACATCGATTTTTAAATTTTTTATGGCAAAAAAAAAATCGTGAAAATAGGTGAAATTTTCGTGCTCTAGACCATACGGTCCCCTTAAGAATTGCTGGCTTCAGAATGCCACGCATACATACAAAATATCAGAATTTTGATGGGCCCAATGTGCGCTACATTCTTTCAATTCCTTAATTTAGTTGTAGCATAATGAATTTTGAAAAATTGTTTCAGGAAGTCTCCTGATGTTTTTTTACTGATATTATCAAAATTTGTATCATTGGATTGCAACAGATACTTACAGATTTTGACAATTCTGTAAAGTAACAAATGTACCATGTATTTCCACATTTTAGCTCCGATTGTTGGATTATGAATTAAAAATTTTGTTATGAAAACTCTGCGGTTGTTCATTTGTCAATGGGATCAAAATTATTGTCTTCGGAACGCAATGAATATATGCAAAATTTCAGAATTTCATTTGGCTCTATTGAGCTTTATTTTATCACTTCCCCACTTTAGTTGTAGCATAATAAATTTTGAAAAATTGTTTTAGGAAGTTTCAGGAAGGATGTGTTTTTACTGATATTATCAAAATTTTTATCATTGAATTGCAACAGATACGTATAGACTTTGAAATATCTGTGAAGTGACAAGTGTGCCCAATATTTCCACTTTTTGGCTCGAATAGTGGCATTATTAGGACTTGAACATTTTATTATGAAAATTCTTCGGTTGCTCATTTTTGGATGGGATTAAAATTTGGCTTCGAAAAGTAATGGCTACATGCAAAATTCATAAACTTTATTGAGCGCAATGTGTGGTATGCTTGAGTTGTGGCATGATTAATTCAAAAAATTTTCAGAATGTCTTTGGTTCCTTTTTTTCTGGAAGTATAAAAATTTGTTTCATTGGAACGCAACGTATACTTACAATCTTTGGAAATTTCCTGAAGCAACATGTGTGCTCAGTATTTCTACTTTTTGGCTCCTATTGTGGCATAACGAATTGAAAAATATTTTCAAAAAGATTTGCTCTACAGATGCTCTGGTTGTGATGGTACGAAAATTTGCACGAAGATAATGCAATTGGTCCAACTCAACTCGATCCCTTTTCTTGGGCACAGTACTGATCTAAGTTTGCCCGCTTTGTTGAATTTATTGTTTTAAAATATCCATAACATACTTTGTGAACTTTTCAAAATTCAAAGATAATATTAAAATATCTGTAAGTTCTAGTTTTGAGGCTTTCACGGCCATTATTGTTATAGATATCAAAATTTGTATCATTGGAATGTAGTCGATACCTACAAACTTATAACATTTTGTGAAGCGACATGTGCGCCAAGTATTTCCACTTTCTGTCTCTGATTGTGTCATTATGAATTGCAAAATTTATTACCAAAAGTCTTCTGCTGCTCATTTTTGGATGGGATTAAAATTCCTGTCCTCGGAACGCAATCCAAATTTTCTGAATATTGTTGGGCTTAAAGTGCAGAATGTTTTTTCACTTTTCATACAAATATAACAGGGAGATACTGCTATTTAATATGTTTCTTTGATAAGCACAAATTCAAATTGCTACAAATTCTATGGAAGAGTCCTGACTGCTCTAATCTTGCCGTCAAAAGCTTTGTAAATTTTTGTATCGGACTTCCAGTTCCCGACTTATTTTAGCCTGATTCCAGAAAGGTAAATCGAAATGTCAAAACAATTTGACTGGCTTGAGAATAAAAAAAATGCCAAATTGAAAATTGCAAAACACGTGTCCTTTTATTTCATGGCGAAAAATCCAAACTCGAAGTAGAAGGGGTCAGGGCTTGGAAATGAAAAAGCGATAATTTCCGAATATAACCTATTACTAATCTATATAAAGCGAGATGTTCGAAAAAAACGAGAAAAAACGAATCATATCATGCATAAAAATCCCCCTCGCGGAAAAAACCTGGATAAGTACATTTGTTGACCGCCGTTCCCATATTTTTCCACGAACATACATACACTGCAAAAACCTTTTCTCGCAAAAATCCCTGAGAAAATCAAATTCTATCAAAAAGTAAGAAAACATACCACTCTCAAAAAATATATCAAATAAATTCAAATCACACAAAACAAAATGAGTTAATCCTCGCGAAAAGCTAAGGTTAGGTTTTGCAAAAAGTTATAAAATAAATTGAATTATACTAAAATATATGTGGCCAAATATGGGAGGCTTTATCGTGTGACATAATCTATAAATAATGTTGAATGTTGATAGAGAAAAGAATCAAGTTCGAAAATGCAGTTGTTTTACCTACCAGAATGAAAATAACAACTCTGTATCAATAAGAGTTTTAAGCAAAAAAAGATTGCAAACGAAAAAAAATTAGATGAAAAAGAATTTCGGCCGAAGTACTTGGCGAGGTTGTCACCATGATCGATACATTATGTAAATTAAGTGAAAAAACATTCATCAAGTACTTCGGCCGAAATTTTTTTTAATCTAATTTTTTTCTGTGTTTTATAAAACAATTTGTGAGTCAAGGACGATGCATCATATTCTTCCGTCATTTCATCATTGAAAGAATAATAATTCTGAGGCTCTGACAGTAAAGTTAAATATAATTATCCATTTATAGCTTAAACCGAAATTGCTAATATCCTCGCTGCCTTTTCACCCATAAATGCCTTATTCTAATATACAACTTGAAAGCTAATGATAAAGTATTTAATTTTCTGAAATTTTGCCTTGGGGAAAAACTGGTACTTGAGGTCTCTTCTATAGCACTTTCCTGCTAAGCTATAATCGAATAATAACCTATCAACGAATTACTAATATCTCGAAAATACTTCGAGTCTGTAGTTAACTCTTTTGAAATCATTATAACTTTTTTCTTATCACAGGAACGAAACGCTGCTATATTTAAACAACCTCAATAACAATGAATTTATGGTAGAAAATCTGTCTCATTCTCTTATGTCGAATTAGTAGTGTGAGCAGTACTGATTCCTGACATTGAAATAAATCGATGATGTAATGATGCAAACACCTTGTAAGTTTTTTTGTTATATACGTACTCTATTGGAATCTATATAAAGCGAAATATATGAAAATGCTATAGAAAAAACAAGTGATATCAAATAGCAAAAATCCCCTCCCGGGGAAAAAAAACCTGGACAAGTACATTGGTGGTCCCTCGTTTCCCTGTGATATCACAAAAAGTCCAAAACCCCACTTAAATTTTTTTTTTTAATGTTTACTAATTTTATTCATATTCCGGAGGGAAACCAACAATATAGATCACGAAATAACCGGCCAAAAAACCAGACTTCACAATAGTTGTCACTTTGAATTTATTTCCACAGAACAAAACAAGAATCAAAACATTAAAAAATCAGAATTATCAAGATGAGAAAAACACCACTTATAATTGGTGTGTAAGAAGTATCAATAGTCTAGAAAAAAATGAAGAAAGATCGACATCTAAGTAACGTGCAGCAGTAAAATTTATGATATCAGTACTAGGACAAGTATTTCTTTGATGACTGAGAAGATATCAATATGGACGTACCGGCAACGTAGGGCATGCAGTTGGTGCATTGCTTCTGGGATCTCCTAAGTCGAATAGCTACTTTTGGCTATGGCGTGACCAATGTTGCCAAATAGTATTTACTTACATGACCTAATGAAACAACATTGCCTGCGCCGTGGCTAAAATAACGAAAAACAAGCAGGAACAGGAAGTTTCGTATAAGATCCCGTGCTTTTGTAATGTTAAA
Organism: Rhimphoctona megacephalus; assembly: GCA_963989365.1. Taxonomy (NCBI): domain Eukaryota; kingdom Metazoa; phylum Arthropoda; class Insecta; order Hymenoptera; family Ichneumonidae; genus Rhimphoctona; species Rhimphoctona megacephalus. The sequence continues at coordinate 13,150,826 of OZ022415.1, forward strand.
AAAAAAACATTAATTTATGTCTGTACATGATAGCACAGTTTTGCTTGATTGGTAATAATTTGATGAACGTTCACCACCGTACGTTGAGCGTATACGCACAGAGTACTTGTCCGGCCCATAACTTTTTATTAAAATTGCTCATTCCAGTAAAAATCAGTGATCTCTCTCAAAAGTCATGGGTCATAAATACGCACTTTTTCATTATTGGTAATATCTTATTTAATTTTTATTTTTTATGATTAATCCCGCATAATGGTTTAAATCCTCTTTTTCAAAACATAAAGGGCTATTTTGATAGTTGGCGCCCAAGAACATCAAAATGAAACGAACGGAGGGGGATTATTTTGTGTGAAATTTGCGTGATCTTAAAACTTTAGATACAAATTTGACGGTGCATTCAGAGCCCACATTGATCTTTTGACCATTAACCAGAGGTTACTTAGATCTTCTACTAATAAATAGTAGTTTTCCAAAACATAATAACTTTCGTTGCTGGCAATAATAGTTTTCGAAAGTATGATACGCTATATTGCTGGCAATAGTTTACTGACAATGAGTCGTATCTTCAGAAATTTCATAATTGACTGCACCTTATGTTAATGTAATTTTATGATGACTACGAACACCATTTTATTCCGATTGAATAGACGTCGAATGTTGTTTATGATACAAGGCCATTCTGAAATTCGCAGAAAAATTGATTTTCTTGTAAATTGCTGACGGCGAAAAGCAACGCATGCAACGAAAAGCACCTCCAATTTTATTTTCACTTGAATGAGCAATTTTAATAAAAAGTTATGGGCCGGACAAGTACTCTGTGCGTATACGCTCAACGTACGGTGGTGAACGTTCATCAAATTATTACCAATCAAACAAAACTGTGCTATCATGTACAGACATAAATTAATGTTTTTTTTTTTAACATTACAAAAGCACGGGATCTTATACGAAACTTCCTGTTCCTGCTTGTTTTTCGTTATTTTAGCCACGGCGCAGGCAATGTTGTTTCATTAGGTCATGTAAGTAAATACTATTTGGCAACATTGGTCACGCCATAGCCAAAACAAAAGTAGCTATTCGACTTAGGAGATCCCAGAAGCAATGCACCAACTGCATGCCCTACGTTGCCGGTACGTCCATATTGATATCTTCTCAGTCATCAAAGAAATACTTGTCCTAGTACTGATATCATAAATTTTACTGCTGCACGTAACTTAGATGTCGATCTTTCTTCATTTTTTTCTAGACTATTGATACTTCTTACACACCAATTATAAGTGGTCTTTTTCTCATCTTGATAATTCTGATTTTTTAATGTTTTGATTCTTGTTTTGTTCTGTGGAAATAAATTCAAAGTGACAATTATTGTGAAGTCTGGTTTTTTGGCCGGTTATTTCGTGATCTATATGGTTGGTTTCCCTCCGGAATATGAATAAAATTAGTAAACATTAAAAAAAAAAAAATTTAAGTGGGGTTTTGGACTTTTTGTGATATCATAGGGAAACGAGGGACCACCAATGTACTTGTCCAAGTTTTTTTTCCCCGGGAGGGGATTTTTACTATTTGTCGAATCTATTGTGAAAGAAGTTTACGCATTTTTTCATTCTTATTTTTATTAACAAGGTGGAATCATGATTATTTTTCAATACCATTGAAGAAGTTACTACCATGAAAATAATAAGTTACAACTATTTCAATATTCTCATTGAATATAGAAAAGTTCAAATAGTATGTTTTGGGAACTCCAAAACAATATATTAAACAAAGCAGACATACTCAGACCAGGATCGTACCCAAGAGAATGAAATGAATTTGGTTGTATTAGTCACATTAGCTTTGAGGAAATTTTGATACCATCAAAACCAGAGCGACTGGAGAGGAAAGCCTTTGGAATAAATTTTTTTCAATTTATTATGCCATAATCAGAGCTAAAAGGTGGAAATACTTAGCATGCATGCCTCCTCTTCACAAAATGTTCAAAGTTTGTAGATATCGACTACATTTTAATGATGCAAATTTTGATACTATCAGAAGAAGAAGACTTTCCCGAAGTCTTAACCCGAAGACTTTCTGAAACAACTTTTTAAATTTATTATGCCATAACTAAAGTGGAAATGTGAAAAAACATAGTGCACTTTAAGCCCAACAAAGTTCAGACAATTTGGATGTATCTATTGCGTTCCGAGGACAGAAATTTTAATCCCATCCAAAAATGAGCAGCCGAAGACTTTTTGTAATAAATTTCTCAATTCATAATACACAATCAGAGACAGAAAGTGGAAATACTTGGTGGACATGTCGCTTCACAAAATGTTAAAAGTTTGTAGGTATCGGCTACATTCCCATGATACAAATGTTGATATTTCTAACAATAATGGCCGTGAAAGCCTCAAAACTAGAACTTACAGATATTTTAATATTATCGTTGAATTTTGAAAAGTTCAGAAAGTATATTATTGATATTTTAAAACAATAAATTCAACAAAGCGGGCAAACTTAGATCAGTACTATGCCCAAGAAAATGGATCGAGTTGAGTTGTACCAGTAACATTATCTTCGTGAAAATTTTCGTACCATCACAACCAGAGCATCCGTAGAGCAAATCCTTTTGAAAATATTTTTCAATTCATTATGCCACAATAGGAGCCAAAAAGTAGAAATACTGAGCAGACATGTTGCTCTAGGAAATTTCCAAAGCTTGTAAGTATACGTTGCGTTCCAATGAAACAAATTTTTATACTTCCAGAAAAAAGGAACCAAAGACTTCCTGACAATTTTTTGAATTAATCATGCTACAACTCAAGCATACCACACATTGAGCTCAATAAAGTTTATGAATTTTGCATGTGGCCATTACTTTTCGAAGCCAAATTTTAGTCCCAGCCAAAAATGAGCAACTGAAGAATTTTCATAATAAAATTTTTAAGTCCTAATAATGCCACTATTCGAGCCAAAAAGTGGAAATATTGGGCACACTCGTCACTTCACAGATATTTCAGAGTCTGTACGTATCTGTTGCAATTCAATGATACAAGTTTTGATAATATCAGTAAAAACACATCAGAAGACTTTCTGAAACAGTTTTTCAAAATTTATTATGCTACAGCTAAAGTGGGGAAGTGAGAAAATATAGCTCAATAGAGCCAAATGAAATTCTGAAATTTTGCATATATTCATGGCGTTCCGAAGACAATAATTTTGATCCCATTGACAAATGAGCAACCGCAGAATTTTCATAACAAAATTTTTAATTCATAATGCCACAATCGGAGCCAAAAAGTGGAAATACTTGGTACATTTGTTGCTTTACAGAATTACCAAAGTCTGTCGGTATCCATTGCAATCCAATGATACAAATTTTGATAATATCAGTAAAAAAACATAAGAAGACTTCTTGAAACAATTTTTCAAAATTCATTATGCTACAACTAAATTAGGGAATTGAAAAAATGTAGCGCACATTGGATCCAACAAAATTCTGAAATTTTACACGTATGTATGGCATTTTAACGCCAGCAATTCTTAACCCATCGACAAATGAGCAATTGAAGAATTTTCGTAACAAAATTTTCAATTCCTAATGCTATAGTCGAAACCAAAAAGGGAAAATACTTGGCACATCTGTGGCTTCACAGAATTTTCAAAGTCTGTAGGTATCCATTGCAATTCAATTATACCAATTTTAATAATATCAGTAAAAACACATCGGAAGACTTCCTGAAACAATTGTTTAAAATTCATTATGCTACAACTAAAGCGGGGATGAGAGAAAATATAAAGCATATTGAGCCAAACAAAATTCTGAACGTTTGCATATATCCATGGTATTCCGAAGACAATATTTTTGATCCCATTGACAAATGAACACCCGAAGAATTTTCATAACAAAGTTTTCAATTAATAATGCTAAAATCGGAGGCAAAAAGTAGAAATACTTGGTACATTTGTCTCTTCACACAATTTCCAAAGTCTGCAGGCATTCGTTGTAATCCAAAGATATAAATTTTGATAATGTCAGAAAAAACACATCGGAAGACTTTCTGAAATAATTTTTTAAAATACCTTTTGCTACAACTAAAGCGGGGATGTGAAAAAATATAGAGCATATTGAGTCAAACCAAATTCTGAAATTTTGCATATATCCATGGTGTTCCGAAGACAATATTTTTGATCCCATTGACAAATGAGCAACCGAAGAATTTTCATAACAAAATGATCAATTCATAATACTACAATCGGAGCCAAAGAGTGGAAATATTTGGTACATTTGTCGCTTCACAGAATTTGCAGAGTCTATAGGTATTCGTTGCAATCCAAAGATACAAATTTGGATAATATCAGGATATGGAGTATATACCGTCATAGTCTTTTGACATAAAGATATATTATACGAGCCATTTGACGTAAAGATATATCGTTACTTACTACGGTTATCATCCAGATGCATCCATAAATATCCAGATGCAGGTTGACAGTGTATTTGTCTATTAATTCATCAAACGCGAGATGATTCTACACCATATTTTGGATAGAAAAACGACGTCGAAAATTTTTTGAAATTGACCAACAATTATCATGCAAGGAACACTTTATGATGTACAAATCTTATTATGGCAAGCGAGGAACATTTTATAATAAAGAGGAAAGGGACCAATAAAATAAATTATCAACGGTGTAGAGTTAAAAAAAATATTTATTGGACACTGCTCAAAACTCGGCATGATAATAACAAACTTTGCCGTATACATTTTTTTGACACTCATTATTAGTTTATAGAGTTTCTTTTCCAAATTTACATCGATTCACACCAATCATAATTAACAGTTTAATGTATACCATTTCATAGTTATCAAAGAAACGAAAAGAATGATTTCTCAAGAAATCTTATACGAGGAACATTTAATCACGAAAGTGAAAAGAGATCGCTTTCCCTTTCGTTGTAGAGTTAAGTGTGGAAAATAAAAACTGCAGGGTTAACAATAATAAAAAAATACATATTCATTTCAGCACTGTTCGAAAGTTGATTAAAAGTACTTCACTATTTTCACACCATCACTTTCTGATTATTACTGTAACCAGGAGTTGATCGAACGTAACCACGATATTTATAACCTCACAACTGTTCGTGAAAAAACATTAATATTTTCAATACTGTTTAAGCCACGAGATTCTAATTAGTCGCGATCGAAAGGGGAAAAAAAATAATATATCTTTCTTCAACCAAAGTTCCAAATTTATAATGGATATCATACATTTTTTCTAGCCTGACACGAACGAAGATAATAGACAAGTGGCGAATAAACACGTAAAAACGTTTCAACGATTATAAGTATTATTTAACCAAACTCACACATCCTGCACTGTTTTTACGAAACTCCGATTAAACTTTAACATCACTGACGACGTTTTTCCAATAATTTCGACACTTAGTCCAAGTGCCCGTCTAATGGTTATTGTTTACCTAAACTCACACATCCTGCACTGTTGTTACGAAACTTCGATCAAACTTTCAAACCTCAAAAAACACTTTAATAAATACTATTGTCACTTATCACTTATCCCGATTGATTTTTCCGAATTTTGTCACTGATTCCCGATTTTACGAGGAATGCGCATTAAAACGGTTATTTATTACTGTTTATAACCAAACTCTTCCACACGTCCTGCACTGTTTTCATCATTTATTTTTTGAATTCCGTTTCACACAAATTCACACATTGCGCATGACTTGTTTCATTGCGCAATTGCGTGTTGCGCATCATTATGCGCACGCGCACTTGTTCACATCAAAATGATGAGACTCAACGAACACGAGAACAGATCACACAACTTTAATAGTATTATCACAGATACAGACACCAACCAATCAGCAACTCGAGAGGCTTCAAGAGGTCTTTGATGGTGTTATATACAGACACGTCATTCACTGGTATCGGTAGTCAGAAACCAACCAATCAGAAACTCGAAAGGGACAAGAGGCCTTTGATGGTGTTATATACAGATACATCGAAATCCTTCACACAATTATAGAAAAATACATAATTTTGATCTGAGCAAAGTTTTTTCTCAGCAATTACGCCACCGATCATGCTGATTTTGGGCTCAATCGAAAGCATTTTTGACAATTAGTCTCCAGTCCAATTTTCGTTATATCAAACGACTCCTGAGCTTCGTAATTAAACGAAAAGACATGCCAATTTTACCCCCATCACCGCGAATCGTTTTATTCAGAGAAAGTATAGACTCGGCGAGCCTCGGGCCAGCAGACGACAGAGCTGTCAACGTACTTGTCCCGAGACTCTACCGAGTCTCTTGATGGTGTATGATAAACTCGTATTCGGTGAATAATTGATATCTTTGAACAGTCGTTAGGTTATAAAGATCGCGGTCAGATTTATTTGGTTGAAGTGAAACTTTAGGTTAAAATGATTTGAATATGTAGATAGAAGAGTGATAGAGTGCAAAAATAAAGTGTAATTCAATAAATAAACTTTAGAATAGTGCCTAAATAAATAATTTTTTTTTAACCCTAGCCTCTATATTCTAATTTTCCGAACGTAAACTCTACAATGGGGTCAAAAACGGTGCCTCTTCTGTGTTACTATAAAATGTCCCTTGCATGCAATAATAAGGTTTATTTGGAAAATGTTCTCTACGTTTTTTATATAACCGAGATAATGGTGTGTGAAACCACTCGAGGTTTGAATTATACATGGCTTTAAACCACCCTAGAGTGGTTAAGTACATGAAAATACTATTTGCACTTGCAACCCGAAATGGAATCAAGTGATGCGAAATAATTTTGAGCGAAACGATATTTGATTCGAGAAAAAAAAAATTGATGAGCACTTTACCAATTTTGTTTTCCCTATTGCTCATGAGATATAATTCGTGATCAATAAACGTTATAAAACAAAAACTCATGTGGCACTTCGACCGAAATTCTTTTTTCCAATCACACTTTTGCTCTCGAAATTTAGTGCGCATACATTTTTTGTTTCAAAATCTCGTTTCGTTATAATTACTTTTATTGAAAAACTTTCAGTGCATCCTGATGATATTGGAGAAATTTCTCGGTGTCATTTTTTATGGAATATTTTCCGATCCGTGGATCTGTTGGAAAGGATGTTTCAGTGTAATATTTTTTCAAATTCTTTTACAAGATCGAAAAAAATTACAGTTTTTACTTGTTCGTGGTTCTTTTATACGTCGTATCTTCACAAAACTATTATACGTTTTAAGTAATCTAATAGCTGTATAAGTATTGACGGTTAATTATGAAGATAAAACTAATTTGATGACGCTGAAGTTTGCAACGTTGGAGTTCAACGAAATGTACGAAAAAAAAAAAAATTCGATTGTCATCTTTTTTATTTCATGAATCGCTTAAAGAGGCCAAAAAACTGAGCATTGCAAATTTTGAACAAAAAAATCGTTCCGGAACGCACCCTTTAAGGGAGTTGAACTTTCGAAAAAATTCTAACACCAGCTGTATGGGCATTCTCATCTTTTTTATTTCACGAATATCTTGAAGGGGTCAAACAAGTGTGAAAAAAATGTACCAAAAAAAAAAGTTTCCGGAACACGCCCTTTCAGGGGGTTGAATTTTCGAAAACACTCTAGCATCGGCTGTATGGGTATTCTCATCTTTTTATTTCACGAATCATTTAAAGAGGTCAAGAAACTGAGGATCGCAAATTTTGAACAAATAAATCGTTCCGGAACCCACCCTTTAAGGGAGTTGAACTTTCGAAAAAATTCTATCACCAACTGTATGGGCATTCTCATCTTTTTTATTTCTCAAATCTCTTGAAGGGGTCAAACAAGTGTGAAAAAAAAACTGTACGAAAAAAAAAAGTTTCCGGAACACACCCTTTCAGGGGGTCGAATTTTCGAAAACATTCTAGCACCGGCTGTATGGGTATTCTCATCTTTTTTATTTCACGAATCATTTAAAGAGGGCAAAAAACTGAGAAATACAAATTTTGAACAAAAAAATCGTTCCGGAACCCACCCTTTAAGGGAGTTGAATTTTCGAAAAAATTCTAACACCAGCTGTATGGGCATTCTCATCTTTTCTATTTCACGAATCTCTTAAAGGGGTCAAACAAGTGTGAAAAAAATGTACCAAAAAAAAAAGTTTCCGAAACGCACCCTTTCAGGGGGTTGAACTTTCGAAAACATTCTAGCACCGGCTGTATGAGTATTCTCATCTTTTTTATTTCACGAATCGTTTAAAGAGGTCAAAAAACTGAGAAATACAAATTTTGAACAAAAAAATCGTTCCGGAACCCACCCTTTAAGGAAGTTGAACTTTCCAAAAAATTCTAACACCGGCTGTATGGGCATTCTCATCTTTTTTATTTCACGAACCTCTTGACGGGGTCAAACAAGTGTGAAAAAAAATGTACTAAAAAAAAAAGTTTCCGGAACACAACCTTTCAGGGAGTTGAATTTTCGAAAACACTCTAGCATCGGCTGTATGGGTATTCTCATCTTTTTTATTTCATGAATCGCTTAAAGAGGTCAAAAAATTGAGGATTGCAAATTTTGAACAAAAAAATCGTTCCAGAACCCACCCTTTAAGGGAGTTGAACCCTCGAAAAAATTCTAACACCAACTGTATGGGCATTCTCATCTTTTTATTTCACGAATCTCTTGAAGGGGTCAAACAAGTGTGAAAAAACATGTGCTAAAAAAAAGTTTCCGGAACACACCCTTTCAGGGGGTTGAATTTTCGAAAACATTCTAGCACCGGCTGTATGGGTATTCTCATCTTTATTATTTCACGAATCATTTAAAGAGGTCAAAAAACTGAGAAATACAAATTTTGAACAAAAATTCGTTCCGGAACCGACCCTTTAAGGGAGCTGAACTTTCGAAAAAATTCTAACACCAACTGTATGGGCATTCTCATCTTTTTTATTTCACGAATCTCTTGAAGGGGTCAAACAAGTGCGAAAAAAAATGTACTAAAAAAAAATATTTTCCGGAACACACCCTTTCAGGGGGTTCAATTTTCGAAAACATTCTAGCACCGGCTGTATGGGTATTCTCATCTTTTTTATTTCACGAATCGTTTAAAGAGGTCAAAAAACTGTTGATTGCAAAATTTGAGCAAAAAAATCGTTCCGGAACCCACCCTTTAAGTTGAATTTTCGAAAAAAGTCTAGCACTGGCTGTATAGGTATTCTCATCTTTTTTACTTCACGAATCGCTTAAAGTCGTCAAAAAACAGAAGATTGCAAATTTTGAACAAAAAAATCGTTCCGGAACCCACCCTTTAAGGGAGTTGAACTTTCAAAAAAATTCTAACACCAGCTGTATGGGCATTCTCATCTCTTTTATTTCACGAATCTCTTGAAGGAGTCAAACAAGTGTGAAAAAATGTACTAAAAAAAAAGTTTCCGGAACACACCCTTTCAGAGGGTTGAATTTTCGAAAACATTCTAACACCGGCTGTATGGGTATTCTCATTTTGTTATTTCATGAATCGTTTAAAGAGGTCAAGAAACTGAGGATTGCGAATTTTGAACAAAAAAATCGTTCCGGAACCCACCCTTTAAGGGAGTTGAACTTTCGAAAATATTGTAACACCAGCTGTATGGGCATTCTCATCTCTTTTATTTCACGAATCTCTTGATGGGGTCAAACAAGTGTGAAAAAAAATGTACTAAAAAAAAAAGTTTCCGGAACACACCCTTTCAGAGGGTTGAATTTTCGAAAACATTCTAGCACCGGCTGTATGGGTATTCTTATCTTTTTCATTTCACGAATCATTTAAAGAGGTCAAAAAACTGAGAAATACAAATTTTGATCAAAAAAATCGTTCCGGAACCCACCCTTTAAGGGAGTTGAACTTTCGAAAAAATTCTAACACCAGCTGTATGGGCATTCTCATCTTTTTTATTTCACGAATCTCTTGAAGGGGTCAAACAACTGTGAAAAAAAATGTACCAAAAAAAAAATTTCCGGAACACACCCTTTCAGGGGGTTGAATTTTCGAAAACATTCTAGCACGGGCTGTATGAGTACTCTCGTCTTTTTTATTTCATGAATCGCTCAAAGAGATCAAAAAACTGAGGATCGCAAATTTTGAACAAAAAAATAGTTCCGGAACCCACCCTTTAAGGGAGTAGAACATTCGAAAAAATTCTAACACCAGCTGTATGGGCATTCTCATCTTTTTTATTTCACGAATCTCTTGATGGGGTCAAACAAGTGTGAAAAAAATGTACTAAAAAAAAAAGTTTCCGGAGCACACCCTTTCAGGGGGTTGAATTTTCGACAACATTCTAGCACCGTCTGTATGGGTATTCTCATCTTTTTTATTTCATGAATCGCTTAAAGAGGTCAAAAAACTGAGGACTGCAAATTTTGAACAAAAAAATCGTTCCGGAGCCCACCCTTTAAGGGAGTTGAACTTTCGAAAAAATTCTAACACCAGCTGTATGGGCATTCTCATCTTTTTTATTTCACGAATCTCTTGAAGGAGTCAAACAAGTGTGAAAAAAAATGTACTAAAAAAAAAGTTTCCGGAACACACCCTTTCAGGGGGTTGAATTTTCGAAAACATTCTAGCACCGGCTGTATGGGTATTCTCATCTTTATTATTTCACGAATCATTTAAAGAGGTCAAAAAACTGAAAAATACAAATTTTGAACTAAAAATCGTTCCGGAACCCACCCTTTAAGGGAGTTGAACTTTCGAAAAAGTTATAACACCAGCTGTATGGGCATTCTCATCTTTTTTATTTCACGAATCTCTTGAAGGGGTCAAGCAAGTGTGAAAAAATGTACCAAAAAAAAAAGTTTCCGGAACACACCCTTTCAGGGGGTTGCATTTTCGAAAACATTCTAGCACCGGCTGTATGGGTATTCTCATCTTTTTTATTTCATAAATCGCTTAAAGAGGTCAAAAAACTGAGGATTGCAAATTTTGAACAAAAAAATCGTTCCGGAACCCACCCTTTAAGGGAGTTGAACTTTCGAAAAAATTCTAACACCAGCTGTATGGGCATTCTCATCTTTTTTATTTCACGAATCTCTTGAAGGGGTCAAGCAACTGTGAAAAAAAATGTACCAAAAAAAAAAAGTTTCCGGAACACACCCTTTCAGGGGGTTGCATTTTCGAAAACATTCTAGCACGGGCTGTATGAGTATTCTCATATTTTTTATTCCATGAAACGCTTAAAGAAGTCAAAAAACTGAGGATTGCAAATTTTGAACAAAAAAATCGTTCCGGAACCCACCCTTTAAGGGAGTTGAACTTTCGAAAAAATTCTAACACCAGCTGTATGGGCATTCTCATCATTTTTATTTCACGTTTCTCTTGAAGGGGTCAAACAAGTGTGAAAAAAAATGTACTAAAAAAAAAGTTTCCGGAACACACCCTTTCAGGGGGTTGAATTTTCGAAAACATTCTAGCACCGGCTGTATGGGTATTCTCATCTTTTCTATTTGACGAATCATTGAAAGAGGTCAAAAAACTGAGAAATACAAATTTTGAAAAAAAAAATCGTTCCGGAACCCACCCTTTAAGGGAGTTGAACTTTCGAAAAAATTCTAACACCAGCTGTATGGGCATTCTCATCATTTTTATTTCACGTTTCTCTTGAAGGGGTCAAACAAGTGTGAAAAAAAATGTACTAAAATAAAAGTTTCCGGAACACACCCTTTCAGGAGGTTGAATTTTCGAAAACATTCTAGCACCGGCTATATGGGTATTCTCATTTTTATTATTTCACGAATCATTTAAAGAGGTCAAAATACTGAGAAATTCAAATTTTGAACAAAAAAATCGTTCCAGAACCCACCCTTTAAGGGAGTTGAACTTTCGAAAAAATTCTAACACCAACTGTATGGGCGTTCTCATCTTTTTTATTTCACGAATCTCTTCAAGGGGTCAAACATGTATGAAAAAAAATGTACTAAAAAAAAAAGTTTCCGGAACACACCCTTTCAGAGGGTTGAATTTTCGAAAACATTCTAGCACCGGCTGTATGGGTATTCTCATTTTGTTATTTCATGAATCGCTTAAGAGTCATCGAGATCACGTGACCAACTCAAAATCGAGTGTAGCGCCTCTCGTTGTAAAAGCCTGAATTAGTTGCGAATCGGTACTAGCGCACCTAACGGTAAATCTTTCAACTAAACTGAAACGTTAGTGTTGGTATGGCAGAATATTGATTTTCACCGCTGTTACGCCAGATCAAGTGAGTGCGACAGAGATAGCGAATAAACATCTGATTGCTTCCCTATATCATATTGAAGTTCTAAAAACCATGTCAGACCCGTCGCCGTCGTATCTCATGACAGATTTTTTCCAAGTGTCATGATTTTTTTTCAAGGCACTTTTTTTCGGTCCCGACACGTATAGACTATTCGAAAGGGAATCGAATGAAACGTGTTTCTGACCGATCGTGGGAGTTTTTTTTTTCTAAAAATTTCAGAGTCCAAAGATCCTCGATTTTTTTCTAAATGTCGTGATTTTTTACAGAATTACTTTTTATCGGTCCCGACACGTATAGACAATTGGATAGAGAATCGAATGAAATGTGTTTCTGACCTATCGTGGGAGGAGTTTTTTTTTCCGAAATATTTCACAGCAAAGATCCTCTTTTTTGTCGTGATTTTCTACAAAGGCACTTTTTTCGGTCCCGACACGTATAGACTATTCGATAGAGAATCGAATGAAACGTGTTTCTGACCTATCGTAGAAGATTTTTTTTTTTTCGAAAAATTTCAGAGTCCAAATATCCTCGATTTTTTTCTGTGTCGTGATTTATTACAAAGGCACATTTTTTTCGACTCCGACATGTATAGACTATTCGATAGAGAATCGAATGAAATGTGTTTCTGACCTACCTTAGGAGAAGTTTTTTTTTTTTTTTTGAAAAATTTCAGTCCAAGGATCGTAAATTGTTTTCCCATGTCGTGATTTTATTCAAGGCACTTTTGTTCGGTCTCGACACGTATAGATTATTCGATAGAGAATCGAATGAAACGTGTTTCTGACCTATCGTAGGAGAAGATTTTTTTTTTCTTTTTTCGAAAAATTTCAGTCAAAGGGCCTCGATTTTATTCCAATTGTCGTGATTTTTTATAAAGGCACTTTTTTTTCGACCCCGACACGTATAGACTATTCGATAGAGAATCGAATGAAACATGTTTCTGACCTATCGTACGAGAAGTTTTTTTTTATGTTTTCGAAAAATTTCAAAGTCCAAAGATCTTGGATTTTTTTAAATCGTAAGTGTCGAAATTTTTTATAAAGATTCTTTTTTTTGGCGCTGATACGTATATGACATTCGATAGAGAATCGAACAAAACGGATTTCTCGCCTATCGTAGAAAAGTTTTTTTTAATGAAAATTCGAATATTTTTAGAGTACGAAAACCGGTTTTTGATCCGTGGCGAGATTTTATTTGCAAGAACTTTTTATCGGCTCAGACACGTAAATGTTATTCGATAGAGAGTCACCGGATATGGATCGCCCATCGTAGAAAAGGATTTTTTTTCAATAAAAATTTTAATATTTTTAGAGTGCGAAAACTCGCTTTTTTCGGTGTCGAGATTTTTGTCGGAACGACTTTTTTCGGGCCTTACACGTACATACCACTCGATAGGGATTCAGCGGAAACGAACTTGTAGCCTATCGTAGAAAAGGATTTTTTAAAGATGAAAATTCGAATATTTTCAGAGTACGAAAACTCAATTTTTTCCCGTTTCAATATATTTTATGGAAGGATTTTTTTGGCCCTGACACGTATATGCCATTCGATAAAGAATCACCAATAACGTATTAGTAGCCTATCGTGAAACAAGATTTTTTTTTCGAGAAATTGTAAAGTAGACTTTTTTTACATATTTGAGAAAAAGAGAGAGAGAGAGAGACATACACAGGGATTATGATGATGATAATGAGGATTTTTTGATGCGTCAGTTTCAAAACTAAGGATCAAAAGGAGACACGACAAACGCGTCTCACAATCTTCAATCTCGTAGTTTCAAAAAATTACAAATAATTAATTTTGGAAAAGGAAAAACTATCAATTTTCGAGTATAATTTTACATTCAGAGCAGTAAGTATTAGTATTTTCAGTACTATAAGTATTGTAGCAGTTTGCTGTACTCGGAGCTGTAATATAATATAAATATAACGTTACCAGAGAGAGAATTAGGGAGAGGGAGACTGATGTAATCATTCTGGCTGAGTCCCGAACAGACGAGCACTTTCCTCGGATATCCAATGTGCTATCAGTTGTTTGAAAATTTGAACATCACGGTGAGTCTTGTACTGTTTCGTCGGGAAACAAAGAACATACTGTGAATAAAAATTATAATGTAGAAAATAATGAAAAATATTTTCGTTTGCTTTTCATTTGTCAACTTACAAGCTACTGCAGTCATTATGGAGAAGACCAAAGATCTTTGATCACTTTTTTCCCGAATGGATTGCAGAAAGCAGTGACGGTCGCCCATATATATTAATTCACGGCTCCGGAAGATGTATCCCAGAAAATGGAAAACAAGAAAAGCACATTAAATAATATACACTTTCCACGGACAATTTACAATTTCATTTTCAGCGACTTCAAAACTCACTATTGAATGTAGAAGCGTTTCTTTCGGTATGATAGATTTCTTGTAACCTTTCATGGCGTAATAGTTTCTGGAATATGAAATAATGTTATTACGATGTTAAGAGGCCCTCCACCACCCCCGCTGATTCTGTAATTCATAGCGGTCCTCTCGAATTATTAATCGCATATGCAGCTGGGTACGCACAACACTGTACTCGCAAAACGACCCCAAGTTTGTATAAAGGCACACGGCTTACGCCACAATTGAAAGTTAGACCTTTATATAATCAGATATCCATCAAGTACAGGTTCCAAAACGGAACCCCGCACTCGCTAAAAGACGTCCAGTATGTATAAAGTGTTGTGGCTCACGCTATTATTCAAAGTTTGACTTTTACATAACCAGATATCCATCAAGTACAGATTCCAAAACGGAACGCCGCACTCGCTAAAAGACGTCCAGTATGTATAAAGTTTTGGGGCTCACGCTATTATTCAAAGTTGGACCTTTACATAACCAGATATCCATCAAGTACAGGTTCCAAAACGGAACCTCGCACTCGCTAAAAGACGTCTAGCATGTATTAAGTTTTGTGGCTTACGCTATTATTCAAAGTTTGACTTTTACGTAACCAGATATCCGTCAAGTACAGATTCCAAAACGGAACGCCGCACTCGCTAAATACCTCAATCATATATAAAGCCACTGGGCTCACACCATAATACAAAGTTGGACTTTTATACAACCGTATATCGATCGAGTTCTGATTCCTCAGATCAGGATACCTCAAGAATATAAAAACATATATGATTTGTGCCATAACCATATGAGGTTGGAATCCCATCCATGATTAGCTTTAACCCTCCTGCGTGTCCATTTGTTCTGGACTGCCGTTGTTGGTTACAACCTCAATATCTTGTGAATCATTTACTCGCACGCTTTTCGTGGCTGTTCGTTTTGCTATAGCTTCCAATATGTATGGGGGATCCCTTATGGGCATCGATCTCACATGTCGGGGATCAACAATTTCCGGAATCATGCAGTTTTCATAAAACGCTACTAGCGGGATTTCCATTTTTGTTTTCCAAAATACATCGTCTCTCTCCACTTCAACTATTACGAATTCATTAGGCGTCCACACCATAAAGATACAACGCTGTCTTTGCGTCACGCGGAGTTGCCCTTGAATCTGGTAATGGTTCTCATGTTCAGGATTGATGTGTTTCATATCAATGCTACTGAATATTCGGTGAACATTTCCTTTTTTTTGCGTCACAGCTTCAGTAATCGTACAATTTCTGGCGGAATAAGGACAATTGATTTCGACAATCATATCATCACCAACGAGACCGTCAGGCGTTGCTCCTAGGCCGAGAATTTCGGCATCTACGAATAATCCACACGGCTCAATTGTAATTTTAAAATATTGCTCTAAAGTTTTTTTGCAACATCCTCATTTTGTTTGCCATATCGAATAGACGCGATGTGGTCTAATTCTTTGGGATATTAAAGCCGTTGGATGATGTTTGAGCATGATGTGTACACCTTCATGTGACAGATAGCGCCAAAATTTGATGCAGTGATGATTTTTCGTCGTATTGATTGCCAAAGGGAGCTATCACTTTGGAGCAATGTATCTATTTCGATTTCTTTGCGTTTTTCCCTAAATTCCTCTAATTTCTCTATGTGTCTTGAGTATTCTGCCATGTATGTGGCTCTATTCACATCCGGCTTTTCTGCTTGAGGCCCATAATCTTTGTCAGGATCAGAACTTTTGCAGGCCGTTTTCTTTGACTTATAGTTTCCAGAATTTATTCGACGCTGTCTTAGTTCATTCAAATGAACTCGTCGTTCTTCTAATGTGACAACCAGTTCAGATGGTTTTTTTTCGTTTGTCACTAAAAATGAACTCATCACCCGTTTCGCGCTGAATTGAACGACCGCGCCAGAAACGCGGACGTTGTACGAGCCACGCTTTCCCCAATGTACTCGTTTTCCACCTACAAATTTGGCGATAATATTGTGGAAACTTTCCGCAACATTGTTGTTGACACTGTACAACAAGCTATCAGTATTGTCAGCCAAGCGACGGACACAGTCTTCAATATCATTGAATTTGTCAATATTTTTTAAAGCTGTCGCATAATTTTGTTCTTCATCTATAATCATCATACGGTTACAATAGCCAGTCCCCGCACCTTTCGCGTGCTCGCCAAACACATGACTCGGTATACCCATGATGTCCTTTCTTACAAGGAAAGGTACTTTGGTGTCCCCCTCCGATTTTGATAATTTTTATATATGTTATAGTCCATCGAAAATTAAGAGACACGTAATTTTTTTTATCGGCTTAAAGTTATTTTTAAGGGGTGAAATCGACCCCCAAAGTTGAGCATGTTTTGCATCTGGTAGAGTGTTTCATATAGAAGCACTTAACCGATCGTAACGAAACCAATTGCAAAACGTTTTTCACGTCAAATAACCTGTATATAATGTTCAACTTCTTATGCACCCCTATTACATGGGGATGATTCACCCCCGAATATCCAGAATTCTTTTGTATAAAAAAAACTTGCAATCCGATTTCAATAAAACAAACGCCATTTTGCAGAGCAAAAAAAATAAAATTGACGTATTTTTGGGTTTTTCTCAGATTAAAAAAATTAAGGGGGTAAATCACCCTTAAAATGTCAAATTTCATTTTGAGCACTGTCCCCTTCCGATTTCAATATTTTTTTTATAAAATGTAGCTTATCGAAAAATAAGACCACCTATTATTTTTATTGGCTCAAAATTATTTTTAAGGCGTGAAATCAACCCCCAAAGTTGGGCATGTTTTGCATCTGGTAGAGTGTTTCATATAGAAGCACTCAACCGATCGTAACGAAACCAATTGCAAAACGTTTTTCACGTCAAATAACCTGTATATAATGTTCAACTTCTTATGCACCCTTACTTACTGCAGGGGGGTGAACCACCCCCTGACATTCATAATTTTTTGTATAAAAGAAAAATTGTCATTCGATTTCAATGGAAAAACCAACATTTTGAAAAGCAAAAAAAAATTATAGTGAATGTGTCTAGATTTTTCCAATAAAAAAAATTAAGCGGGTAAAACACCCCTAAAATCTCAAATTTCATTTTACGCACTTAAATGATAAAATTCAATTCAATTGGTCTCATTATCATTGCGTATCGACTTATATGCTAAATAATATTTATTTCGCATGTACATCGGCTTTTTAAGGCATCTTCTCACTTTAAGCGCCTCAAAAATAGGCTGTTTTTGCGATTTTTTTTCGAGGATTTTTGCTTAAAATTATGGGATAAAACGGATCCTATGTAATAAACACATCTTTCAAGTACATGAAAAAATTTTTATTTTATTTTTTTAAACAATTATTATAATACATCAGTAGCATTGAAAAACCCGTGTAAAAATGTTATGGTCGTGGCTTGTTGATGGTATCTCCGAGACGGGTCGTCTGAAACAAAAAAATAAAACTGTTTTAGATTCAGTATGTCAGTGGCTATAGCGCATATCATCAGATTTTTGATATTCGCGAAAATAACAAAATGGCGCACGTTTTTCGAAAAAGTAAAAAAAAACCACGATTTTTTTGCAGTTTTTTGTAAAAAAAAAATTCTTAAAATCAAAATTTAAAAAATCTGATGATATGCGCTATAGCCATAACTATGAAGCATATGTCATTCAAATTTCATGACAATCGGCCGGATAGTTTCCGAAATTTCATCAACAAAGCACCGAAAAACCTTGTTTTGAGATAACTGCGTTTAAAGTTTTGGAGGGATCGCCGGGTACTCTCAGGTAGTCACCTAACGGTCGCCAAAAAATGTAGTTAGACTCGTCCGATCTTTATGAAATTTCGAGATGACATTTTTGAAGATATGTACTTTCAAAATTAAAAAAAAAAAAAAAATCGATTTTTTTAAATTTCCAAAGTGAGAAGACGCCTTAATTATATGAAAAATTGAGTACTCCTACATCTTCGGTGGTCGTGAGCTTCACGATTTTTTATTTTTGTATACACATGGTCTGTACACAAATATATATATATAGGTTATACATAGGCGCTAAAATCTTTCATGTAGTAAAAATAGATTCCAATTCAAATTTTCGTTTCAATTATCATTCCTGAACTTAATGATTATATTTTGAACAGTAATGATGTTCTTCGAAGAAATGTTTGAAACAAAGTGACTTTTTACACCATGAACATCTTACTACAGCCACATTTGTGCAGCCTTCAATTTCACATTGTGTTTGAGATGACATACCAAAAGCGAATTCAACGGGATTTTCGAAATGCTCAGGTCGTTCTTCTATGTACCCACTTTTGAACCAGGCATATCGAAATAAATTTTCGTACCTCGGAGATGATAATTGATTATGTACTAGAGATTGCAGCTTGATTATATTATTTCGTAAATGTAGACTTAAATCATAATCAAGTAACATGACACTGTCTGAAAAATGTCTGACATAATTTTTCCAAATTCTAAATCCGAAGACATCAAGTGGCTGGATATTCCCTGTTGTTCCTTTCGGTATGATCATTGTAACAATTTCTTTGTTATGTGGTGTAACTTCCGTGACAACACTAGGGCAATGTCCACTCCATGAGTCTATTAAAAGCACACTTTTCTCACCGACATTTGGGAAGAACACTTCTTGAAGCCATACTTTGAAATGTTCTATAAATCAATATGTAAAAATTAATAGCACATCTATTTTTTATATTTGAATATTACATACCAACGTACCTGATGTAGCCTTGCCAGATTTTGAAACACTTATAAAAACATTGGGAGGTCGAAAAATGGTTCGTTCTACGATTGGCCCCAACCGCCCGGATGGCTCTTTTAAAATTATCAGAAGAGGTGACAACAATTTTCCTGCTGCTGATATTGTCGGCTGGATGGTGTAGCTATGGGTTGTCGCTGAAACGGATTGTACAAGGCATTCTACTTGTTTTGTACCTTCTTCTGTTAACGTTCGCCCTGAATGGACTTCTAATTGGAAACCACTTTGATCAGAATTATAAATATTTTCCAAGCCATATTCCTCAATTTTCAATTGAACTGCGGAGACAAATTTATTAGCATCGTTTTGTAATATGTCCTTTGATTCGAGAGTCTTTCTTGTCACGAATTTATTTATTTTTCTACTTGTTATTCGATGAACTTTTTTAAACTTTTTTATCCATGTTGGCGAAGCCCTGAAACGCAAATTCTCATGCCCAATCAATTTTTGGGCTTGTAATGCCCATCTCCGAAGATCGATATCGTGTACAATGAGACCTGCTTCTATGGCGCTTTTTAAATTATCGATTGTATATTCAGAAATGCGCGACAATTTTTCCTTGTAAGTTCCGCCTTTATTAATTTGTTGAGCCCAGCGCCTTAATTGGCGCACAGATTTAACGAGTTTAAATCGGTTTTGGACTGTTTCTATTTTCCTATTTTGTTTCGTTTTTGCACTTCTCCAGTACTCAACAGCTCTTTGTTTGTAGTCGTAGCTCAAATCTTCTTCATCGTCAGTACACGTTTCAGGGCTTAATGGAGATTCTCCAAGACCCCATTCGATGTCATTATCTTCGACAGGTTCTACTATGACATCTCTAAACGGTTCTTGAAAATCTAATGTCGTATCTTCGACGATTTCTAACTGATTGAACTCTGCCATAGAGGCCTTCAGAATTTCCGCGAAACTCTCTTTCAATTCCACTTCATTATTGTTAACAGGACTGTCAGGAATGTTCATTACCTCGAATGTAAGAAACAACAGTCTTATTACGTTCATTGGATTGATGGACATGTTAATAACAATACGGTATTCACGATAGCGGACACGATAATGACTGATCAACAGTCGAACAGCAACTTAACTTCTGGAATAATATAAAGTCAGTTTTACCTTTTTCATCTTGAGTGGGCGGTTTGATCTGACATCACCACGAAAACAGCATTTTTATTTGGTTTTCGGATATACCTCAAACATTAGCCTGAGCGAACTGGCTTTTTCAAGAATACTTGGGGTCGAGCCACTATAGCGGTTCTTGATATGAATAAGAATATGGCAAGGCATGAGCCAGCTTTGTTTACATTCTGGGCGGTGAATTGCTGATGCGACTCTTTTGATATTTGAGTTTTTTTTTTATTTTCGTAAATCGTTCAAAATAGAAACTTATATAAATAGAACGGATACCAACACTTCTTTATAAACGTGAAGCATGTCAGAAGGGCAGCGGATGTACATGCGAAATAAATATTATTTAGCATATAAGTCGATACGCAATGATAATGAGACCAATTGAATTGAATTTTATCATTTAAGTGCGCAAAATGACATTTGAGATTTTAGGGGTGTTTTACCCCCTTAATTTTTTTTATTCGAAAAATCTAGACACATTCACTATAATTTTTTTTTGCTTTTCAAAATGTTGGTTTTTCCATTGAAATCGAATGACAATTTTTCTTTTATACAAAAAATTATGAATGTCAGGGGGTGGTTCAGCCCCCTGCAGTAAGTAAGGGTGCATAAGAAGTTGAACATTATATACAGGTTATTTGACGTGAAAAACGTTTTGCAATTGGTTTCGTTACGATCGGTTGAGTGCTTCTATATGAAACACTCTACCAGATGCAAAACATGCCCAACTTTGGGGGTTGATTTCACGCCTTAAAAATAATTTTGAGCCAATAAAAATAATAGGTGGTCTTATTTTTCGATAAGCTACATTTTATAAAAAAAATATTGAAATCGGAAGGGGACAGTGCTCAAAATGAAATTTGACATTTTAAGGGTGTTTTACCCCCTTAATTTTTTTAATCTGAGAAAAACCCAAAAATACGTCAATTTTATTTTTTTTGCTCTGCAAAATGGCGTTTGTTTTATTGAAATCGGATTGCAAGTTTTTTTTATACAAAAGAATTCTGGATATTCGGGGGTGAATCATCCCCATGTAATAGGGGTGCATAAGAAGTTGAACATTATATACAGGTTATTTGACGTGAAAAACGTTTTGCAATTGGTTTCGTTACGATCGGTTAAGTGCTTCTATATGAAACACTCTACCAGATGCAAAACATGCTCAACTTTGGGGGTCGATTTCACCCCTTAAAAATAACTTTAAGCCGATAAAAAAAATTACGTGTCTCTTAATTTTCGATGGACTATAACATATATAAAAATTATCAAAATCGGAGGGGGACACCAAAGTACCTTTCCTTGTTAGGGCAACTATCTTTGAAGCCCAAGTGCTACCTTCATTTAATCGATGTTGAACTGCTGTGTGCGTACAGCGTATAATGTTTTCCACGTTACTCTTTACAACCTTTTTCAGATGGCCCAATTTTCCAGAATTTACGACTTTCGTTAGATTTCTCCGGTCACTCCGGAACATGTGATTGCGGCATTCAATTTTTTTCACAATGACATCGAATTCTCTGTACGGTGCCATTTCGCAGATTTTATTATAAACACTGCTATCTCCGTCGGCGATGATGACGGAATAGATGAGCCCATGCTGCTCGATACTAAGTCTGAAGCCTTCGGCAATTGCATGGGCCTCCATACTGGCTGAACTCTGATTGTTACCCCAATTTTTGTAGCAGTTATGGCTTGGAGGTTCTGTATTACGGCCGGAGGCAATGTTACACACAGAACAAAACTTATTACGTATTCCAATGAATAGGACTTTACCCGTTTGTTCACCAATGATGGCACCAGTACCTGAGGGAGAATCAAATTTACCAGATTGGTACGATCTTTTCATCCAACTTCCATCAGCTATTACACGTATATGCGGAATTCCTGAAACTACAACTCCCCGTGCAATTGCCATTTGACGTTCTTTCTCTCCAGCTTTTTTCATTTCAAGTATGGCGGTTTCCGACAAACCCGCCAGGACTGATTCGTGATGTCGTTGATAGGTTGATTCAGCCATGCAGGGAATATCCATTGCAGCAAGGAAGCTCTCTGCTTGAAAGAATCCAATGCCATTCACAACGGAACCGAGAACCATTGCGCTGTTGACATCTAATTGACTATCGTCAGAAGGTTCACTTGATATTTCGTCTTCATAATTGCACATGGAACATTTGAACCTTAGAACAAATCTAAGCCCGGACCGCCGTGAGCTTAGAAAAAGAAGGTTTTCAAAATTACATTGATTCATAGTAGAGTGGTTGTCAAAGCTTTTGTGTAGCTGCTTCCAAATGTGTCCGAAATTATAAATTCCTCTCCCACTATCATCTTGGCTTTGCAACTCTTCAATTGGTGAATTTCTTTGTATCAAATTGTGCGCCTCGACGGACTGCTCTTCCATGCAAATAATTTCAACTTCCTGTAATGTAGACAACTCATCATTCGTACTCATGCGTTCTGGAACAATCGGTTCCTCGTACTCATAGGATTTCTGTTGTTGTTCCACATCATCTGGAGAACCAGGAGGAGTTACTTTGAGAGCAAACTCTGGTACCTCTTCGCATGACATGCTTTCGGAATCTACTTTCTTTTCATCATTTGCAGTGGTGACTGTAAATCCCGCGTCAATGCTGACCGGTGTTGGCATATATTGGTCTCCAAATGGGTCTGCAAGATCACCCCTCGGTAAATTTTTCACCACCATTTCCAGAAGATTCTGAATATCAGGAAAGCCGATCAAGCAAGCTTTACCGTTATGACAAACTTTTTCAAATTAGTCTCGCGAGTGTGAGTCGAATATCCAAACAAGACCATCTAGTAAAAAGATGGCGATGGACATGCCATTGCATGTCAAAATGGCTGCAGGTGGATACGGTTCCTCGTTGACAGCTGTGCCACTGAGAAATACATCGAGCGCTGTTGCTAAATTTGGGAAACCATCTGCTTGAAGATCGATGCGAAGGTGACCGAATATTTCTTGTCCCAACGTAATTGTACAATTTGTCGAGAGGACATCGACCACGCCGGGCAATTCTTGAGATGTTAAATATTGTGAGTGACGTTCCGCTACATTGACGGGTCCGCGAGCCATTATCGCTGATTGAAAAATCTTATCACCTGCCAATAATACGGTGTCGACAGTATCCGTGGTCCATTTTGAAGGGCAGATCAAGTGCGCCGTTGCAATAGCTGCTGCAGCCATTGCGGTACATTGTTTCCCTCTTGAATTTACTGCAAAAATATTATACCCTTGGTGATATGAACCCTGAACAGAGAACTTACCTGTCTTCAAAATCAGGGCTTGCGTAATCCGGATGGATTTCGGCGCGACTTGAATTCCATCCTTAACCATTTCTTTGCTTAAAATCATATCAGAATCTGCCGGTGATTCTACAATGCTGGCCGATGATTGGAACTTCTCGTTATCAGAAGCATTCCTCATGCGCTCAAGACGTCGTCCATCGAAGGAAAAAATGAGAAAGGGTCACTACATACGGTCCTAAACACTACTGACTGGCAACATCGTTAGGACCGCTACAACGTAAGATCAGCCGTACGTTGATTGTTGTTAAGTATTGTTAACTAGTTGAAACAGTTTCCCCTCAAACGCGGCTTTGAAGCACTTTTATAATGGGGGACGAATTATAGATGAAAATTTCCTACATGTTTGGTTGCGACTATTTGTTGCAAGAACTTGAAAATTGGTGAGTTATTCACCAAAAACAAATTCCTGGCAGAAGCTGTTCGAAAAACTCATTTTAGTCTACTCATGACTCCCTCTTCATCCCCCTCCCCGCCCCAGCGAATAGATACAATTGTAAATGTCTGCAGCGACGAGCGATACATGAAATAAAAAAAGATGAGAATGCCCATACAGGCGGTGTTAGAATATTTTCAAAATTTCAACCCCCTTGAACGGTGAGTTGTTTACCGAATTTTTTTCTGAAATCGTTATAATCTCAATTCTTCGACCTCCCTGAGCGATACATGAAATAAAAAAGATGACAATGCTCATACAGCCGGTGTTAGAATGTTTTCAAAATTTCAACCCCCTTAAAGATTGAGTTGTTTACCGAACTTTATTTGGAAATCGTTCTAACCGCAATTCATCGACCTCCCTGAGCGATACATGAAATAAAAAAGATGAGAATGCCCATACAGCCGGTAATAGAATATTTTCAAAATTTCAACCCCCTTGAAGGGTGAGTTGTTTATCAAATCTTTTTCTGAAATCGTTCTAATCGCAATTTATCGATCTCCCTGAGCGATACATGAAATAAAAAACATCAGAATGCCCATACAGCCGGTGTTAGAATGTTTTCTAAATTTCAACCCCCTAGAAGGGTGAGTTGTTTACCGAATTTTTTTATGAATTCGTTCTAATCGCAATTTTTCGATCTCCCTGAGCGATACATGAAATAAAAAAGATGAGAATACTCATACAGCCGGTGTTATAATGTTTTTAATATTTCAAGCCCCTTAAAGGGCGAGTTGCTTACCGATTTTTTTTCTGAATTTGTTTTAAGGGGACCGTATGGTCTAGAAATTTGAAAAAATCGATTTTTTTTTTTTCGATATGTCGAAAGTATAGTATCTCAAGAATATACTGTGAAATTTTCATGCGGAAATTCTCAATATTACAGCTTCTACAGCCCATAACGCAGGTAGAGAGCGGTCCGCGACACGAAAACGTTCAAAGCCTTATTGGACACAAAGCCTTACGGGGATGATTTTTTAGTTTGCAAAAAAGAATGTGTTTTGCATGTTAAAAAACGTTTGTACAAACGTGCTGTTGATGCGAAAAAAAAACATGCACAAATAAAGAAAGCAACAAAGAAATTGACAGAAAAAGAAGAGGGAAAAAAGACACAGCGGAAATCGATAAATAAAACACCGAAGCGTCAACAATTGACGAATAAATTATTGCAAGAGCTGTCAACTTATTACGGTCTAGCAATTAGACGTAATTCAGATTCGACTGAAGGGATGAGAAGTGAAATATGGGCAGCATATTATCACAAAATTTCAACAGATGAAAATCCGCAACACTCGTACTGTCCTCCAGGTTCCGAATCGTGGTGCAAGTGGCGTCAAAGTGAGGCTGCAGGTACTTTAGACACCTACGAGCACCCACCTGCTCTGTGCGATGAAGCACAAGAGATATTAAAACCAATTTATGAAGAATTGACAGCAGAGACTTTATTGGAAAGGTGTATTGGCAGTAATACGCAGAACAATAACGAAAGTTTCAATGCTTGCGTGTGGCACCTTGCGCCGAAACATCTGTTTGCCGGAAAAAAAATCATTGATATTGCCACTCACATTTCCGCTTGCATATTCAATGAAGGATTTGCATCCCTATTGAAAATAATGGAGACCATGGGCATAACAATCGGGCCACAAGCGGAGCAACTAGCGCAAAACCGAGACGAGCTGCGAGTATCGAGCGCCAACCGTAGGAGCACGGACAACTCCAAAGAGGCTCGGACAGCTCGAAGAAATGAAAGGAGTGAGGAAATCTTGAATTATGAACGTTCCGAAGGAATCCTATATGGTGCCGGAATCGCGGATTAACTGTAAGTATTCAAAATTCGCTCAATTTTTGAAAATATCTGTACCTCAAACTTTAAACTCATTTATCTCGAAACGACTTTTTTCGGCACTGCGCAGGTGAAAACAAAAGAACTATTCAACCGAATCACTTGAAATTTGGATATGTTGTTCACAACATGTATGGCTATCGTCGGAACTACAATCATAATTTTATTTAAATAATTTCTTATTGTTTATACTAAAAAACTAGTGAAAAAAAAACCCGATTTTACGAATTTTTTTTCAAAAGCGCGCCATTTTGTCAATTTTTAATTTTTTCGATTTGTTCTAGTCCCGACCATAACTGCACTCTTTCTGATTAAGAATCTTCTTGAATTTTGTGTTTCAGATGAGTAGAAGTCTCGGATCGATCTTCACCGTCCGGGTCGGATTTTTCGAGAGGGTCGTCTTCAATGCCAATTATATGATAATAAACACTGTTTTTAAAATTAAAAAAAAATTTTTTTGTATACTTAATAAAGGTAGTAATAAACCCGAAAAGTTAAAACATCGATTTTTAAATTTTTTAAGGCAAAAAAAAAATCGTGAAAATAGGTGAAATTTTCGTGCTCTAGACCATACGGTCCCCTTAATGCCACAATCGGAGCCAAAAAGTGGAAATACTTGGTACATTTGTTGCTTTACAAAATTCCCAACGTCTGTAGGTATCCGTTGCAATCCAATGATAAAAATTTTGATAATATCAGTAAAAAAATATCAGAAGACTTCCTGAAACAATTTTTCAAAATTCATTATACTACAACTAAATTAGGGAATTGAAAAAATGTAGCGCACATTGGGCCCAACAAAATTCTGAAATTTTGCATGTATGCATGACATTCTGAAGGCAGCAATTCTTAATCCATCGACAAATGAGCAAAAGGGAAAATACTTGGCACATCTGTCGCTTTACAGAATTTTCAAAGGCTGTAGGTATCCATTGCAATTCAATTATACAAATTTTGATAATATCAGTTAAAGGACATCGGAAGACTTCTTGAAACAATTTTTCAAAATTCATAATGTTACAACTAAAGTGGTGAAGTGAAAAAATAGAGCACATATTGAGCCATACAAAATTCTAAAATTTTGCATATATTCATGGCGTTCCGAAGACAATAATTTTGATCCCATTGACAAATGAGCAACCGAAGAATTTTCATAACAAAAGTTCAATTCATAATGCTAAAATCGGAGGCAAAAAGTAGAAATACTTGGTACATTTGTCGCTTCACACAATTTCCGAAGTTTGTAGGCATTCGTTGCAATCCAAAGATATAAATTTTGATAATGTCAGAAAAAACACATCGGAAGACTTTCTGAAACAATTTTTTAAAATTCATTATGCTACAATTAAAGCGGGGATGTGAAAAAATATAGAGCATATTGAGCCAAACAAAATTCTGAAATTTTGCATATATCCACGGTGTTCCGAAGACAATATTTTTGATCCCATTGACAAATGAGCAACCGAAGAATTTTCATAACAAAATGTTCAATTCATAATGCTACGATCGGAGCCAAAATGTGGAAATACTTGGTACATTTGTCGCTTCACAGAATTTCCAGAGTCTATAGGCATTCGTTGCAATCCAAAGATACAAATTTTGATAGGATATGGAGTATATACCGCCATAGTCTTTTGACATAAAGATATATTATACGAGCCATTTTGACATAAAGATATATCATTACTTACTACGGTTATCATCCAGATGCATCCATATATATCCAAATGCAGGTTGACAGTGTATTTGTCTATTAATACATCAAACGCGAGATGATTCTACACCATATTTTGGATAGAAAAACGACGTCGAAAATCTTTTGGAATGGACCAACAATTATCATGCAAGGAACATTTTATGATGTACAAATCTTATTATGGCCAGCGAGGAACATTTTATAATAAAGAGGAAAGGGACCAATAAAATAAATTGTCAATGGTGTACAGTTAAAAAAAAATATTTATTAAACACTGCTCAAAACTCGGCATGATAATAACAAACTTTGCCGTATACATTTTTTTACACTCATTATTAGTTTTATAGAGTTCCTTTTCCAAATTTACATCGATTCACACCAATCATGATTAACAGTTCAACGTACACTATTTCATATTTATCAAAGAAACGAAAAGAACGATTTCTCAATAAATCTTATACGAGGAACATTTAATCGCGAAAGAGAAATTCCGTCGAAGAGTTAAGTGTGGAAAATAAAAACTGCAGGGTTAACAATAATAAAAGAATGTATATTCATTTCAGCACTGTTCGAAAGTTGATTAAAAGCACTTCACTATTTTCACACCATCACTTTCTTATTATTGCTGTAACCAAGAGTCGATTGAACCTAACCTCGATATTTATAACCTCACAAATGTTCGTGAAAAAAGATTAATATTTTCAATACTGTTTAAGCCACGAGATTCTAATTAGTTGCGATCGAAAGGGGGAAAAAAATAAAAAATACGTGAATTTGAATGAAACTCTAAATTGCTGTCATTGAATTTATATTAAAGAAATCATTTTTGGATCGTACGCGTACGATCCAAAATTATTTCGCGATTTGTGAATAAATTTATTTATAGATCGCGAAATAATTTTTTTCCCCGAATTTATCCACAACACGTCCCGCATAAGAACTTCTCACTTCGAAAACTCTGTTCAGACTTTCCGCGGTATGGGTACTTCGAACTATTTATTTATTCACATATCGCGAAATAATTTTTTTCCCGAATTTATCCACAAACACGTCTCGCGTATAAGCACTCATTCTCACTTCGAAAACTCCGTTCAGACTTTGCGTGGTATAGGGAGAGAAAGATGAAACGGAATGGCCAATCACAAGCTCGGAAGGCGTCAAGAGGCCTTTCATTGTGTCGTATACAGACATGCCAATACATCGATGTCAGCATAATCTTGAGCCTGTGCAAAGTTTTTTCTCAGCAAATACGGCATCAATCGTGCTGATTTAAGGCTCAATCGAAGTATTTTTTCGTAATAAATCTCCAGTTCAATTTTCAAATCATCATATGCCTCCTGAGCTTCGTAATTAAAGAAAATGAATTTCAGTTTTTACTCCCACCACGGTGAATCGTTTTATTCAGAGATAATAACAACACTCGACCTGTCAAACTTTCCGCGGTTCGGTATATATATATATAGCGACGAGGTGGAGGAAGTCTCATGTGACGTCGGTCTGCGACAGCGCCGTGAAATTAGCCGCGAGGACATGAGGCCTTTGATAGTGTTATATATATATATATGGGTGTCGTCAGAATGAACCAATCAGAAACTCGAGAGACACTTTCAGCCGGCTTTGGTGTTGTATACAGACACGTCTGATTCTTGAATGTGTAGGTGACTTTTGCGTGATTTTGAGCCCGTGCAAAGTTTTTTCTCAGCATTTACGTCACCGATCGTACTAAATTTGGGCTCATTCGAAAGATAATTTCTTAATGAATCTCCAGTTCAATTTTCAAGGCCTCAAACGACTCGTGAGCTTCGAAAACGAACAAAATGATGTGCCAATTTTACCCCCACCACCGCGAAAAGTTTTGTTTCGAGAAAGTATAGTCTCGGCGAGCCTCGGGCCAGCAGACGACAGAGCTGTCAATGTACTTGTCCCGAGACTCTACCGAGTCTCTTGATATATATATATATATATATATATATATATATATATATATATATCAAAATCATTTTTATTATTATATTTTTTGTTTATCAAATTTTACAACAAGAAAATTTATTCAAAAATTTGTATTGAAAAAATGTATGTTGTAACCATGAATAAAAATTTTATATTTTATTTTTTTCTTATGTATCTATGCTATTGCATTGAACCCTACTTCCCTGTCATCTTAGCTTAGAAGACTTTGCTACATTACACCCGATGTCGCGAATTCTTTCGAAGGTCGGATATTATTTCTTAGCACACGGCCACCATGGATTCTTTAGAAGGTCGACGATTATTTCTTTGCATATGTTCTATATGATACTCTCCTCTACTACTACTACTTTTTTCGCTATGAAAGAAGAAAAAGAAAAGAGAGAGAAAGAGATTCTCTCATTTCTCTGGAGGTGACTGTTTTCGATAATCTCGAAAATAAATATAATAATAACAACAATAATAATAATAATAAAAATCGATGATAATTGTTTTCGTTATTATAAATCGTAAGAGTAACATTAAAAATAATTGAAGGTGAAGAATACTGAATAAACTTGAGCTCATTCTATATATAATCGAAATCATTTCATTTTTATAATCATTTCTCATCATGGATTCACGCTAGAAGCATCCATGGACCTCCATGATTTGTGGGCCTACAGGGTGTGGCAAAACTTTCTTCGTCAAAAAATTTTTCAAATACATCCACGAGATGGCTCATGTTCGTTTCGAGCGAATACTTTTTTATTACTCAGAATGGCAGCCAGCATATAGGGAGTATGGTAAAAAAATCGAGTTTCGGGAGGGTTTGCCACAACCGGCTGACTATTCAATCGATCAACGACCTAAACTTATTGTGATCGATGATTTAATGCGTGAAGCCTCAAATAATAATATTGTTGATTTATTCACAAAGGGAAGTCATCAGAAAAACTTAAGTGTAATCTTCATTACGCAAAATTTATTTCATCAAGATCATGGACAAAGAGATATATCCTTAAACACCAATTATAATATTATTTTCAAAAATCCTCGGGACCGTGCTCAAATACAACATCTCGCTCGTCAAGTTTGTCCTGAAAACCCCCGTTTTTTACAAGAGGTGTATTTCGATGCGACATCAGCGCCTCACGGTTATCTCTTACTTGATCTGAAACAATCGACACCTGATAATTGTCGATTTCGCGCATGCGTATTTCCTGACGATCAATTTAATTACGTTTATATACCGAGAAAAGAAATAAAAATGCGTGACACATCTCACGATGTTCCAATAATGCGCTTGTAATGGCAGCGCAAGGAGGTCTCGGAAAAAAACATACCATACTTTTACAAGCTCTTTGCTATTTGACGCAAAAACAACTTCGCCAAATTTTACGAATTATCGATTCATCGTTAATTCATAGCATTTGCGAATGTGCGCTCAATGTATTACACGGTAACGTGAATCTCAAAGTTAGCGAAAGACGACGATTGCGACGGTATGCTGTACTGTTTCGTCGCTTAGCTGAAAAACGCGGAAATTGGAAAGCTAAAAGACATCTCATTGTCAATCGCTGCACTACTTTTCTCAAGCTTCTTCTTATTCCGGTTTTGAATTATTTCAAAAATGGAACATGCGAGAAAAATGGTACTCATTTCACATGATAATCTACATCGTCTTAGTGAGATCCAGCATAAAACCGCTGACTCACATACTTCTCCTTCAGCAACAATGTTGAATTCCGTTCAAACGACGGGAACCCCTCTTTCTCGTTTAGACACTGAGATGGCTGAAATTTTAAACTCGAACTCATATGCTAGTGATAGAGATAAATTGACGGCGTATCTACAGATTTTACATAGATATTTACGTCTCACACCACACTCACAACATGATGAGAGGGCTAAACATGTACTTGAGAAGGATACATCCGGAATAGAAGGTGAAACGTCAGAAAAACGCTCATTGCAGGATGAAATGGAACGTGATACAATGAAACAATCGACCGCAATGAAATCCCAATTAAATGACACTCTCATCATTGACAGCGTTCCAAAAAAATTTCACCCAAAAGCCAAAATGTTATTGCGAAACTTACATAGAAATACTTCACCCTCAAAGCAAATGAGTTGGGATGTAAATGGTGTTGTGTCTATAGGTGGTACCAGAATTCCTAATTCTAATATTGTTGATTTTATCAACGATGCTATGCGTGCTAGAAAACGCGTGAAACCTATCGGACGAGCTCATTTCGCCGCACATCTCCGGAAGATACAGACGCCTCGAGAATTCATTGGAAATCCTGAGGTACTGGAAGAACCTATGGTCGTAGACACATCAACCCCTCGTGAACGCATCATATCACCAGAGCCTGCTGATGTATACAGCGTAGATTCAAGTAGTAGTAGTAGTTGTAGCGAGTACGAGGAGACGCGTGGTACGGGGTTTCAACCTGAACATTCGCGTGGAACTGCAGAAAGTGACAACGCTGCTCACAATAAAACAAAATCTCAACAAGGTCGCGGCCACTCAGGCAAACAACGAATTGTCTGGTCAGCATTGAAATTATGAAGCGGTTTGAAACGACCTACTATAACCCCTCCCAACCTGCTTCCTTTTCTCGTGCTGAAAATTTAAAAAATGTTAAAGGTGTTGACAAAAATAATGTCGTACCATAGCTGGAAAGTCAAGACGCTTATACCAAGCATCGGCTTATACGCCGTCGATTTCCTCGACGGCTGTATAACGTTAATAATATTGACGATGTATGGTAGGCAGATCTGGCTGACCTTCGATCCATAGCAACGTATAACGACGGTTACAAATATATTTTAGTTGTAATCGATGTATTGAGTAAATTCGCCTGAATTGAGCCTTTGTACGATAAAACGAGTGGGAGTGTGACTCGAGCTTTCTCACAGATACTTTCACGTTCGACCCCTAGATTCTCTCTTCAATTACAAACAGATCGTGGTAGAGAATTCACAGGAACTCCATTCCAAAAATTTTTAATAAAAAAAAATATTATTTTTCGCGCAGCTCGTAACCCAGATATCAAAGCATCGATAGCTGAACGATTCAACCGGATACTTAAAGAACGAATATGGCGATATTTCACGTATACGCGAAACAAACGATATATTGATGTTTTACAAAAATTCGTACATGCTTATAATCAAGCGCGTCACTCGGGTACGCAAATGCGTCCCTCTGAGGTGACTTTAGAAAATGCTAGTATAGCTCGCGAAAATCTCACTCGACGATATACTTCTTCGAGGAAAAAATTGCAAAGCAAATTACCTAAATATAGTGTGGGAGACTTAGTACGCATCAGTAGTGCGAAGGCTGCGTTCGCGAAAGGGTACGAAAGCGGATGGACTCGTGAGATATTCAAAATTCATCGAATATCTATGAACCGTCAGCCATTCGTATATATTTTACACGATTTAAACAACGAATCCATCGACGGCATTTTCTATCCACAGGAATTGTCGCGTGTTCAAGTGGATTCACAGAGTTCTAAAAACGCTGATTCTGTAAAATGAATTTAAGAGACAAGGAATTTTTCTTCGTCGTGCTTTCTAGTAACAGTAGCATGCATTATTTTCCAAGGAACACAACTACGAAATTTGTCACTAAGCTGCCACGGCATTTACATTTGGATGGTGGGTGGGGTGTAGCTGTCGCTGAAATTAGTTATCCAATGACTTTTTTTCACATTCCTCGAACGGTTCACAGTATAACTTTTGAACATGGAGATTATGATAAATCCGGTCGCAGTGATCATACCAAACGCTCTGTAGAAACAAATTTTATTCCTAGTGGTGTGTATCGTTCTATCGATACTCTACTGGAGCCAATAAACAAATTACCATGCATATCAGATCGTTTAGAATTTAAACGGGAGCATAATGGATGTGTTAAAGTCTCGCGAAAACATGACGAACCACGGTATCACGGTTTTCATCTTTCTCCATTCATTGCAAAAGTCTTAGGGTTCGGTGAAGCGGCTCGAGAACAAACAGGTATCGGCTTCAAAAATCCGTATAGAGGTGTTCAACCTGCATCGCTAGCTCTCGCAATTCCAAATAGCATGTTTGTGTATTCCGATATTTGCGAATCTTATATAACTGGTGATGTTCAAACACCATTATTGTCTGTGGTCCCCATAGAGATGAATGGTGAATATGTTTATGGTTCGAACAGAATTAAACATTTCCCTGCTCCACGATACATTCCTCTCATACGCAATGAATTTCACACGATCGAGATCGATATAAGAGACGAGTTTGGTCAACCTATTCCATTCGAAGAGGAGACGTTGACCGTGACACTACACTTCAAACGCTTACATTAAGCAATTGATGGAGCATTACTACGAGGACGACGATTCACTGATAGGGTTGGGACGGCGTGGATATGCCGGGATAAGTCACGTCTGTATTGGTACTCCAAACCAACGAGGACACGGGATCGGAAGTTTTCTCGGAGGGCTCTTTCGACGTGTATTGCCGCTACTGCGTAAAGGAGCCGCTGTGATAGGAAAGGAGGCGCTTCGCACGGGAGCTAACATAGCATCCGATGTCGTCAGAAACAACATGAATCTAAAGGAAGCATTCCATACGAGAGTACGTGAATCTGGAAAAAAATTGAAACGCAGGGCTGAGGAAAAAATCGAAAAACTGATGACAGGGTCTGGCTATAAAATGAGAAAAATTGCACAATTCAACCATTTTCACAGCGACCGTGCCACGAAACGAATCGCTCTGAAGAAGAAGAAGAAGAAGAGTACTACCAAAGCGAAAAAGAAAAGTAAAAAAAAGAAGTCTGTCAACAAACGGAAAAAATCATCGAAGAAGAAAAAAAATCTTCGTACTGTTGCTGATATATTTGCATAAAAGAGATTGCTGTATAACAAAGAATGGCTTTCTTACATACTCACTCTTGCGAGTGTTTGAAATCAGAACTCGAACTATTTTCGCTACCTCCTACACAAACTACGATAGAAGGTTCAAATTGGGTGCATTATAAACCCATTTTTTCCTTGACAGATGATTCTCCGATAGAATTTGTCATTCCAGGGCAAGGTGACGAGTACATTGATCTCGCTCATACTATGCTCAGTCTTCGCGTGCAAATAAAAAATTCTACTGCTCTTCCTTCCTCCTCCAAAGCAGAAGGGTTGAAAGATGCTGGTAGCATGTTACCAGATATTGGCCCGGTAAATAATTTACTGCATTCTATGTTCAACCAGGTGGATGTGTACTTAAACCAGAAACTCGTCTCACCACCGAATAACGCTTACGCGTATAGAGCATACATAGAAACATTGTTGAATTACGGACCAGCAGCTAAAAAATCTCATCTCACTTCCGTTCTGTGGTATGATGATACCCCGGGAAAAATGGATGATACTGGTTTCATAAATAATACCGGATTGCAAGAACGATCAAAACTACTTTCCATAGGAAAAACGGTTGATTTACTCGGTCATTTACATTGTGACATTTTCAATCAAGAACGTTTCCTCTTGAATGAAGTAGAAATGCGATTGCGACTTGTACGCGCGAGAGACTCGTTCTGTCTCATAAGCTCTAAACAGGATATTCCATATGGATTAAGTATCCTCGAAGCTACACTACTAGTACGACGAACCAAAATTTCACCAGGAGTTTTACTCTCTCACGCTCGTGCATTGGCAAAAACAACAGCAAAATATCTGCTTACTCGCGTTGAAGTTAAAGCTGTTTCACTGCATGCAGGTATACATGGGGAAACGATAGACAATATCGTGCTCGGACAACTACCAAAACGGATCATCATCGGTTTCGTCGATAACCGAGCATACAACGGGAACGTTGAAATGAATCCGTTTAATTTTCAAAACTATAAAATCAATTAACTATCATTGTATATGGATGGAACACAAGTACCTTCTAGACCACTGCAACCGGATTTTGCGCAAAATAATCTCTACGTCGATGCCTACCGTACATTATTTTCGGGTACCGGTATACATTTTCTGAACGAGGGTAATTCAATCAATCGAGAAAATTATCCAAATGGATATTGTCTTTTTGCATACGACTTGACCCCTGATCTTTCTGCGAACACCAGTTCGCATTGGAATTTGGTAAAACATGGTAGTGTGAGGATCGAGGTACGATTTGCCCAAGCGTTAACGTCAACTGTAAATTGCATCGTCTATGCTGAATATGATAATGTTCTTGAGATCGACGCCTCGCGACAGATAATTGCTGACTTCAGCGGTTGAGCACCGACAAAGGAGGGGATCGTGTTACTAAGCATTTCTCATTCGTTGCCGAAGTGATTTTAAGGTAGAAAAACAGCTCAGTTTATCGTGTGCCTCTGACCAGTACGGATGTAAAAATGCAAATAATTATCGATATCCAAGGAATGCGTGACAGAGAGCACAATTTCCTTCCAAAAGAAGTAGCCGTTGTTGCTCTATTCCAACCGTTTACAATGCATTGGATCGTTTCTCCTCCGTATGCATTCAGCGAGCTTCCCAGCGAAATAAGACATGAAAATCAAAGTTTGACACTTTACCATCATGGTTTGGAGTGGTATGAGGGAGATGTTTCCTGTAAACAACTCTATGCTAATTTGCGAGAAATAACACGTCATGCTAAAACTATTTGGACCCGTGGGCATGAAAAAGCTCATTTATTGAGTCAAGTGATTACCCGAGAAATCAACGATCTTGAAAATCCAAAATGGGGATGTCCAAGTTTTAAAAAATTATCCACATCACGCAGCAGATGTTTACGACATAGTTTGGGAGTTATAAAACCATCGAATCGCTGTGCTTTGACACAGGCTCTCATGTTGAAGAAATTTCTTTTCCGAAGAAATTCTGCAACCGATGCACTACTCCCGCTAGAGGATAAAAAAAATGAAGAGACGGAGGAAAAAAGTGATGGTTCATTCATCGAGTATATTGACTGCTTTCCGTGCATAAATATTTCTCAAAACGAGAGTCTCGTTTGAAGGAATAAAAAATTAATCATCAGCATAATCACCAGTCTACTGTTGCCATGCTACAGGAGTGGAATTACATATAAAGTTGAAAAGTTAATCTCTTCGCCATTTCTTTATCTGCTGACGGAGCATGAACACACAGCAAATACGGGACGCTCTACGATTTTTGCCGATCGCTACCACTGGTGTATTTCCGGCTGACGAAATTCCTCACACGTGGACAAGACCCGCGGGAATAATCGCCAACACAGATGAACACACCAAACCTGGTAAGCACTGGGTCGCAATGTACGTCGATCGAGCTGGAAGAGGATGGTACTTCGATAGCTATGGATTGCCCCCAATCATCCCACAACACCTCGCACGACTTCGGAGAAATTGCAAACTCTTGCGTTTCAACGTTAAACAACTCCAAAGTGATTCTTCAGACGTGTGTGGCCAATTTTGTGTTATTTTTTTGCACCTTATGTCTTGTGGTTTTGGTATGGCTAAATTCAACAATCTCTTCTCTGATAACCCCCGAAAAAATGATGAAATAGTACGTGAATACTAAAAAACCTTTGCCTCTCGACAGGTGAATAATAATATTCGTAAAAATAATTCTATGAACGGTGGGGGTAGTTTCACCGACCGGAAACCTGCATGCACACAGGGATGTTGTATGCGTCGATGAGAGAGAACAGAGTGTATCAATTTTATTAACAATATCATTCTCATAATAAAAATGGGATTTTTTCATAATTTTATAAAACCAATGTACTCTATGGATAAAAAAAGAAAAAATAAAAGCTGACAAAATGTATTCAATTGAGTTATTGACTCCCCCTACCCTCAAAAGAAAAAAAAATAATAAAAAACACAAAAAACCGTACAGTTATGGTACCCCTCACAAAAACTCCCCCTTCACCCCTCACCAGGCCGTCAAGCTATTTACCTGTGGAATGGGGGTAAAAATAGCTTGGAGTGGGTAGCCGCCTGGTGGGGGGAGGAGTGGGGATGAGAGTGGGGGGCGCCATAGCTGTACGTAATCTACTGACGGGTATACGACAATGGCTACAAAATTTCACGAAGAGCGTACATATCGATGAAGAACGATTGCCTTTATAGCCGCTATTATAGCGAGGAAAATGAAAGTGTGCGAAAATAAATTTGCGTACAGGGTCCCGGGATCGGCGTCGACCGTCCTACTCGCTCGATCGATGAACCTTGGGGAGCTCAAGAACCTCGGACGTTGAACGACTCGAAAAAAATTTTTGTGCGCTCGGGGTCCGAGAGTCGGAAAATTTTTCAATCACCAGAATAATTATCGTTCACTCGAGTCAACCCCGGGCGACGGGTATACAACAACGGCAACAAAATTTCACGAAGAGCGTAAATATCGATGAATGCACGATTGCCTTTATTGCCGCTATTATTGCGAGGAAAATGAAAGTTTGCGAAAATAAATTTGCGTACACGGACCCGGGAGCGGCGTCGACCGTCCGACTAGCTCGATCGATGAAACTTGGGGAGCTCGAGAACCTCGGACGTTGAACGCCTCGACCAAAATTTTTGTGCGCTCGGGGTCCGAGAGTCGGAAAATTTTTCAATCATCCGAACAATTATCGTTCACGCGAGTCAACCCCGGGCGACGGGTATACAACAACGGCTACAAAATTTCACGAAGAGCGTAAATATCGATGAACGCACGATTGCCTTTATTGCCACTATTATTGCGAGGAAAATGATAGTTTGCGAAAATAAATTTGCATACACGGTCCCGGGCGCGGCGTCGACCGTCCGACTCGCTCGATCGATGAACCTTGGGGAGCTCGAGAACCTCGGGCGTTGAACGCGTCGACCAAAATTTTTGTGCGCTCGGGGTCCGAGAGTCGGAAAATTTTTCAATCACCCGAATAATTATCGTTCACGCGAGTCAACCCCGGGCGACGGGTATACAACAACGGCTACAAAATTTCACGACGAGCGTAAATATCGATGAAGAACGATTGCCTTTATAGCCGCTATTATTGCGAGGAAAATGAAAGAGGGCGAAAATAAATTTGCGTACACGGTCCCGGGCGCGGCGTCGACCGTCGGACTCGCTCGATCGATGAACCTTGGGGAGCTCGAGAACATCGGACGTTGAACGTCACGACAAAAATTTTTGTGCGCTCGGGGTCCGAGAGTCGGGAAATTTTTCAATCACCCGAATAATTATCGTTCACGCGAGTCAACCCCGGGCGACGGGTATACAACAACGGCTACAAAATTTCACGAAGAGCGTAAATATCGATGAACGCACGATTGCCTTTATTGCCGCTATTATTGCGAGGAAAATGAAAGTTTGCGAAAATAAATTTGCGTACACAGTCCCGGGCGCGGCGTCGAACGTCCGACTCGCTCGATCGATGAACCTTGGGGAGCTCGAGAACCTCGGACGTTGAACGCAACGCCAAAAATTTTTGTGCGCTCGGGGTCCGAGAGTCAGAACATTTTTCAATCACCCGAATAATTATCGTTCACGCGAATCAACCCCGGGCGACGGGTATACAACAACGGCTACAAAATTTCACGAAGAGCGTAAATATAGATGAACGCACGATTGACTTTATTGCCGCTATTATTGCGACGAAAATGAAAGTGTGCGAAAATAAATTTTCGTACACGGTCCCGGGCGCGGCGTCGACCGTCCGACTCGCTCTATCGATGAACCATGGGGAGCTCGAGAACCTCGGACTTTGAACGCCTCGACCAAAATTTTTGTGCGCTCGGGGTTCGAGAGTCGGAAAATTTTTCAATCACCCGAATAATTATCGTTCACGCGAGTCAACCCCGGGCGACGGGTATTCAACAACGGCTACAAAATTTCACGAAGAGCGTAAATATAGATGAACGCACGATTGACTTTATTGCCGATATTATTGCGAGGAAAATGAAAGTTAGCGAAAATAAATTTGCGTACACGGTTCCGGAAGCGGCGTCAACCGTCCGACTCGCTCGATCGATGAACCCTGGGGAGCTCGAGAATCTTGGACGTTGAACGCCTCGACCAAAATTTTTGTGCGCTCGGGGTCCGAGATTCGGAAAATTTTTCAATCGCCCGAATAATTATCGTTCACTCGAGTCAACCCCGGGCGACGGGTATACAGCAGCGGCTACAAAATTTGACGATGAGCGTAAATATCGATGGAGAACGATTGCCGTTATAGCCGCTATTATTGCGAGGAAAATGAATGTGTGCGAAAATAAATTTGCGTACATGGTCCCGGGGGCGGCGTCCACCGTCCGACTCGCTCGATCGATGAACCTTGGAGAGTTCGAGAACCTCGGACGTTGAACGCCTCGACAAAAATTTTTGTGCGCTCGGGGTCCGAGAGTCGGAAAATTTTACAATCACCCGAATAATTATCGTTCACGCGAGTAAACCCCAGGCGACGGGTATACAACAACGGCTACAAAATTTCACGAAGAGCGTAAATATCGATGAACGCACGATTGCCTTTATTGCCACTATTATTGCGAGGAAAATGATAGTTTGCGAAAATAAATTTGCATACACGGTCCCGGGCGCGGCGTCGACCGTCCGACTCGCTCGATCGATGAACCTTGGGGAGCTCGAGAACCTCGGACGTTGAACGCCTCGACCAAAATTTTTGTGCGCTCGGGGTCCGAGAGTCGGAAAATTTTTCAATCACCCGAATAATTATCGTTCACGCGAGTCAACCCCAGGCGACGGGTATACAACAACGGCTACAAAATTTCACGGAGAGCGTAAATATCGATGAACGCTCGATTGCCTTTATTGCCGCTATTATTGCGAGGAAAATGAAAGTGTGCGAAAAATAATTTGCGTACAGGGTCCCGGGAGCGGCGTCGACCGTCCGACTCGCTCGATCGATGAACCTTCGGGAGCTCGATAACCTCGGATGTTGAATGTCACGACAAAAATTTTTGTGCGCTCGGGGTCGGAGAGTCGGAAAATTTTTCAATCACCCGAATAATTATCGTTCACGCGAGTCAACCCCGGGCGACGGGTGTACAACAACGGCTACAAAATTTCACGAAGAGCATAAATATCGATGAAGAACGATTGCCTTTACAGCCGCTATTATTGCGAGGAAAATGAAAGTGTGCGAAAAAGAATTTGCGTAAAGGGTCCCGGGAGCGGCGTCGACCGTCCGACTCGCTCGATCGACGAACCCTCAGTGGCTCGAGAACCTCGGACGTTGAACGCCTCGACCAAAATTTTTGTGCACTCGGGGTCCGAGAGTCGGAAAATTTTTCAATCACCCGAATAATTATCGTTCACGCGAGTCAACCCCGGGCGACGGGTATACAACAACGGCTACAAAATTTCACGATGAGCGTAAATATCGATGAATGCATGATTGCCTTTATTGCCGCTATTATTGCGAGGAAAATGAAAGTTTGCGAAAATAAATTTTGGTACCCGGTCCCGGGCGCGGCGTCGACCGTCCGATTCGCTCTATCGATGAAACTTGGGGAGCTCGAGAACCTCGGACGTTGAACGCCTCGAACAAAATTTTTGTGCGTTCGGGGTTCGAGAGTCGGAAAATTTTTCAATCACCCGAATAATTAAGAGTCGTGGTAGCGACTCGAGACAAGTACATTTACGAAGCGAATCGCACAAGACACTTTTACCAGAAGGACCGTGATTCTACTTGTTCTCAAAAATTGTTTCTTTAATATAAACTAAATTACAGCATTTTGGAGGTTCATTTAAATTCACGTATTTTTTAATTTTTTTTCTCTTTCGATCGTGATTAATTAAAACCTCGTAGCTTAAATAGTATCAAAAATATTAATGTTTTTTTTTCGTTGTGCCGAAATATTGAGCATTTTTTCGCACACATTTTGATGCGCAACTGTCTTTTTCGTAGTCGCTGTCTAGTGACACTAGTGAAATTAGTAAAACTCTGGTAAAATTCAATCGATCGTTGGATATGACAGCTAACCTTCAACCGTACTATATTGTTGAACATTCATCAGGTTATAAAGATCGCGGTTAGTTTTGATCGATTTTTGGTTACAGTGACTTTTATTATAATAAGAAAGTGATAGTACGAAAATAATAAAGTGCAATTCATTTCAATCATTTTTCGAACAGTGCTTAAACAAATATGTATTTTTTAT
The DNA here is from genome assembly GCA_963989365.1 of Rhimphoctona megacephalus. Lineage (NCBI taxonomy): Eukaryota > Metazoa > Arthropoda > Insecta > Hymenoptera > Ichneumonidae > Rhimphoctona > Rhimphoctona megacephalus. The sequence goes on from OZ022415.1 coordinate 13,192,750, forward strand.
TATTGTTAAGCCTGTAATTTTTATTTTCCACACGTATCTCTACAGCGGAGTCGAAAACGATACCTTTTCTCTTTTACCATGAAATGTTCCTCGAATGCAATAATAAGGTTTATTTAGAAACCGTTCTCCGTTTTTTTTTTAAAGCTAAGAGAATGGTGTACGATAAACTCGTATTCGACGATTATTTAATATCTTTGTCGTGAGGTTATAAAGATCGCGGTCAGTTTCAACTTTGGATTAAAGTGACTTTTATATATATAGATAGAAGAGTGATAATGCGAAAATAAAGTGTAATTCAATAAATAAACTTTTGCATAGTGCCTAAATAAATAATTTTTTTTTATTAACTCTAGCCCCAACAATCAAGAGACTCGGTAGAGTCTCGGGACAAGTACATTGACAGCTCTGTCGTCTGCTGGCCCGAGGCTCGCCGAGACTATACTTTCTCGAAACAAAACTTTTCGCGGTGGTGGGGGTAAAATTGGCACATCATTTTGTTCGTTTTCGAAGTTCACGAGTCGTTTGAGGCCTTGAAAATTGAACTGGAGATTCATTAAGAAATTATCTTTCGAATGAGCCCAAATTTAGTACGATCGGTGACGTAAATGCTGAGAAAAAACTTTGCACGGGCTCAAAATCACGCAAAAGTCACCTACACATTCAAGAATCAGACGTGTCTGTATACAACACCAAAGCCGGCTGAAAGTGTCTCTCAAGTTTCTGATTGGTTGATTCTGACGACACCCATATATATATAGCACTATCAAAGGCCTCATGTCCTCGCGGCTAACTTCACGGCGCTGTCGCAGACTGACGGCACATGAGACTTCCTCCACCTCGTCGCTATATATCAAGAGACTCGGTAGAGTCTCGGGACAAGTACATTGACAGCTCTGTCGTCTGCTGTCCCGAGGCTCGCCGAGTCTATATTATCTCTAAACAAGACGATTCGCGGTGGTGGGGGTAAAAATTTTATGACGTTTTCGCTAATTGTAGAGCCTAGGAGTTATTTGGCGGCTTCAAAAGCGAACTTTTGACTAATTGAGCGATGCTCTTTCGATTGAGCCTAAAATCAGCACGATTGGTTGCGTAATTGCTGAGAAAAAACTTTGCACAGGCTTAGGATTATGCTCGATTCTACTACATTCAAGAATTTGCCGCGTCTGTATATGCGCTCAGACGATACAATCAAAGGCGTTTTGATGCCCATCAAAACCCATTTCCATAAAAGCCGGTCTCCGGCAACGGAAGCAACGAGTTGCGATTGGTCACAACGACTCGTCTTTCCTCTGTACGGAGCCAACATAAAGTTTGAACGTTGTTTTGGTATAACGAAGTGCGGGACGCATGAGCAATTATATCGATAAATTTATAAAGAAAATCATTTCATGGTTCAGTGTGGTGATATTCGATCGATCGTCCATATGACAGCTGACCAATATCTTTTTTATCGCAGTCATGAGGTTATAAAGATCGCGGTCAATTTCAACTTTTGGTTAGAGTGGTGTTTATAGATAGACGAGTAAAGAGTGACTTTTATATAGATAGAATAGTGATGGTGGGAAAATAAAGTGTAATAATGAACCATTGAACAGTGTCTAAATAAATATTTTTTAAATTAAACCTAGCCCCTACAATTTTTTTCCAAACGTAAACTCTGCTACAACGGAATCGAAAATGATCCCTTTTCTCTTTTACCATCAAAATGTTCCCCGAATGCAATAACAAGGTTTATTTAGAAACCATTCTCTTCGTTTTTTCTGTTAACCAAGAGAATGGTGTATGATGAACTCATATTCGGTGAATATTTAATATCTTTGTCGTGAGGTTATAAAGATCGCGGCCAGTTTCAACTTTTGCTTAAAGAGACTTTTATTATAGATAGAAGAGTGATAGTGTAAAAATAAAGTGTGATTCAATAAATAAACTTTTGGACAATGTCTAAATAAATATATTTTTTTATTAACCCTAGACCCAACAATCCATTTATCTGAACGTAAACTCTAGAACGGAGTCGAAAACGGTGCCTGTTTACTTTTACCATAAAATGTTCCTCGGACGCAAAAATAAGGTTTATTTAGAAACCATTCTCTTTGTTTTTTTTTTTTTTTATAACTAAGAGAAAGGTGTATGATAAACGCGTATTCGGTGAATACTTAATATCTTTGTTGGGAGGTTATAAAGATCGCGGTCAGTTTCAACTTTTGATTAAAATGACTTTTATCATATTACCGATGGAAGAGTAATAGTGCAAAAATGAAGAGTGATTCAATAAATAAACTTTTGAACGGTGTCTAAATAAATATTTTTTTTTATTAACCCTAGTCCCAACAATTCATTTTTACGAACTTTAACTCTAGGACGGAGTTGAAAACGGTGCCTCTTCTTTTTTACCATAAAATGTTCCTCGGATGCAATATCAAGGTTTATTTAGAAACCATTCTCTTTTTTTTTATAACTATATAAGGGAATGGTGTATGATAAACTCATATTCGGTGAATAATTAATATCTTTGAACAGTCGTTAGGTTATAAAGATCGCGGTCAGTTTTATTTGATTAAAGTGAAACTTTAGGTTAACGTGATTTGAATATGTAGATAGAAGAGTAATAGAGTGCAAAAATAAAGTGTAATTCAATAAATAAACTTTAGAACAGTGCCTAAATAAATAATTTTTTTTTAACCCTAGTCTCAATATTCCAATTTTCCGAATGTAAACTCTACAATGGAGTCAAAAACGGTGCCTCTCCTGTGTTACTATAAAATATCCCTTGCATGCAATAGTACGGTTTATTTGGAAACTATTCTCTACGTTTTTTATATAACCGAGAGAATGGTGTATGATACCACTCTAGGTTTGAATTATACATAGTTTTAAACCATCCTAGAGTGGTTAAATACATGAAAATACTATTTGTACTTGCAACCCAAAATGGAATCAAGTGACGCGAAATAATTTTGAGCGAAACGATATTTGATTCGAGAAAAAAAATTCATAAGTACTTTACGAATTTTGTTTTCCCTATTGCTCATGAGATATAATTTGTGATCAATAAACGTTATAAAAGAAAAACTCATGTGGCACTTCGACCGAAATTCTTTTTTCCAATCACACTTTTGCTCTCGAAATTTGGTGCGCATACGTTTTAGGGTTCCGTACCCAAAGGGTAAAACGGGACCCTATTACTAAGACTCCGCTGTCCGTCCGTCTGTCTGTCTGTCCGTCTGTCACCAGGCTGTATCTCATGAACCGTGATAGTTAGACACTTGAAATTTTCACAAATGATGTATTTCGGTTGCCTCTATAAGAAAAAATACTAAAAAACAGAATAAAATAAATATTTAAGGAGGCTCCCATACAACAAACGTGATTTTTTGCCGTTTTTATAGATAATGGTACGGAACCCTTCGTGCGCGAGTCCGACTTGCAGTTGGCCGGTTTTTTTTGTTTCAAAATCTCGTCTCGTTATGATTACTTTTATTGAAAAACTTTCGGTGCATTCTGATGATATTGGAGTAATTTCTCGGTGTCATTTTTTATGGAATATTTTTCGATCCGTTGATCTGTTGGAATGGATGTTTCAGTGTAATATTTTTTCAAATTTTTTTACAAAATCAAAAAAAATTAAAGTTTTGGTACTTGTTCGTAGTTCTTTTATCAAGAGAATCGGTAGAGTCTCGGGACAAGTACATTGACAGCTCTGTCGTCTGCTGGCCCGAGGCTCGCCCGAGTATATTATCTCTGAATAAAACGATTTGCCGTGGTGGGGGTAAAAACTGAAATTCATTTTCTTTAATTACGAAGCTCAGGAGGCATATGATGATTTGAAAATTGAACTGGAGATTTATTACGAAAAAATACTTCGATTGAGCATTAAATCAGCACGATTGATGCCGTATTTGCTGAGAAAAAACTTTGCACAGGCTCAAGATTATGCTAACATCGAAGTATTGGCATGTCTATATACGATGCAATGAAAGGCCTGTTGACGCCTTCCGAGCTTGTGATTGACCATTCCGTTAGATCTTTCTCGTTAGATCTGCAGTTTTTATTTTTCACACTTAACTCTACGATGGAAACGAAAGCGATCTCTTTTCTCTTTCGCGATGAAATGTTCCTCGTATGAGATTTCATAAGGAATCATTCTTTTCATTTCTTTGATAACTATGAAATGATGTACGTTGAACTGATAATCATGATTGGTGTGAATCGATGTAAATTTGGAAAAGAAACTATAAAACTAATAATGAGTGTCAAAAAAATGTATATGGCAAAATTTGTTATTATCATGCCGAGTTTTGAGCAGTGTCAAATGAATATTTTTTTTAACTCTACACCGTTGACAATTTATTTTATTGGTCCCTTTCCTCTTTATTATAAAATGTTCCTCGCTTGCCATAATAAAGATTTGTACCATAAAATGTTCCTTGCATGATAATTGTTGGTCCATTTCAAAAGATTTTCGACGTCGCTTTTCTATCCAAAATATGGCGTAGAATCATCTCGCGTTTGATGAATTAATAGACAAATACACTGTCAACCTGCATCTGGATATATATGGACGCCTCTGGATGATAACCGTAGTAAGTAATGATATATCTTTATGTGAAAATGGCTTGTATAATATATCCTTATGTCAAAAGACTATGGCGGTATATAGACCATATCCTGGTATTATCAAAATTTGTATCTTCGGATTGCAACGAATACCTATAGACTCTGAAAATTCTGTGAAGCGACAAATGTACCAAGTATTTCCACTTCTTGGCTTCAATTGTAGCATTATGAATTGAACATTTTGTTATGAAAATTCTTCGGTTGCTCATTTGTCAATGGGATCAAAAATATTGTCTTTGGAACACCATGGATATATGCGATATTTCAGAATTTTGTTTGGCACAATATGCTCTATATATTTCACATCCCCGCTTTAGTTGTAGCATAATGAATTTTGAAAAATTGTTTCAGGAAGTCTTCCGATGTGTTTTTACTGATATTATCAAAATTTGTATAAATGAATTGTAATGAATACCTACAGACTTTGAAAATTCTGTGAAGCGACAGATGTGCCAAGTATTTTCCCTTTTTGGTTTCGATTATGGCATTAGGAATTGAAAATTTTGTTATGAAAATTCTTCGACTACTCATTTGTCGATGGGTTAAGAATTGCTGGCTTCAGAATGCCACGCATACATGCAAAATTTCAGAATTTTGTTGGGCCCAATGTGCGCTACATTTTTTCAATTCCCTAATTTAGTTCTAGCATAATGAATTTTGAAAAATTGTTTCAGGAAGTTTTCTGATGTTTTTTTACTGATATTATCAAAATTTATATCATTGGATTGCAACAGATACCTACAGATTTTAAAAATTCTGTAAAGTAACAAATATACCAAGTATTTCCACATTTTGGCTCCGATTGTTGGATTATGAATTAAAAATTTTGTTATGAAAATTCTGCGGTTGCTCATTTGTCAATGGGATCAAACTTATTGTCTTCGGAACGCCGTGAATATACGCAAAATTTCAGAATTTCATTTGGCTATATTGAGCTATATTTTATCACTTCCCCACTTTAGTTGCAGCATAATAAATTTTGAAAAATTGTTTCAGGAAGTTTCAGGAAGGATGTGTTTTTACTGATATTATCAAAATTTGTATCATTGAATTACAACAGATACGTACAGACTTTGAAATATCTGTGACGTGACAAGTGTGCCCAATATTTCCACTTTTTGGCTCGAATAGTGGCATTATTAGGACTTGAACATTTTATTATGACAATTCTTCGGTTGCTCATTTTTGGATGGGATTAAGATTTGGCTTTGAAAAGTAATGGCTACATGCAAAATTCATAAACTTTATTGAGCCCAATGTGTGGTATGCTTGAGTTGTGGCATGATTAATTCAAAAAATTGTCAGAAAGTCTTTGGTTCCTTTTTTTCTGGAAGTATACAAATTTGTTTCATTGGAACGCAACGTATACTTACAATCTTTGGAAATTTCCTGAAGCAACATGTGTGCTCAGTATTTCTACTTTTCGGCTCCTCTTGTGGCATAACGAATTGAAAAATATTTTCAAAAAGATTTGCTCTACGGATGCTCTGGTTGTGATGGTACGAAAATTTGCACGAAGATAATGCAACTGGTCCAACTCAACTCGATCCATTTTTTTGGGCATAGTATTGATCTAAGTTTACCCGCTTTGTTGAATTTATTGTTTTAAAATATCCATAACATACTTTGTGAACTTTTCAAAATTCAAAGATAATATCAAGAGACTCGGTAGAGTCTCGGGACAAGTACATTGACAGCTCTGTCGTCTGCTGTCCCGAGGCTCGCCGAGTCTATATTATCTCTAAACAAGACGATTCGCGGTGGTGGGGGTAAAAATGTTATGACGTTTTCGCTAATTGTAGAGCCTAGGAGTCATATGGCGGCTTGAAAAGCGAACTTTTGACTAATTGAGCGATGCTCTTCCGATTGAGCCTAAAATCAGCACGATTGGTTGCGTAATTGCTGAGAAAAAACTTTGCACAGGCTTAGGATTATGCTCGATTCTACTACATTCAAGAATTTGCCTTGTCTGTATATGCGCTCAGACGATACAATCAAAGGCGTTTTGATGCCCATCAAAACCCATTTCCATAAAAGCCGGTCTCCGGCAACGGAAGCAACGAGTTGCGATTGGTCACGACGACTCGTCTTTCCTCTGCACGGAGCCAACATAAAGTTCGAATGTTGTTTTGACATAACGAAGTGCGGGACGTGTGAGAAATTATATCGATAAATTTATAAAAAAAATCATTTCATTGTGCACTGTGGTGATATTCGATCTATCGTCCATATGACAGCTGACCAATATCTTTTTTATAACAGTCATGAGGTTATAAAGATCGCGCTCAATTTCAACTTTTGGTTAGAGTGGTGTTTATAGATAGACGAGTAAAGAGTGACTTTTATATAGATAGTATAGTGATGGTGGGAAAATAAAGTGTAATAATGAACCATTGAACAGTGTCTAAATAAATATTTTTTTAATTAAACCTAGCCCCTACAATGGTTTTCCAAACGTAAACTCTGCTACAACGGAATCGAAAATGATCCCTTTTCTCTTTTACCATCAAAATGTTCCCCGAATGCAATAACAAGGTTTATTTAGAAACCATTGTCTTCGTTTTTCTGTTAACCAAGAGAATGGTGTATGATAAACTCGTATTCGGTGAATATTTAATATCTTTGTCGTGAGGTTATAAAGATCGCGGCCAGTTTCAACTTTTGCTTAAAGAGACTTTTATTATAGATAGAAGAGTGATAGTGCAAAAATAAAGTGTGATTCAATAAATAAACTTTTGGACAGTGTCTAAATAAATATATTTTTTTATTAACCCTAGACCCAACAATCCATTTTTCTGAACGTAAACTCTAGAACGGAGTCGAAAACGGTGCCTGTTTACTTTTACCATAAAATGTTCCTCGGATGCAAAAATAAGGTTAATTTAGAAACCATTCTCTTTGTTTTTTTTCTTTTGATAACTAAGAGATAGTTGTATGATAAACGCGTATTCGGTGAATACTTAATATCTTTGTTGGGAGGTTATAAAGATCGCGGTCAGTTTCAACTTTTGATTAAAATGACTTTTATCATATTACCGATGGAAGAGTAATAGTGCAAAAATGAAGTGTGATTCAATAAATAAAATTTTGAACGGTGTCCCAATATATTTTTTTTTATTAACCCTAGTCCCAACAATTCATTTTTCCGAACGTAAACTCTAGGACTGAGTTGAAAACGGTGCCTCTTCTTTTTTACCATAAAATGTTCCTCGGATGCAATAACAAGGTTTATTTAGAAACCATTCTCTTTTTTTTTATAACTATATAAGGGAATGGTATATGATAAACTCGTATTCGGTGAATAATTAATATCTTTGAACAGTCGTTAGGTTATAAAGATCGCGGTCAGTTTTATTTGGTTAAAGTGAAACTTTAGGTTAACGTGATTTGAATATGTAGATAGAAGAGCGATAGAGTGCAAAAATAAAGTGTAATTCAATAAATAAACTTTAGAACGGTGCCTAAATAAACAATTTTTTTTAACCCTAGCCTCAATATTCCAATTTTCCGAATATAAACTCTACAATGGAGTCAAAATGGTGCCTCTTCAGTGTTACCATAACATGTCCCTTGCATGCAATAATAAGGTTTATTTGGAAACTATTCTCTACGTTTTTTATATAACCGAGAGAATGGTGTATGATACCACTCTAGGTTTGAATTATACATAGTTTTAAACCACCCTAGAGTGGTTAAATACATGAAAATACTATTTGCAATTGCAACCCAAAATGGAATCAAGTGACGCGAAATAATTTTGAGCGAAACGATATTTGATTCGAGAAAAAAAAATTCATAAGTACTTTACGAATTTTGTTTTCCCTATTGCTCATGAGATATAATTTGTGATCAATAAACGTTATTAAAGAAAAATTCATGTGGCACTTCGACCGAAATTCTTTTTTCCAATCACACTTTAGCTCTCGAAATTTGGTGCGCATACGTTTTAGGGTTCCGTACCCAAAGGGTAAAACGGGACCCTATTACTAAGACTCCGCTGTCCGTCCGTCTGTCACCAGGCTGTATCTCATGAACCGTGATAGTTAGAGACTTGAAATTTTCACAGATGATGTAATTTGGTTGCCGCTATAACAACAAATACTAAAAAACAGAATAAAATAAATATTTAAGGGCGCTCCAATACAACAAACGTGATTTTTTGCCGTTTTTATAGATAATGGTACGGAACCCTTCGTGCGCGAGTCCGACTTGTCCTTGGCCGGTTTTTTTTGTTTCAACATTTCGTTTCGTTATTGAAAAACTTTCGGTGCATTCTGATGATATTGGAGTAATTTCTCGGTGTCATTTTTTATGGAACACTTTCCTATCCGTTGATCTGTTGGAATGGATGTTTCAGTGTAATATTTTATCAAATTTTTTTACAAAATCAAAAAAAATTAAAGTTTTGATACTTGTTCGTAGTTCTTTTATCAAGAGACTCGGTAGAGTCTCGGGACAAGTATATTGACAGCTCTGTCGTCTGCTGGCCCGAGGCTCGCCCGAGTATATTATCTCTGAATAAAACGATTTGCCGTGGTGGGGGTAAAAACTGAAATTCATTTTCTTTAATTACGAAGCTCAGGAGGCATATGATGATTTGAAAATTGAACTGGATATTTATTACGAAAAAATACTTCGATTGAGCACTAAATCAGCATGATTGATGCCGTATTTGCCGATTTTATGCCATCGAAGTATTGGCATGTCTGTATAGGACGTAATGAAAGGCCTGTTGACGCCTTCCGAGCTTGTGATTGGCCATTCCGTTAGATCTTTCTCGTTAGATCTGCAGTTTTTATTTTCTACACTTAACTCTACGACGGAAACGAAAGCGATCTCTTTTCTCTTTCGCGATTAAATGTTCCTCGCATGAGATTTCTTAAGCAATCATTCTTTTCGTTTCTTCGATAACTATAAAATGGTGTACGTTGAACTGTTAATCATGATTGGTGTGAATCGATGTAAATTTGGAAAAGAAACTATAAAACTGATAATGAGTGTCAAAAAAATGTATATGGCAAGATTTGCTATTATCATGCCGAGTTTTGAGCAGTGTCTAATGAATATTTTTTTTAACTCTACACCGTTGACAATTTATTTTATTTGTCCCTTTCCTCTTTATTATAAAATGTTCCTCGCTTGCCATAATAAAGATTTGTACATCATAAAATGTTCCTTGCATGATAATTGTTGGTCCATTTCAAAAGATTTTCGACGTCGCTTTTCTATCCAAAATATGGTGTAGAATTATCTCGCGTTTGATGAATTAACGGGACAGACCTAGTTAGAATTTTCGAAAAATCGATTTTTTTTTATTTCATTTTCAAAAAGTAGAATCTCTTACGAACATTTTCTGCCCAGGTAAATGTAAATCGGACCATTATTCGCCGAAATACAAGACTTTGTAGCACGTCATGTCTGAGCCATGCAAACCGTACTCAAAACTTTAAGTGCGTTTTTCTCGAAACCATGTTTTTGAAGTCGGTGATCACTGTAGCTCGAGAACGGCTTTACCGATCGGGTTGAAATTTATATCACTTCTTCTATACATGGTAGTCCTCCATATGAACGAAGGATTTTTTTTTTGGATAATTATTTTTATTTTTAATAGCAAAAAATGGAACTGATATTTTGGTCAAAAAAATACTTTTGACTTTTAACGGCCGCCATTTTGTGAAAAATGGAAATTTTTCAAAACCCTTCGTTCAACCGGAGCATTATATCATTAACTAAAAATCCCCTCCGTTTTTTTTGTTTCAGATGAGCCGTTGCAGCGTGAGCTTGATCACCGCAAACCGTGTTTTTTTTTGCAGCGTCCTCGGCAATTGACGGTCACCAGCTTATTTCGATATGTATTGCGTTGAAAAAATTGCAACATATACATTACATATGTATCTTTTAAACGGAAGAACTTTTGTTGTGAATTATTTTATCGTTTGACCAAAAAAAAATCGGAAAAAAGGCCTTTTTTTGACGTTCCAACTAGGTCTGTCCCGTTAATAGACAAATACACTGTCAACCTGCATCTGGATATATATGGATGCCTCTGGATGATAAACGTAGTAAGTAATGATATATCTTTATGTGAAAATGGCTTGTATAATATATCCTTATGTCAAAAGACTATGGCGGTACATAGTCCATATCCTGGTATTATCAAAATTTGTATCTTCGGATTGCAACGAATACCTATAGACTCTAAAAATTCTGTGAAGCGACAAATGTACCAAGTGTTTCCACTTCTTGGCTCCAATTGTAGCATTATGAATTGAACATTTTGTTATGAAAATTCGTCGGTTGCTCATTTGTCAATGGGATCAAAAATATTGTCTTCGGAACACCATGAATATATGCAAAATTTCAGAATTTTGTTTGGCTCAATATGCTCTACATTTTTTCACATCCCCGCTTTAGTTGTAGCATAATGAATTTTAAAAAATTATTTCAGAAAGTCTTCGGATGTGTTTTTTCTGACATTATCAAAATTTATATCTTTGGATTGCAAAGAATGCCTTCAGACTTTGGAAATTGTGTGAAGCGACAAATGTACCAAGTATTTCTACTTTTTGCCTCCGACTTTAGCATTATGAATGGAAAGTTTTGTTATGAAAATTCTTCCGCTGCTCATTTGTCGATGAGATCAAAATTATTGTCTTTGGAATGCCATGAATATATGCAAAATTTCAGAATTTTGTTTGGCTCAATATGCGCTCTATTTTTTCACTTCCCCACTTTAGTTGTATTATGAATTTTGTAAAAATGTTTCAGGAAGTCTTCTGATGTGTTTTTACTGATATTATCAAAATTTGTATAAATAAATTGTAATGAATACCTACAGACTTTGAAAATTCTGTGAAGCGACAGATGTGCCAAGTATGTTCCCTTTTTGGTTTCGATTATGGCATTAGGAATTGAAAATTTTGTTATGAAAATTCTTCGACTACTCATTTGTCGATGGGTTAAGAATTGCTGGCTTAAGAATGCCACGAATACATGCAAAATTTCAGAATTCTGTTGGGCCCAATGTGCGCTACATTTTTTCAATTCCCTAATTTAGTTGTAGCATAATGAATTTTGAAAAATTGTTTCAGGAAGTCTTCTGATGTTTTTTTACTGATATTATCAAAATTTGTATCATTGGATTGCAACAGATACCTACAGATTTTGAAAATTCTGTAAAGTAACAAATGTACCAAGTATTTCCACATTTTGGCTCCGATTGTTGGATTATGAATTAAAAATTTTGTTATGTAAATTCTGCTGTTGCTCATTTGTCAACGGATCAAAATTAATGTCTTCGGAACGCCATGAATATATGCAAAATTTCAGAATTTCGTTTGGCTCTATTGAGCTATATTTTATCACTTCCCCACTTTAGTTGCAGCATAATAAATTTTGAAAAATTGTTTCAGGAAGTTTCAAGAAGGATGTGTTTTTACTGATATTATCAAAATTTGTATCATTGAATTACAACAGATACGTACAGACTTTGAAATATCTGTGAAGTGACAAGTGTGCCCAATATTTCCACTTTTTGGCTCGAATAGTGGCATTATTAGAACTTGAACATTTTATTATGAAAATTCTTCGGTTGCTCATAGTAGATATACAAGGGGGTTTCTAGATACAGATTCCTGTTACCGACACTTACCGACCCCTTAGCCAAGACACGAACCCCTTCTAGAACCTTCCAGAAACTTCTGGAACTTTCTCGAAGGTTCGATGATGACATCATGCGTCCCCTCTCGAAACGTCAAGGTCAATGAGAGTCGCAAGATAGAGGTTGTTCCTTCTCGAAGGTTCGATGATGACGTCACGCGTCTCTTCTCGAAGGTTCGATGATAACGTCACGCGTTTCTTCTCGAAAGTTCGATGATGACGTCAGGATCAATGAACGTCAAGGTCAATGAGAGTCGCAAGATAGAGGTCGTTCCTTCTCGAAGGTTCGATAATGACGTCAATGTCATTGAGGATCAGTGTCAGCGGAGGGTAATGAGGGCGACAAGACGACAGGATGTTTATACTGCACGTGTGAAAGATGTATCGGTATATATAAACGGTATCAAATTTCAAATACGCAGTGGCAAGATTTATAACATAAACAGAATAAGGTGATATCGGCTGTGTGTGTGATATAGCTTATACGCCCCTCTTACATGCAAAACTTATAATTCCAAAAAATTGGACGCAAATAATTTTGTTTATACTCCACGTGTGAAAGATTAAAGACAATATGCCTAACCTTGGTAGACGCATAGGGGTGGGGGTACACGATGACAGCCCTCTCGAAGTTTCGATGATTTCCTGCCAGAGGTTAGCTACAAAGGGCGAGAAGTTCGATTCTTGAAACATTCAACAATTGTTCTTCGAGTGATGCTAAGCATCCAAAAAAAAACGGTGTGAATTAAAAGAAAGATTGGAGCTACTATTGAAAAATATTAAAGAGGTGAAAAATTTGCTTGAAGTGAGATTGCAAGTGAATCAACTTACGAAAGAATTGGAAAGTTTGGATTTAATATCAAAATAACATGGATCTATCGAAAATCAACAAAGTGGGGCGATTGGACAACTTTCTTCCGACTAAGAAGATGTCTGAACTGAAAGTGGCAAAAAGTACATAGTCAACGATCTCCGTACCGTGCAGACAAAATATGGAATCAGAATAATAGCTGACCTCAATGGCAAATTCTGTGTGTTCTTACCTGCTAGAATAGCTAAGGTCTTGACCGAAGATGCAATTTACCTGGAGGAATTGACAAGTGCAGCCCACCAGGTTCGTTTGCAGATGGAGTATCAGGGTGGAGAATATAACCAAATCGAATTCCAATATTTGGCAGAAAAAAAAAATTAATGATAAATAATTTCTTTCCACCAATATACTGTAATAAATATTTATAAGTGATATTATAATATTTAAATACTGTAATAAATATTTATAAGTGAAAATATATGATTTCACCTACATCTTCCTGTACTTTTATGTAACACCATTAATTGATTACGTAATCTTGTACTTAATCTTTTATAATGTAAACACTGTATTCAACACATTATTTATCATATGAATTTATATTATATCAATTCAAATAAAATTCAAATAATGAAAGGTAAATAAATACTTGGAGATGAAGTTGTATCAAATGTGTGTGATTATTAAACCCATTGACCAAAAATAAAAAATAAAAATTATCTTGAGTTTTCTTTTGCTATAAGCCCATTTGAAATAAGAATAAAAGGATTACATTTAAAAAAACAAATAACTGTATTGAGTATGAAAGATAAAAAAAAAAAAATCCTCATTTCTTTAAAGCCTAACAACTCAGTTATACGTATCTCTGCGTATCGCCATATCTCTCTCACTCATACACACTTAGTTTATATTTTCTTCGAATCTCTGCCCTTGCTCTCTCATACGCATGCTTTGTTTATTATTTGCTTCGGGATAAGGACGTGTTATAATGCGTTATTTCAAACTCTGGCACAGCTCTTGATTTTTACGCCTCTACTATATATATATATATATATATATTAAGAGCTACGGTAGCGGTTCGACGTCAAGTGTTTATATCTATATATACACACAGGGTATGATTTACAAAAGATTTAGTTGAAATATAATCGAATGGCGTTATTTTTTATTATCACCATCGTACATATAATATGAATGTATTATCCCCCTGTATTAATTTATGCAAAAAAAAAATTGAAAATAGCAAAATACTATAATGGAAATACAATAAAAAATATAAAGCGAAATAACAAATTATGAGGGGGAGGAGCTGACTGCGGATAGTAATTTAAATTTTTTTAAAAAAATATTCATTGTCGGTTTTTTCGAGGGTAGCGGTCACCCCCTGATACTGCATGACAGCGGCAGTATCTGGAGCCAATCTCATCACTTGAATGAGGCTCATAATGAGATCTGCTAATTCCTCAATTTGGTGTTGATTGATCCCCGCAATCCACTCATTTGGGATTGTAACTGAGAAGTCAGCCGTCTCCATTTTCTATAACAGATTCAAATGGACGACCGATTTTAATTGTTTTTTGCTTTAACTTGTAGGTACCTTTTATCGAAACAGTTTTACTTACTGTCACTTTTTGCTAGTTTAATCGCGACTAGCGTTGTTTAATCAGCCACTGGTTTAATCACCGCTGAGTTGGTCCAATATTTTTTTTTAATTATAAACAATGGATTTTAATCTAGAAAAAGAAATTATCAGAGACTATTCATTTGTTTTCTATAGAAGTTTCTAGTTCTTGATTACAAATCTCGAACACACTCACCACTTTACTTATTTTGCACTGTAGTCAAATTACGACTGATGGAACACACTATCTGATTCTTTTACTGGTCAGTTGCTGACTAAATGAGACTACGATACTCGTACTGGTCAAAGTCGTAAGAATATATAAACAATCACCATGATCGAACACTCTCGAATATTTGTCACCATTAGTATTTATGTTTTAGTCAATGGACCTCTGTACGTTATAGTAGAAACTTCTAGGCAAAGGAATCGAATAATAATTTTCACTCGTTGTCCCCTAAGAGTGTTCCGTAAAAAGGTTAATCCCCCCCCCCCCTTCACCCTCTTTATCCCCTCCACTACTGAAACCAAACTTAAAGGATTGAAGAAATTACTTATCCGTTCGCGTTCTATAAAAAGGGTCCTCACAAAACTGGAGAACGCAGTCAATTCTTCACCGTGTTATTATTCGTTTAATAGGAAAGATTATAAACAATGGATTCAGAAAGATGTCTCAAGCTTATAGATATTATGGAGAGAGCTTATAGGCTTCTTGAAAATAAATCTTCATCAATTGAAATCGAGAAGTGGTTGACATTTGGCACGCGAAATATTAGGCTACTAAACAAAATATTAAGAAGTGCTTCAACAGTTGGAGAAAAAATGAGAATATTATCAACCATCGGAATTCTGAAATCTTTAACAGCTAAATTTAAATTTTCTCATAAAACTGGCGATGGTGTACAACAACGAAGACAAAGAAGAAGCGATCGGGTGCAGTGGGTAGATTTAGAAAAGGCATTTCAGGGACGAATTAGAACCGGGGCCGTCATCAATTTACAACACAAAGATTTGCTACATTTTCTGGTAGACTCTAAAAAGCTAATTATCACTAGAGTAAAGAATGCTTTACAGAAAGGAGAAAATTTAAAAGTGAACGTTGTATTATGTTGTAAATTCAACATAGTAAAAAGTGATACAATTATTGAAGAGAAAAAATTTTTTATTACCAAAAATGAAATCATCCTACGAGCAACAGATTTAAATGTGTGGTTTAATGAACATGTAAAAGATAAGTTATTGGTAAAGACTGAAGAGTTCCAGGAAAAAGATTCTGGCTGGTCATTAGTTGAAATCGTAAATCTTTCAGTGAATATAAACAGATATGTACCATTGCGAGGTGGTTCCTCCACTTACACACAGCTACCCAAGTTTATTAGAGACAAAAAGGCTGTTGTAAACATCAAAAGCAATGATCCCTACTGTTTTCTTTGGGCAGTCACAGCAGCTTTATTTCCAACGTATAACAATTCTACTGCAACAAGTTCGTATCCACATTTCAGCTCAGTACTACAATATGATGGTTTGACATTTCCAATATCTCTAGATAGCATTTCCAAATTTGAGAAATTGAATGATCTTTCGATTAACATTTATGGTATAGAGCGCGATGAGAGAAAGAAAAATAAGGTGATAGTACCAATTTATTTGAGCCAACGAAAGTCAAATAAGCCCACCATTCATCTTCTTGTATTAGAAACTGTAATTGATATCGGTGATGCCGATGATGATTATGCTGGTGATATGTTTAATAATAGAGTGTTTCATTTTGCATGGATTCGAAACTTATCACGATTGGTAAAATCGCAAATTTCCAGACACAAATGTCAAACTTGGCTTTGTGATCGATGTTTGAATCACTTCAATTCTGAAAAATATTTACATCAACATATACTTGATTGTGTTAATATAAATAAAAGTCGGGTTATTCTTCCTGAATATTGTGATCAGATTGTAGAATTTAAAAACTTCCGACATAAAGAAGATGTACCATTTTGTATCTACGCTGACCTTGAATGCTTATTACAACCGATCGTTGAAGCAACAAAAAACACAACGTTCTATCAAAAGCATATTCCATACAGTATTGCATATTATTTACATTGTACATTTGATGATTCGATTTCTAAGTTTAAAATTAATCGAGGGGAAAATTGCATTGAATGGTTCATGAACGAGCTGAAAAACTTGGCTGAAACGTTGGACGTTCATTTTCAAACAATAGTACCGATGGAACCCTTGAACCTTGATCAAGTAAATGAATTCAATTCTGCGAAAACTTGTCATATTTGTGAAAAACCATTTACCAGCGAAGATAAAAAGCATCATGACCATTGTCATTTCACAGGAAAGTTTCGCGGTGCTGCACATCCAGCCTGTAACTTGAATTACAAAAATTCACACGCTATTCCTGTGATTTTTCATAACTTATCTGGATACGATTCTCATTTTTTAATCAAAGCATTAGCTACATCATTTAAAGGTCAAACTACCCTCTTACCTGTCAACAAGGAAAAGTACATATCTTTCACTAAATATGTAGAAGGAACCATCATAAATTTCCGTTTTATTGATTCATTCCGCTTTATGTCTAGCAGTCTTGAAAAATTGGCGTTATGTTTGACAGATGAACAAAAAGTAATTACACGAAAATACTGTAATAATCCAGAAGAATTCCAATTGTTGACAAGAAGAGGAGTATTTCCATATGATTATGTAGATAGTTAGGATAAACTTGAAGAAAAACATCTACCAAGCATTGAAAATTTTTATTCCAGATTAAATGATGAGGATATTTCTCAAAATGATTATTCACACGCGTGTGATGTCTGGCATACTTTTGATGTTAAAACATTAGGCGAATATTCAGATCTATATTTACAGACTGATGTTCTCCTTTTAGCTGATATTTTTGAAAATTTTCGGTGTAATTGTCGCTCAACTTATAATTTAGATCCTCTGCATTATTACACAGCACCCGGCCTTGCATTTGATGCCATGCTTAAGGGGACCGTATGGTCTAGAGCACGAAAATTTCACCTATTTTCACGATTTTTTTTTTGCCTTAAAAAATTTAAAAATCGATGTTTTAACTTTTCGGGTTTATTACTACCTTTATTAAGTATACAAAAAAAATTTTTTTTAATTTTAAAAACAGTGTTTATTATCATATAATTGGCATTGAAGACGACCCTCTCGAAAAATCCGACCCGGACGGTGAAGATCGATCCGAGACTTCTACTCATCTGAAACACAAAATTCAAGAAGATTCTTAAGGCATCTTCTCACTTTAAGCGCCTCAAAAATAGGCTGTTTTTGCGATTTTTTTTCGAGGATTTTTGCTTAAAATTATGGGATAAAACGGATCCTATGTAATAAACACATCTTTCAAGTACATGAAAAAATTTTTATTTTATTTTTTTAAACAATTATTATAATACATCAGTAGCATTGAAAAACCCGTGTAAAAATGTTATGGTCGTGGCTTGTTGATGGTATCTCCGAGACGGGTCGTCTGAAACAAAAAAATAAAACTGTTTTAGATTCAGTATGTCAGTGGCTATAGCGCATATCATCAGATTTTTGATATTCGCGAAAATAACAAAATGGCGCACGTTTTTCGAAAAAGTAAAAAAAAACCACGATTTTTTTGCAGTTTTTTGTAAAAAAAAAATTCTTAAAATCAAAATTTAAAAAATCTGATGATATGCGCTATAGCCATAACTATGAAGCATATGTCATTCAAATTTCATGACAATCGGCCGGATAGTTTCCGAAATTTCATCAACAAAGCACCGAAAAACCTTGTTTTGAGATAACTGCGTTTAAAGTTTTGGAGGGATCGCCGGGTACTCTCAGGTAGTCACCTAACGGTCGCCAAAAAATGTAGTTAGACTCGTCCGATCTTTATGAAATTTCGAGATGACATTTTTGAAGATATGTACTTTCAAAATTAAAAAAAAAAAAAAAATCGATTTTTTTAAAATTCCAAAGTGAGAAGACGCCTTAATCAGAAAGAGTGCAGTTATGGTCGGGACTAGAACAAATCGAAAAAATTAAAAATTGACAAAATGGCGCGCTTTTGAAAAAAAATTCGTAAAATCGGGTTTTTTTTCACTAGTTTTTTAGTATAAACAATAAGAAATTATTTAAATAAAATTATGATTGTAGTTCCGACGATAGCCATACATGTTGTGAACAACATATCCAAATTTCAAGTGATTCGGTTGAATAGTTTTTTTGTTTTCACCTGCGCAGTGCCGAAAAAAGTCGTTTCGAGATAAATGAGTTTAAAGTTTGAGGTACAGATATTTTCAAAAATTGAGCAAATTTTGAATACTTACAGTTAATCCGCGATTCCGGCACCATATAGGATTCCTTCGGAACGTTCATAATTCAAGATTTCCTCACTCCTTTCATTTCTTCGAGCTGTCCGAGCCTCTTTGGAGTTGTCCGTGCTCCTACGGTTGGCGCTCGATACTCGCAGCTCGTCTCGGTTTTGCGCTAGTTGCTCCGCTTGTGGCCCGATTGTTATGCCCATGGTCTCCATTATTTTCAATAGGGATGCAAATCCTTCATTGAATATGCAAGCGGAAATGTGAGTGGCAATATCAATGATTTTTTTTTCGGCAAACAGATGTTTCGGCGCAAGGTGCCACACGCAAGCATTGAAACTTTCGTTATTGTTCTGCGTATTACTGCCAATACACCTTTCCAATAAAGTCTCTGCTGTCAATTCTTCATAAATTGGTTTTAATATCTCTTGTGCTTCATCGCACAGAGCAGGTGGGTGCTCGTAGGTATCTAAAGTACCTGCAGCCTCACTTTGACGCCACTTGCACCACGATTCGGAACCTGGAGGACAGTACGAGTGTTGCGGATTTTCATCTGTTGAAATTTTGTGATAATATGCTGCCCATATTTCACTTCTCATCCCTTCAGTCGAATCTGAATTACGTCTAATTGCTAGACCGTAATAAGTTGACAGCTCTTGCAATAATTTATTCGTCAATTGTTGACGCTTCGGTGTTTTATTTATCGATTTCCGCTGTGTCTTTTTTCCCTCTTCTTTTTCTGTCAATTTCTTTGTTGCTTTCTTTATTTGTGCATGTTTTTTTTCGCATCAACAGCACGTTTGTACAAACGTTTTTTAACATGCAAAACACATTCTTTTTTGCAAACTAAAAAATCATCCCCGTAAGGCTTTGTGTCCAATAAGGCTTTGAACGTTTTCGTGTCGCGGACCGCTCTCTACCTGCGTTATGGGCTGTAGAAGCTGTAATATTGAGAATTTCCGCATGAAAATTTCACAGTATATTCTTGAGATACTATACTTTCGACATATCGAAAAAAAAAAAATCGATTTTTTCAAATTTCTAGACCATACGGTCCCCTTAAATATACTGGTATCGCAATAGATCTCCTACTTGACATTGATATGGTGATGTTTGTTGAAAAGGGTATCCGAGGTGGTGTAGCCCAGTGTTCAAATAGATAAGCAAAAGCTAACAATAGATATATGGAGCAATCCTTCAATCCACAGGAAGAAGAATCCTACTTAATGTATTTTGATGTTAATAATTTATACGGAGCAGCTATGAGTCTTTATTTACCCTATAGCTCATTTGAGTGGGTATCAAATTTCGAGCAACTGAATGTTTGTAACGTATCAAACGAATCTTCTGAAGGTTATATACTTGAAGTTGATTTAGAATATCCGTGTGAACTTCATGAATTACACAAAGACCTACCTCTATGTCCTGAGCATTACGTACCTCCTAGCCCAGAATCCAAGCAATGTAAATTAACTACTACCTTGTTTTCCAAAGAAAAGTATGTAATTCACTACCAAGTTTTAAAGCAATGTTTGAGTTTGGGCATGAAATTGACTAAAATTCATAGAGTTCTGAAATTCAAACAAGCACCGTGGCTGAAAAAATATATAAATTTGAATACCGAAATGAGGAAAAAATCCAGGAACGATTTTGATAAAAACTTTTATAAATTGATGAACAATGCAGTTTTTGGAAAAACCATAGAAAACGTTCGAAAGTATAAAAACGTTAAACTAGTTACCAAATGGAATGGGAGGTACGGTGCAAGAGCCCTTATTGCTAAACCCAATTTCAATAGTTGTACTGTTTTTGATGAGGACATGGTCATAATTGAATTGAACAAATCAACGATTACACTGAACAAGCCAATATACGTAGGGTTTTCTATCCTTGATCTGTCCAAGACATACATTTATGACTTTCATTATAATTATGTGAAGAAAAATTTTGGTGACCGGGCAAAATTGATGTACACAGATACGGACAGTCTTCTGTACCATTTTACTGTCCCTGATATATATGAATCCATAAAATGTAATCTTGATAAATTTGATACGTCTGACTATCCTGTAAATAATGTATATAAAATGCCTCAGGTGAATAAAAAAGTTATAGGATTGATGAAGGATGAAAACAATGGAAAAATAATGACTGAATTTATAGGTTTAAGAGCAAAGTTATATTCGTTCAAAGTATTAGGGGAAAGCACAGCAAAAAAACGTGCCAAGGGCGTCAAAGGATCCACTTTAAAAAAGATTGTATTCAAGGATTACCTTGAGTGTGCTTTCAATCATCAGAATTTGGTGAAGAGTCAAAACCTAATTCAAAGTAAGAAACATGAGGTTTATACGTTTAAGCAGAACAAGATAGCGCTTAGCTGGAATGACAATAAGCGAAATATATTTCCTCATACAACCGACACGCTTCCATGGGGATATCAAACATGTAAATAAACTGTACCAAAACAGATGTATATAAGGTGTGAATAAATACAGAATTTTCATACATAATTTTTATTCATTTCGAAGGTCTTACAAATCTCTTAAGAGAGATCTAGTATATACGTGTATATATATATATATATATATATTGTAACGGGGCGTACTCTCCGGAGCCCCGCTACCTCCAGCGACGCCATCTACCAAGGATATCTGAAACAAAATATATAAATAATAATAACAATTTTCAACAATTTATTCAATAATACAATAAACAAACAATAGATGGACTTGTTTCTCATATATGATAAATAGGGTACGGGATAATAAATAAGAGGATAAATGGAAGGAAAGTATTCTTATTCTGCTTTTCGATACAAGATCCAATACGGATTCCTGACCGAAACGCTAGTGGGCACCTAAACAGAATTTCTGTTAGAAGGAGTTAACGAAACGTTGAGTAAAGGAATTAATTGAGGAACTTAAGGAAAGGAAAATAGGAATTGTGCATCTTTTCGATACAAGATCCGATACGGATTCCTGAACGAAACGCTAGTGGGCACCTAGACAGATTTTCTGCCAGAAGGAGTTAACGAAACGTTGAGGAAAGGAATTAATTGAGGAGATTAAGAAAAAGGAGTACAAAAAGTGCCAAATCAAACGACGAGAGCCGGAGAACTGACTCGGCGGTAAAACAAAGGCAACTTTGCTTATACAGCCAAGACAGCGCTTAAGCGATCGCCTTTAGATTTGGAATAAGGATAAAAAGGGATTCATTAATGATGATAAATTAAAAACTTACCAGAAATAAATCCAATCCTGCCAAAACCAGTTTGTTGAGAGCGTAGAAAGCGTAGAGAGCGGACCGTTCATTTGTTGCTTAAAGATTTCTTGTAGATTTTCCTTATCGATCTGGATCTCCTTCGGGACGTATCTGCCAGGGGATTTCAAAAAGTATTAATAAAAATAATAGAAATAATAAATTGAGGAACTGGGAAGGGAGTAAGAATCTCAAGGACCGGGAGTAAAGATTTAAAAATCTCAGAAAGAGGAAATTGAGAGTCGGAAAGATTCTCCAGACTCAACAATTAAGAATTGGGAGTATAGACGGAATCACTGCAAACTGCGTCAGTTTGAGTAAATTAAGGAAAAGGAATAAAATAATAAGGAATAAGGAACAAAAATCGTGTCACAGCGGTGACGGCTCACACACACAACAACATAACAACAGAAAACGGCGAGAAAAACGAAAATTGTATTCGAAAAACACAGTAACTGCACACTTTTGTCCAAAACAACAATAGAAACAAACGCGAGTCCAAGATAACACTCATATTTATTGAATTTGTTAATAATTTTAAAATTAAGTCGAGAGGAAGTCACCACACATACACAACAACACTACCGTATCACGAAATAAAACGCAGATAAATCACAAAATAGTACCACAATTAAAACAACACTTCACAAATTTGTTTAATGCACATACACGAACAAACGCGGCGTCATTAGAACATTGAAATTTTAATAATTGTATAATTATCGCGAAAACAAAATCTGACTCGAACGCGAGAGACACACGTACACGGGGGCAGCCATATTGTCAAGCACGAATCGAAAATATCATCGATCGGACTATTGATCCGCGGCGCCACCGTATAAGCGGAGAATTATGTAAAGTCACCAGCGTAACTAGAAAGCATAGACTCTGAAGTTGTCATAGTCAGAGAACTAGGGAAATTTATCGAGAATATTCTCACAATCACCGCGTATAAATTATTGTACATTAGAATTTAAGAATATTATTATTGTAAATGGGAAATTGGGGGTTGAATGAATAAACATATATTTGTAAATGATTTATTCCTAACATACGGTTTTAATTAATTTATTCCTTATTCGAGTCCTGAACCTACATAAAAATTATATTGAAAAATTCCACAAACGTTTCATTTGGCGCCCAACGTGGGGCTCGATAAGATTAAAGAAAAACTCGGTTAGGAACAAATCACATACAAATTAAAGTCGAAATCAAAAAACTGAAATTAAAATTTTCTTTTATTATTATTATTATTATTTATTCACAAAATAATTTATTAAATTGAAACTAAGAAAGAATAGTCTGAAAATAAGAACAAAAATGTCGTCAGAAGAGAAAGATACTATGCAGTGGGAATCGACGTCAGCAGAGGCGCTGTTAGACGCGGCGAAAAAGAGAAACAAACCGGAGATGGGTCGAATCTCAAATATACAGCCTACAGAGGAGGAAAATAACCAGGGACAGGTAACTTTTAACATCGATGAAGAAAATGGCACAACGGATATGCAAAAAGAGATAGATGAGTCAATTCAATTAATGCTAAGAGAGATAAAAGAATTAAAAAATGAACAAAACAGAGAAAGGATTATGACGACTTCAAATATTAACGATTTAGATGAGAAATGTGTCTTAAGATGTCGGCAAACACAAGAACTCTCTCGTCAAGAATTTCAAGACGAAATAGATAGAGTGGTGGCCCAAACAGACAGAAAACTCACCATATCTCAAGATACATGCAGGACGAATTTGGAAGCCATGGATAATGACAGAAAAGCAGATTTCGATGACCTGGAGAAAAAATTACAAGAAGCAATGTGTAGCTTAGCTAAATTTCAAGAGGTTTCAAAAGGTACTTTATCCTTAGCCAAGAATAATAAGGCACGGATTGAGGTTTGTGAGGAGGAAATAAGAACTAAACTCTCACAAACCATGAGCATAACCCAAGGGGGACTCAACATGAGTCAAATGTATGCTGCCAAACAACGACCTCCAACTTTCAATGGTGATGGAAGAGAACGACCAATACGGTATCTTAAGGAGTTCCAACAATTTTGGCGGATTACCGGAAATACCGATTTGCACTACCTTATCAGTCAATCTTTGAAAGACGCAGCTAAGGATTGGTGGCGAGTAATCGAAGATGATGTACACACAATCGACGACTTTTCTCAAAAATTCAAACTGAGATATTGGAGTCGAGAAATTCAAGACAAGATAAGTCGAAATCTTGAATTCGGGGCGTATGAATTTGATGGCCACAAGGCAACGCGGGCTGAATACGCGACCCGAATATTTGGCAACGCTAAGGACCTCAGTAAGAATTTAACCAATGAGGAAATTATTCGTTATTTGAGTAATCATTTCAACGAAACAGTGAGGTCAGCCGTACAAATTGGCACGGTTAAAACAATTGAGGGTTTTCTTGAGCTACTGGAAAGTCTTGATGGAGCAGGACCACTCAATGCTCAACGAGGCAAGAGCAATGCGAATCAAGGAGGATTCCATAATAACCCGGTTCCACAAAAGAATTCCCAAGGACAAGGGCGTTTACCGAGTAACAACAATTACCAAGGGAATCAATGGAGAGGACAAACAAACCAAGGGTGGGGAAATAAACAGTGGCAAAATACCAACAATCCACCACAACAAAAATGGCAACCACCACAGAACAACATGCCAAACATGACAGCTCAACCCTGGGGAAATCAAGGATGGAGTCAAAATACAAATTCAGGCCAAAATCCTTTGGAGTGGACATCTCCAACCTCGCAAGCGCTACAAGAAGCCTCTCCTAAGAGCCAAGGCGGCCCATACGTTGGTCAACCAAACCCATATATCAAAAGTAATCAGGACCAGGGAAACGCTTAACCGTTGCGCCCGAAACTATGGCAGTGCAATTAACAGATCCACAACGAGGCGCAACGGAAGAAGAACTCATAGAAAAAGAATTAGAAGAAACTAGAAAACGAAAAAAACGTAATGAAAATAAGAGAATGAAAAAGAAGATAAAGAAGAAGGAAGAAACGGAAATCAAGAACAACATCGACTCAGTGGAAGGAAAAGAAATAGTGGTTTTGAAAAATCTCAAAGTCACTGAAGGATCAAACCAGAAGAACGAAGAACGAGGGAATTCAAGAAAGAACACGGGAACAATCGAATCACAATATGAAAGCCCAAGAGATTATTTGATGGAAGATGGATTGACGAAAGTTAAGGACAATGACATGTTTCCCAAATGTCCCGTGCTAACTATTGGACTGGAGGGAACCGAGGTTGAGATGTTACTCGATAGTGGCAGCGAAATCTCATGTGTGTCACAAGACTATTACGACCAATTTGAGTCGGAATTCCGAGGATGCCCAAAACTCCCTGTTGTCGGTGGAGAAGTGCGAGGAGCGTTTAGCGGAAATAAAAGCCGTATAAAACAGCAAGTCTTAGTAGAAGCACATGTCGAAGGAGTTAAGGGGTTTCTCCAGCTAATGATTGTACCGAAGCTAAGGAGAGACGCTCTACTCGGTATAGACGGAATGCTTTTATTAAAAATTCACATTGACACGGGTGACGGAGTAATACGCGTCAATAATCACGTCGCGCTTCAATTAAGCGGGGGACTATGGATTAAACCCATCGAAAGGTCAGAAATTGAACCACGGATAGTCATGGAAATCGTCCAAGCTTCAACAACGGAAGAGGAAATACTAACGGAAGACCAAGTAGATGGGAAGTTGAAGGAAACAGAAAATCTGCCAGATAATTTGAGAGGCCGTTTCAAAGATTTAATCTATCGGTACAGGCACATCTTCACGAAACGGCCAGGAAAAATGTCGGCGTACGTCCACAAACTGGTGATGAAGGACCCGGAACCATACATGCACCGGTCTTATCCGATCCCCATGCAGTACCGCGAAAAAGTAAACCAGGAAATCCAAAGAATGCTTGGGCATGGGGTCATCGAACGAGCCACAAGTCGTTTCATAAATCCTATGGTCACCGTCATCAAGAAGGATGGTTCCGTTAGGCTCTGTTTAGACGCTCGACAGCTGAATCAGTATCTGGTGGAAGACCACGACTCCGCACCACCCACAGATGAAATTTTTCAACGCTGTGGGGGAATCAAGATCATGTCAAGCCTCGACATGACCAGCAGTTTTTGGCAAATTCCGCTACACGAGGAATCACGAAAATATACTGCGTTTCTGCACGAAGGAAAGTGCTATCAATTCACAGTAACTCCCTTCGGTCTGAAAACAAGCACCGCAAGTCTAATTAAAGGATTGGATATCGTCCTGCAAGATATGGGCCAATCAGTTATCAATTTCGTGGATGATCTCTTGTGCGTGTCAAAAAGCCCAGAAGAACACTTAAATCATCTCGAGGCCCTATTTCAACGCATTCACGAGCACGGCATGACGTTGAATTTTAAAAAGTCATCATTTTTTCATGAAAAAGTCGCGTTCCTGGGTCATATTCTAACGACCGAAGGAATAAGGCCACAACCCGAGAAAATACAGGCGATACACGAGTTCCCAACGCCAACAAACCTCAAACAATTAAGAGGATTTTTGGGACTCGTAAATTTCTACACAAAATTTACCAACAAACATGCCGCCGAAACAGTCCCACTCCTCGAGTTATTAAAGAAGGATGAAAAATGGGATTGGAATGAAAGACGAACAATAGCGTTTGAAAGGGTAAAACAGCTGTTCACTGATAGTGTGATATTAAGGCACGCCGACACAAAGAAACCGTATATCCTCACGACGGATGCTAGCGACTATGCCATTGGAGCAGTCCTAGGGCAAGAGGATGATAAAGGTGAAATCGGAGTCATAGCGTTCGCCAGCAGAACATTAAAAGGGGCGGAACTGGGTTACATTACCACAGAAAAAGAATTACTCGCTATCGTCTGGTCACTCCAAAAATTCCGGACATATCTCCTTGGGGCGAAGATCAAAATAATAACGGATCATAAAGCCCTAACCTTCATGAAAACGTGTAGATTTGTGGGGGACCGCTTACTCCGATGGGCGCTATTATTACAAGATTATGACCTCGAAGTTGAGCACTGCCCAGGAAAGAAAAATCAGGTGGCAGATATGCTAAGCAGACCATACGACAACAATGCTGAAAATGGAAAAGGAAGCCAAAGAAAAATTATCATAGCCGCCATCTTGGCCAGCAAGATCAGTCCCCAGCTACAGAAAAACCTCCAGAAAATTGGAGAAGCTCAAAGGGAAGATGAAACACTGGAAAAGCTCTGGAGAACAATAGAACAGGAAGGGGGGGAAACTCCGAAATACCGAATTATCGATGACTGTCTGTTAAAATACACGAGGACAGGACGGTGGAAAATCATGATCCCAGATAATAGGATTGACTACCTGATTGAAGATTTCCACTCCATATACGGACATCAAGGGGCCCGTAAGATGTTCCGAATGTTTGACGAAGATTTTGCGTATCCTCACCTGGCTAGAAAAACTAGACAAATCATATCCCAGTGTGATAAATGTCAAAGGAACAAGGTACCAACGCAAACTAATTATGCCAAACTACAAAATATCATACCTGATGGTCCGGGGGACTTATTGTCCATCGATTTTTTTGGTCCACTCCCAACGTCAAAAGGGGGAGTCAAACACATTTTGGTAACAATTGATGCATTTACCAAATTTGTAAAGCTGTATGCAATAAAGAAAGCTAATGCAACGACCACCATAAGAAAAATCTTCAACGAATACGTACCGCAGTACGGAAAACCCAAAAGGATACAATTTGATCATGGTACCCAATTTACGTCAAAATTGTGGCTAAATTATTTGGAAAAAGAAGGGGTAAAAGGGATTTTTTCATCAATCCGACACCCACAAGGAAACATCGTCGAACGAGTCAATCGAGAATTAGCCCGATTTTTCAGAACATTCCTGGAAGAAAAACATGCAGGATGGTCAAAATGGCTACCAGTGATTGAAACATGTATAAACGATGTACACCATGAGACCACGGAAATGACTCCGACTGAATTACAAACGAAAAAGAAACCTTATCGGATCTGGAGAGAATGGATTACAGCATTAAAGGATGAAGACGTCGATATACTAACCTACGAAGAAAAAATAGCAGCAGTAAAAGAAAGGATTATTCGTAAAGGACAACTTCGTGCGGAAAGGTTTAATGCAACACACAAAACAACAAGCTTCGAGGAAGGAGAATTGGTCCTTGTACGAGCATTAAATGTCTCAGATCCAAGTAAAAATCTTACAGCGAAATTTATGCCATTATATGAAGGACCTTACCTTATTCACAAATGTGTGGGTATTGCCACTTATCTTTTGCAAGATCCTACAACGAAAAAAGATCGAGGAAAGTTCCATGGGTGTTTATTAAAAAGATATATTCAAAAAGATAATCAAGATGACAAAACGGAACGAGAAAATGAAATGTGACAAAAGGGAGCGACAACGCCACACAGTGATAAGGATAAGAAGTAAGATATCACTAGGATCAAGATCGATGAGATAACACCCTAAATCATCGATTATGCAAATTAGAGGGCTATAAAAGGAGCTGATAGGCCGAATATTTCCCCTTTTCAAACCGGAAGTCAATGAACATGGACAACCATAAAGTGAATTTAGTGAAAACTGAAAAGATAGAAATAAAACTAAGTCATAAATTAAAACAAACGGAAAAACGAAAATTAAAGAGGCAAAAGACGAGAAAAGATAAGAAAGAAGAAGAAAGTGAAAAAGGAATCATCGTGGACCACCCTGAGGACGAATATTACCTCAAGATTATCACCGATGGAAACGTTAAAGGGTGGTATCCTGGAAAATCTTTGAACATGTAAAATAAATAATCATCATAATAATCATTATAATAATTAACGGAAACCGTTAAGAAAATTTTCTTAGTCTATCAGCATACGTGTCTCAGACAACATATCAATCACTATGTTCTTTGAAAACTATCCAACGGACATATTAGTGGGGCCTTACAAAAAGGTGAAAATCATCGGGGTTATTAATCCAGAGCAGACATGCTTGCATATCCACGAGGAAGACGGGAAGCTGGAAAATATACTACACTTAGTAAATATCATCCCTATAAATCACCCGGAAGTACATCAAATACTCGAAGAGGAAATTTATCCTGGAAAAGCCGTCTTGTACCGCGAAGAAGATCAAACTCACCATCGAGCGACCATTGTCAAGGAATTGGACGGAAATATTCTAATTTGGCTGGGGGACTATGGGCGCGAACTGGTGACCACACAAGACGAACTATTCACCTCGCCTCAATGGACGTTTGGGATACCATATCAAGCGGTTATTTGTGGAGTTCGGGGAATAGAGCCAATGAGAAGAAAATATAGAGAAAAAGAAAAAAACATCGTGAGAGCATTCGTCGAGGACGTTACCTGGACCCTTGAAATAGACGCTGAAGAGACGGGGACTGACGCCATCTGGGGAAAACTGAAACTAAACACGGACAATCCATACACACATATCAACTATGTGGAGTTAATGTGTGGTCTCTTCACAGGAAGAAAATCAAAGAAAGAGGAAACACCATTCAGATTTCAAGCAGCGGGTCCAGTTTTCTCCAGCGTATACGAACATGTGGCGAAACTCCAAAATTTTTCGCACGTGGAGATCAGCGGAGAAACATCTTCGGAGGATCAAACGATCGAGACGAACGAGGAAGAATTGAGCATTGGGGACATAAGTGACGAGGACGAGGAGGAGGGACGGCAGAATGAATCACCAGAGGATCAAGAGTATCTCCAGAGGTGGGGAGTAATCGGAGGCTATCAATCGGAAGAGGAGCCGGAATCCGATGGATATGAGTCCAACGCTTCTTGCTGAAAAGATAAAGAAACAGAAAATATTCGAAAAAATGTAAATAGATAAAATAAAAGAGAAAATAGGGAGAAAAAGGAAAAGGGTGTTTAGCGTTTTTTTTTATTATTATTATTTTATAAGCATGCGAAAAACATAAATAAAACGATATACAAAAGCGTGCGAAAAATCGTAATCAAAAAGCTTTCCTTTCACATATTGCGTACAATAAAAATTTTACAAAAACAGGCGAAAATTCAATATAAAAATTTTCTGTTATATAAAGCGTATTAGAATTAAGAGTTTTTTTTTTTTTTTTATGCAAAAATCATATTTTTTTATAATAAAATAAACAAAATCAAATAAATTATAAGCGTTAAATAAAAAGCAAGCAAAAAGAAAAGAAACTTAATTAAATAAATAGGATAGGGAGGATTTTTCTTCGCCTCGCTGCGGTGATGACTTGGCTCGGCGGCGAAGAATCCTGGGGGACAATGTAACGGGGCGTACTCTCCGGAGCCCCGCTACCTCCAGCGACGCCATCTACCAAGGATATCTGAAACAAAATATATAAATAATAATAACAATTTTCAACAATTTATTCAATAATACAATAAACAAACAATAGATGGACTTGTTTCTCATATATGATAAATAGGGTACGGGATAATAAATAAGAGGATAAATGGAAGGAAAGTATTCTTATTCTGCTTTTCGATACAAGATCCAATACGGATTCCTGACCGAAACGCTAGTGGGCACCTAAACAGAATTTCTGTTAGAAGGAGTTAACGAAACGTTGAGTAAAGGAATTAATTGAGGAACTTAAGGAAAGGAAAATAGGAATTGTGCATCTTTTCGATACAAGATCCGATACGGATTCCTGAACGAAACGCTAGTGGGCACCTAGACAGATTTTCTGCCAGAAGGAGTTAACGAAACGTTGAGGAAAGGAATTAATTGAGGAGATTAAGAAAAAGGAGTACAAAAAGTGCCAAATCAAACGACGAGAGCCGGAGAACTGACTCGGCGGTAAAACAAAGGCAACTTTGCTTATACAGCCAAGACAGCGCTTAAGCGATCGCCTTTAGATTTGGAATAAGGATAAAAAGGGATTCATTAATGATGATAAATTAAAAACTTACCAGAAATAAATCCAATCCTGCCAAAACCAGTTTGTTGAGAGCGTAGAAAGCGTAGAGAGCGGACCGTTCATTTGTTGCTTAAAGATTTCTTGTAGATTTTCCTTATCGATCTGGATCTCCTTCGGGACGTATCTGCCAGGGGATTTCAAAAAGTATTAATAAAAATAATAGAAATAATAAATTGAGGAACTGGGAAGGGAGTAAGAATCTCAAGGACCGGGAGTAAAGATTTAAAAATCTCAGAAAGAGGAAATTGAGAGTCGGAAAGATTCTCCAGACTCAACAATTAAGAATTGGGAGTATAGACGGAATCACTGCAAACTGCGTCAGTTTGAGTAAATTAAGGAAAAGGAATAAAATAATAAGGAATAAGGAACAAAAATCGTGTCACAGCGGTGACGGCTCACACACACAACAACATAACAACAGAAAACGGCGAGAAAAACGAAAATTGTATTCGAAAAACACAGTAACTGCACACTTTTGTCCAAAACAACAATAGAAACAAACGCGAGTCCAAGATAACACTCATATTTATTGAATTTGTTAATAATTTTAAAATTAAGTCGAGAGGAAGTCACCACACATACACAACAACACTACCGTATCACGAAATAAAACGCAGATAAATCACAAAATAGTACCACAATTAAAACAACACTTCACAAATTTGTTTAATGCACATACACGAACAAACGCGGCGTCATTAGAACATTGAAATTTTAATAATTGTATAATTATCGCGAAAACAAAATCTGACTCGAACGCGAGAGACACACGTACACGGGGGCAGCCATATTGTCAAGCACGAATCGAAAATATCATCGATCGGACTATTGATCCGCGGCGCCACCGTATAAGCGGAGAATTATGTAAAGTCACCAGCGTAACTAGAAAGCATAGACTCTGAAGTTGTCATAGTCAGAGAACTAGGGAAATTTATCGAGAATATTCTCACAATCACCGCGTATAAATTATTGTACATTAGAATTTAAGAATATTATTATTGTAAATGGGAAATTGGGGGTTGAATGAATAAACATATATTTGTAAATGATTTATTCCTAACATACGGTTTTAATTAATTTATTCCTTATTCGAGTCCTGAACCTACATAAAAATTATATTGAAAA
Source organism: Rhimphoctona megacephalus (assembly GCA_963989365.1). NCBI lineage: Eukaryota > Metazoa > Arthropoda > Insecta > Hymenoptera > Ichneumonidae > Rhimphoctona > Rhimphoctona megacephalus. Next base: position 13,225,169 of record OZ022415.1, read on the forward strand.
ATTCCACAAACGTTTCAATATATATATATATATATATATATGCGCCATTGATCTTGATCGGGACCTGTGTTTACAAAAGATATATGACCTATATACTAATGCTTACTGTTCAGAGCTTGTTTATGAATATAGGAGAAGCACAGTGACCCAGAGAGGGAGACGGTAGAGTTTCACGGTCAAGGAGACATGGAACAGCTGTAATAATCGAAAATAAAGAACACACAGTCATTTTTTTTTCTACTTTTTATTTCTACTATTACATAAAAAAACAAAAAATTATGAAAATCGTTATGAGAAAAATTACAAATCAGATTCATTGATCCAACTGTTGTGAGAGTTATCGAAACCTAACCATTTTACAAGCAGTTTGTTTCCACGTTTTCGCACAACTTTTTCCACGAGGTAAGTATTTGGATATTTGACGCTTGTGAGTTCCTCTTGATAGAAGCCACCCTCGATCGATTCATCTTGGTAATCCTTGAGCTTGTACATCACGGGATCGGTATTTACGACTTGACTTATTGTAAATATTTCTGTTGACCAGTTTGGGGTATAGCCTTTCTCAAAAACGTGCTTGTACTTGCTGATTCGAACTTTATCGCCAACCTTAAATTTTATTTTTCGCGTTCGATTAACTTGAAATTTTCCGTAGATACGCAGCAAGATACTTTTTTCATTCCGAACGGTGATGTCATTCGGTTTCATTCCAATAGTACGATGTTTGGTATTATTGTAGGCCAATACCAAATCTTCCACAATATCGATCCACTTGTACGATCCTCGTAGAGTAAATTGTTTCCACATTTTACCCTTGAGTGTACGGTTAAAGCGTTCACATATTGATGCTTTCATATTGCTGAAGGTTGAGTACATGCTGATTCCATAGCGTTGGAGAAGAGCTTTGAATTCATTGTTATAAAACTCTTTCCCACGATCAACGTGCAATTTCCTCGGTACACGACCTTTTACAAGTACAGAGTCCATAGCATTTGTAACATCCTTGCCACTCTTCGTTCTCGTTGCAACGACCCAAGTATACTTTGAAAAAATATCTACAATTGTTAGTAGATACTTGTAACCGTTGTTGAATTGCGTGTATGCTGTCATATCGACGAGATCAGCCTGCCAGGTCTCATCCAATCCGCGCATGACAACATGGCGACGCGGATAATTTTTTCGAGCCGGTCTATGAAGCTCTTCTGCTATTGCTGCTTTCTCCATGTTCTAGCGCAACAAGTCGATCATTCAATTGGGATATTATTTGGGAATTACGGAGTGTGAATTCTTGTTGAGCTTTGATCGCAGATCCGAGATCTTTTATAGCGTCTTTCACACGGGATTCAAGGCTATGAATCATCAGTTTACTGTCGTTGTTGGAATTAACTTTCTCGAATGTTCTCAGTCCCTCTTCCAAATGAGCAATGAGCTGAGAGTTGCGCGTAATGAGTTCTTGTACCGTCTCACTGTCAATACGCTGCTGTTTAATATTTTCTTGAAATTGTGTCTCGAGACCGTGAAACATTATCTCATGATCGTCTACATTATCTCGTAGGGATGATGTAACGGCGTATACAAGTCTAACTTCTTCCTGTATAGCACTTCTCATCACTTCAACAGATACAGCATCGTGTTGCTCGATAGCAGCAGCTATATTGCACAATCTTCTATTGTCTATGTCATATTGACCATCGGCGGTAATTTTGAATCCTTCACCGGGAGGACCCCGACCACCGCTGGCAATACTCTTAATCCTCGATAATTGACGACCAAACACGTCGACACTCATGACTCAAATGAATCCAAGGAGTGCGTACTGTCTAATAAATAATTTCAGCTTCACGCAACTCTTCAATGATTGAAATAATTTCGTTGGAATGACTAGAGTTCCCAGCTGATTGGGAGGCAAGGAGCAGTCGCAGTCGATCCACTAGTTCATTAGGATCGTCCCAATAAACATAATCCATCTTTCTGTGTCTTTTCGCAACCATATAGCGTGGTAGAGCTTTACCGGTTTTTCGCCTCGGTGACAGAAGCATATTCGCAATAACATTTTTGTACTTGATGCCTTTCATGCGAATGGGTTCGTTGGGTCTATAGTACTTTCGATGCGCATACGTGCTAGTAACAATTGCACAATAATTATCCATATCTGCTGCAGTTACGATCTCTCTGTTCGGAGACTTTTTGAATATCAATTCGAGCAAACCGGGGGATAGTTCGTAAGTCTTGTTCTTAACTGACAAGCGCCCATTGTCGAAAGTTACTGGTGAATCGCCAATCATCAGGACTCCTCCCCTCATTTGTCGAACACCGTACGAATCATCAAGCTCTTTTTTTTCACTCGTCTCGAACATTCGTAGGTACTGCTGTACAAGCGGTTCAATGGGAGATACTTTAGATGTTTCTTGCAAAACCGATGGATCCTTGCCAGACGATGAATCCTTGTCGGACGATGAATCCTTATCGGAAGATAAATCTAATATTTGTTGTTGATAATCGTCATCATCTTCATGCGCAGTTCTAAATGTATTATCCAAATCACCCTCCTCTTCCTTCAAGGCTGCATTCTCTTCTTTCCAAGCTGCTTCCTCCTTTTCTTGTTTCAGCTTTTCCTTCTTAATGTTTTCCAGCTTTACCGACTGATCGACTAGCTTTTGCAATGGAGTTACCACGGGTTTGAAAACTTCGCTCAGCTCCTTATCCGCTGTGATCTTCCCCAATTTTATCATTCTGTGCTTGCGTCGAATCGCATTGCTCACGCTTGCGATTTGACGTAATACGTTTTTCTCCTTATTGAGGTTAATACTCTGCATATTGACACTATTGAGATTAGACTTCGACTGCGCTTATGTCTTTCGAGATTGCAAATTTATAAAACAGTCAACACCCTTCCTGTAGCGACCCTCATTCAGCTCTCTGTCCTTGTCTATTACAACAAATCCATATTTACTTTCGTTCCAGCACACCGAACACAGATCCTTAAACTGCATATATGTCATATCGGTATTGACATGGTCATCGTAGATATGCTTCAAGTTCATTTCATCCTGGCGAAACAACACGAGTAGATTAGTATTATCGCGTACGAGATGTTTAGGAATACGCGCATATGTTTGACAGAGATAGAAGCAGTCAACATCTCTGTGCCGACCCATGCAAAAGAAGGCTCTCATGTTATCCTGCTTCTCACAGGCCACATCGTCGAAAATCATAATGGAGTTTGGCTTAGTGTCCTCCGGTTTGATCACTTTCTCATGATCCGCGAAAGGGAAGTATCCCACTCCTTTCACAGTTTCGAGTAGACGCTTGAGAAACTTGTATTTCGCTTGATTCAGCGATTTTGAATATACATATACATTCTCAAATCTCAAGCCATTAGGATGTGTTATGAGGGTGAGAAGAGCATTAGTCTTTCCACAATTGGATGGACCGCAAAATACTGCACGCACGCTGCTTGGCAACAAATCTCCATGACGTCTCTCTCGTACATTCTGTTGTACAAGCTCGTCAAAATTCTTCATAGGTAGTTTCGTTGACTGATCACTGAACCTCATCTTGAGAATGACTGACGTCAAATGCATGGATGGTACCTTTATAAAAGGACGATGATATAAGTATAACTTGCATCTAAATTTTATTTCAGTATCACTTTGTACTTTCTACGAATAGGATCGTGTGCAGAGCGACATGAGCAATTCAGGAGATTCATCCAATCCCATCGCTAAAAGTTTGAAAAAATTTGCAGAAGAGGTGAATCAACGGTGTCCTCCTTCTAATCCCTCCGATGTGAATGTTGGGAAGATCACGGGAAGTCAATAATTTGCAGGAAAAGTTGATCCTGGACGATATGGAACTATAGGCGATAAAAAGAAATAGGCTATAAATAGAATATTCCGAAGAAACCATTGCTCAGTCTTGAACGATTCGTTGTTACGTTATGATCGTGCATAAGCGCGGCAAAGGATTTGTAAACGATCTGATTAATAAGCTTCCTATTGAGTTACACGTACCGGGATACCAATACTGCGGTCCTGGTACTAAATTGGCAAAGAGACTTGCACGAGGTGATCCGGGAATCAATCCGCTTGACGCTGCGTGCAAAGAGCACGATATCGCATACTCAAAAAATCGAGATAACCTCTCCGCTCGACACACAGCGGATAGAATCCTCGAGGAGAAGGCTTGGAAACGTGTTCTCGCTGAAGACGCGAATCTTGGTGAAAAGGCAACGGCTTGGGCTATTGCGAATACGATGAAAGCTAAAACCAAACTCGGTATGGGCATTAAGAAGAAGAAGAAAGTGTCACTAAAGCGTATTATTCGAGCGGCAAAAGCTTCAATGATGCCGGGTGCCAATGCTGTGAAGTCAGCCCTAGAGGGCGCCCGTGTAGCTGTGAGAAATGCTGGTGGTAAGAGAAATATCCGATTACCACGGATCCTGCCTGTACCCCCCAAAATCGGAGGATTCTTGCCATTTCTTATACCCATTTTTGCTGGACTGAGTGCCACTGGAGCTCTTGCTGGTGGCGCAGCGGGCATTGCTAAAGCTGTAAATGATGCCAATGCTGCGAAACGTACTCTTGAAGAGAGTAAGCGCCATAATAATGCAATGCAGACGATTGCTTTGGGCAAAGGACTGTACCTCAAACCCTATAAAAATGGGATGGGTCTCCGTCTAAAAAACGTATAAGGCTACCACATCGAGCACTCACTGATTACGATTTATCAAGGTTTGCTAAAAACATGCAAATTCCACATTTTCGTGGTGTTTATATGAGAAATGCATTGCCCAAAGGCGGACCTCGAAAATATGAATCAGCTATAGTGAACCTCGATGATAAAGAAGGTTCTGGCACACATTGGGTTGCGTACGAGAAAAAGAACAACAAAGTCATTTATTTCGATAGCTTTGGCAACCTGCAACCACCGCCAGATTTAATGAAATATCTCGGTGTTGGTAGCACCGTAAATTACAATCATGAAAAATATCAGGATTGTGACACAGTAATATGCGGACACTTGTGTCTCAAGTTTCTAAATGGAGAACTATAAAATGAGCTCTCACATGATACCTGGTATCAGTTAAACATCAGACGCGATGGGTGATTCTTTTACGCTAACACTATCGGGCACATCGTCGATACTCGAGGCTTACTTTTTTCCTCCGATTGAGTTGTCACCATTAAAAAATTATACTTTGGGTCTCGTTGAGCTGCTGACCTTCAACTCTATTCCTAATATAGACGTGGGAAATAACAAGTTCCACGTAGACAAGGAGATCATCACTATACCAACTGGAAGTTACGAAATTGAAGATCTTGAAAATTATCTGCAAAAAGCGCTCTCCGATCGTAACATCGTCGTCAATTTAAAGCCTAATAATAATACTCTGTGCAGTGAAATCAAGTGCAATCGTAATATCAATTTTGAACCAAACGATTCTATTGGACGATTGTTGGGTTTCACACCACGCATCCTTCAAGCCAATATTACTCATAAATCTGACTTACCAGTCGCCATACTCAAAATCAATTCACTACGAGTCGAGTGTAACATAACTGCACGAGCGTATATCAACGGTCAACGAGTGCATACTATCCATGAATTTTTCCCTATTGTCCCACCAGGATATAAGATCGTTGAAGTGCCATCACACATCACTTACCTTCCTATCACTGTACAATCCATACATAATCTACAGCTAAAACTTGTAGATCAGGACGGTGAATTGGTGAACTTTCGAGGTGAGGTTATAACGATTAGACTGCACGTAAAATCATAAAAATGGGCATTGTTTTTGAACCAAAAGGTGGTGGAAGTTATAAAATTGAACAGGCATGCCCAGAGCGAAACAGTCGTCGAGTATCTCTCAAGGAGCTAACACGTCAAAACATTCGGTTTCTGAAGAGTCTGGGTCTGAAACCTCGAGGAAAGTAAAAATACATGTTTGTTGCATCACAATTTTTTGCTTTTTACCATGGAAGAGATCCTAAGAATACAAAAACCAATCATCTTTGACGAGTCCATCGCGCATTATGAGACTCATGGGCATCAACCATTCGCATCAGCAACCTTCAACAACAACGATGAAATTCGTATCGCCGTTCAGCATCAGGATTTGTGCTTGCTGCCAAGCAAGAGCTCATTGCATGTATACGGTAGATTGACAAAAGCTGATGGACAATCTACCGTTGCTGCAACAAAATTGGTGAAGAATGCTATCTGTCACTTATTTGAGGAAATTCGCTACGAGCTGAATGCTGTGGAGATCGATCGAAGTAAAAATGTTGGTCTCACAACACTCATGAAAAACTACATCTCTCAGAATCCTAATCAGAAGTCTGTGATGGAAAATGCTGGCTGGATGAGCGATGAAGAAGCATCGATAACCGATGATACTGGTTACTTTGACATCTCCATACCTCTGAGTATGCTACTGGGCTTTGCAGAGGACTATCGCAGAATTGTCGTCAATGCCAAACATGAGTTGATTTTGACACGGGCAAATACTGATATGAATACTATTATACAAACTATTGGGGATGCTGCTGCAGCGGAGCAATTCAAAATTACTCTTTCGAAGATCGAATGGATGATACCATACATTAGGGTTGCTGATCAACGAAAAATTCAACTCTTAAATTACATCGCCAAAGATTCATCTATTCCTATAAGTTTTCGTGCGTGGGAATTGTACGAGTACCCATTACTACCTACAGCCACAAAACACGTTTGGGTTGTGAAAACCTCTACTCAACTCGAAAAGCCTCGATACGTTGTTGTGGGATTCCAGACTGCGCGAAAAAATAGTCCTACTAAGAATGCGAGTCACTTTGATCATTGTAACATCAGAGACGTCAAACTCTTTCTCAACTCACAGAGTTATCCCTATGGGAATTTAAATCTTGACATTGACCATAATCAGTATGCTCTACTCTATGATATGTATGTCAATTTCCAAGCATCGTACTATGGGAAGGAGCCTGAACCACTGATCAGTAAAGGTGACTTTTTGAAGTACGCGCCACTCATTGTCATTGATTGTTCAAAGCAGAACGAATCATTGAAATCTGGACCGGTTGACATTCGATTAGAATTTGAGTCGACAAATCCTTTTCCACCTCAAACCTCGGCTTATTGCTTAATATTACACGATCGTATAATAGAATATAACTCAATCAGTGGAAATGTCAAGAAATTGGTATGAAAAATAAAAAATACATACTTCTTTATTCGTGGTGGGGTTAAAAATGTTGCTATAAAAATATTAGTTAAGCGCTCCTCAGATCAGTCGTGGCTGAGAGATGGAGTACGTGGTCGACCTACAGGGTTTCAAGAAACCCATCAAAGAATTTGTGCTCAAAGAATTTTCTGTAATTTCCTTTACCGATTCCACACCTTTGACACTGCTCTTTGAAGCACCCTGCGCGTGGAACAATTTGCCAGTAAAATACAAATGTACAAACGCATGGCTGACACGCAATTTCCATGGAATACCCTGGAACTTTGGTTCTGTGCCCTATAACGCTGCAACCGGAATTATCCGAAGCATTTTACACAATGCTAGAACTATCTACGTGAAGGGTTCAGAGAAGAAAGAATGGTTGGCGAATTTTTTGTTGGAAGGATCCGAACGCATTGTCAATCTTGAAATGCTTGATTGTCCGTCGTTGCAAAAGTTGCAGAAACAATCAAATACTGGATGCCCACATCATGAAAATGCATTCAAATTCAATTGTGCTAACCGAAATGTTCAGTTACTAAAAAATTGGATTCTCGAACCTACCGATTGAAAATATCTTTTTTTAATAAGTATATAAGTTATGAATATTTTGTGTCTCAAAATTTGCTGGAATACAGTGTCAGGTTTTTATAAAAATAAATAAAAATTTCATATGAAAAGTATTTATTGACTTTTTTTTGCATTATTCCTTCACTTTAGGTATTCGAATTATCTCTACAAACTCCTTTAAATGCTTCACGTGATTATGTAAGTTTTGAGCAAAATCTATTACATCGTTGACCGGTTTATCCTCTAAAGAGACATATGAATTTGCCTCTATTTTACATTTTAACTGAAACAATTTTTTAATTACTTCAGAAACATCATTATTTAAACATCGGATGTGTTTATCGATAATGTCGATTAATTCATGTATACGCTTGCACTGTGCACAAAGTGGTTGATCGTTGCTGCCGGTGCCGCCCTCTTGCTCGCATTTCACTTTTCTCAAATTTCTTTGAAACTCTACTATGTCGTTGAGAAACTCGTAGACTGCATCTGGTGGATCGTCTCCAAAATACTTGTGTACAGCATCCTCATAATCACAGAAGTATGGTGGAAAACAGCACAATTGTTGCAACTGGTCTGGACTTAATTCATCCATGTTGATGACTGACTGTCATCCGACGAACAATTTTGCTTTTATACCTCTTGGAAGCTTCTAGAAGCTTGGAACTTTTATTACTCCCCACTACTACTGCACAAAAAGCATGTAAACTAACACATTTAACCATGAACGTTCTGCAATATTTAATTACTTCTGATGGTAGTGTCTGTTGAATATAATTTTCAGAATAATGTTATTCGAATATTCGTTTTTATGTTCAATTGTCCATAGATGTTTGAGAGGAATAATGAATAAGAAACAAGTTTTTTTATAAGTTTATTTTGAAACTTGAAACCCTTTTTTCAATGAATAAAACAATATGTCTACGGTTATAATACTGTATCTGCAGAACTCTTTTGTCAAATAAAATTTGGTTATAATGGAAATGTGTAATCGATGATTACACCTTTAGTAAACTGAGTTGAAAACTCGATTTGATTATATTCACCGCCAAGGTAGCGCATCTGAAGTCTGTTCTCTTCACATGCTTCCATCATTTCTTGTAGGAGCTCATCATTATCATTCAAACGCTTTGCCATTCTCGTAGACAAAAAAACCGAAAAGCTATCTTCCACATCTACAGTTATCCTGATACCGAATTTTGTTGTAATTCGATACACCTTGGTGATTTTATAATCTTTATATAACACCAGATCCTCCAAGTCTTTTATCGGTAGGTATTCCTGGCTCTTCACCCGCCGCCTCACTTTGTTGATTTTTGATAGATCCATGTTAGTTTGTTGTTAAATTAAAATCAGTCGAAGAACAATTGTTGAATGTTTCAAGAATCGAACTTCTCGCCCTTTATAGCTAACCTCTGGCAGGAAATCATCGAAACTTCGAGAGGGCTGTCATCGTGTACCCCCACCCCTATGCGTCTACCAAGGTTAGGCATATTGTCTTTAATCTTTCACAAGTGGAGTATAAACAAAATTATTTGCGTCCAATTTTTTGGAATTATAAGTTTTGCATGTAAGCGGGGCGTATAAGCTATATCACACACACAGCCGATATCATCTTATTCTGTTTATGTTATAAATCTTGCCACTGCGTATTTGAAATTTGATACCGTTTATATATACCGATACATCTTTCACACGTGCAGTATAAACATCCTGTCGTCTTGTCGCCCTCATTACCCTCCGCTGACCCTGATCCTCAATGACATTGACGTCATTATCGAACCTTCGAGAAGGAACGACCTCTATCTTGCGACTCTCATTGACCTTGACGTTCATTGATCCTGACGTCATCATCGAACTTTCGAGAAGAAACGCGTGACGTTATCATCGAACCTTCGAGAAGAGACGCGTGACGTCATCATCGAACCTTCGAGAAGGAACAACCTCTATCTTGCGACTCTCATTGACCTTGACGTTTCGAGAGGGGACGCATGACGTCATCATCGAACCTTCGAGAAAGTTCCAGAAGTTTCTGGAAGGTTCTAGAAGGGGTTCGTGTCTTGGCTAAGGGGTCGGTAAGTGTCGGTAACAGGAATCTGTATCTAGAAACCCCCTTGTATATCTACTGCTCATTTTTGGACGGGATTAAAATTTGGCTTCGAAAAGTAATGGCTACATACAAAATTCATAAACTTTATTGAGCCCAATATGTGGTATGCTTGAGTTGTGGCATGATTAATTCAAAAAATTGTCAGAAAGCCTTTGGTTCCTTTTTTTCTGGAAGTATAAAAATTTGTTACATTGGAACGCAACGTATACTTACAATCTTTGGAAATTTGCTGAAGCAACATGTGTGCTCAGTATTTCTACTTTTTGGTTCCTCTTGTGGCATAATGAATTGAAAAATATTTTCAAAAAGATTTGCTCTACGGACGCTCTGGTTGTGATGGTACGAAAATTTGCACGAAGATAATGCAACTGGTTCAACTCAACTCGAACCATTTTCTTGGGCATAGTATTGATCTAAGTTTGCCCACTTTGTTGAAATTATTGTTTTAAAATATCCATAACATACTTTGTGAACTTTTCAAAATTCAAGGATAATATTAAAATATCTGTAAGTTCTAGTTTTGAGGCTTTCACAGCCATTATTATTATAAATGGTATTTGCAAATATCATAATTTCACCTTGTTGATAAAAATAGGAATGAAGAAATGCATAAAGTTTTTTTACAATGGATTGGATACGTTTTCTATCCAATTACGTAAAACTGGTTCCTTGATGTTTCATTGATCTAGAGCGAAAAATTTCGGAAAAAAATCTGCCTTCCATTTCTATCGTCGGGATAATTTTTTCGTTGATATTTACATGAATCCAAGTTGTACTGCGAGTTGTTCTACTTGGATTCATTAAAATCTTAACGAAAAAATTATCCCGACAAAAAGATGCGATATTTGGTTCTCAATAACCCAGATCAATACGCATAAAATGAATGATTTTTTACGTATCGGGATGAAACCAATGTGGATGAATATTTATTCACATCACATTTTACGGTCGATTGCCGGAATTACGTTTACGATAGTTGTTTTTGTCTCCTGTAATTAATTCAAAAAATTGTAGGACCTTCAAAGCTCATAAATTTTATTGAGCCCAATGTGTGGTATGCTTGAGTTGTGGCATGATTAATTAAAAAAATTGTCAGAAAGTCTTTGGTTCCTTTTTTTCTGGAAGTATAAAAATTCGTTTCATTGGAAGGCAACGTATACTTACAAACTTTGGAAATTTCCTGGAGCAACATGTGTGCTCAGTATTTCTACTTTTTGGCTCCTATTGTGGCATAACGAATTGAAAAATATTTTCAAAAAGATTTGCTCTACGGGTGCTCTGGTTGTGAAGGTACGAAAATTTGCACGAAGATAATGCAACTGGTACACCTAAACTCGATCCATTTTCTTGGGCACAGTACTAATCTAAGTTTGCCCGCTTTGTTGAATTTATTGTTTTAAAATATCCATAACATACTTTCTAAACTTTTCAATATTCAAAGATAATATTAAAATGTATGGGAATGTAGCCGATACCTACAAACTTTTAACATTTTGTGAAGCGACATGTGCACCAAGTATTTCCACTTTCTGTCTCTGATTGTGGCATTATGAATTGAAAAATTTATTACAAAAAGTCTTCGGCTGCTCATTTTTGGATGGGATTAAAATTTCTGTCCTCGGAACGCTATAGATACATCCAAATTTTCTGAACTTTGTTGGGCTTAAAGTGCACTATGTTTTTTCACTTTTCCACTTTAGTTATAGCATAATAAATTTAAAAAGTTGTTTCAGAAAGTCTTCGGGTGCTCTTCTTCTGATAGTATCAAAATTTGTATCATTGGAATGTAGCCGATATCTACAAATTTTGACCTTTTTGTGAAGAGGAGACATGTGTGCTAACTATTTCCACTTTTTAGCTCTGATTATAGCATAATCAATTGAAAAAGTTTTATTCTAAATGCTTTCCTCTACAGTCGCTTTGGTTTGTTCAATATACTGTTTTGGAGTTCCCATAACATACTACTTGAACTTTTCTATATTCAATGAGAATATTGAAATAGTTGTAACTTTTTATTTCCATGGTAGTAACTTCTTCAATGGTATTGAAAAATAATCATGATTCCACCTTGTTAATAAAAATAAGAATGAAAAAATGCATGAACTTTTTTCACAATAGATTCGATATGTTTTCTCTAAACATACACGAAACGGGTTTTTTATTTCATCATTAATCAAAAATGAAAAATTTCGAAAAAAATCGCCCCATTTTTATCAACAAGCTGAAATAAGCGTAATATTTTTTACCACAAATCTACAAATATGACAAGGAGATACAGCTGTTTAATATGTTTCTTTGATAAACACAAATTCAAATAGGTACAAATTCTATGGAAAAGTTCTGACTGCTCTAATCTTGCCCTCAAAAGCTTTGTAAATTTTTGTATCAGACTCCCAGTTCCCGACTTATTTTAGCCTGATTCCAGAAAGGTAAATCGAAATGTCGAAACAATTTGACTGGCTCGAGAATAAAAAAAATGCCAAATTGAAAATTCCAAAACACGTGTCCCTTTATTTAATGGGGAAAAAACCTGACTCGAATTAGAATGTGTCAGGGTTTGGAAATGAAAAAGCGATAATTTTCCAATACAACCTTTTTCTAATCTATATAAAGCGAGATGTTTGAAAAGAACGAGAAAAAATGAATCATATCATACCTAAAAATCCCCCTCGGTGAAAAAACCTCGACAAGTACATTTGTTGACCCCCATTCCCATATTTTTCCACGAATATACATACACTGCAAAAACGTTTTCTCACAAAAATCCCTGGGAAAATCAAATCCTATCAAAAAGTAAGAAAAGAGACCACTCTCAAAAAATGTATCAAATAAATTCAAATCACACAAAACAAAATGAGTTAATCCTCGCGAAAAGATAAGGTTGGGTTTCGCAAAAAGTTATAAAATAAATTGAGCTATACCAAAATATATGTGCCCAGTAAGGGAGGCTTTATCGTGTGAAAAAATCTTCAAATAATGTTGAATGCTGATAGAGAAAAGAATCAAGTTCGAAAATGCAGTTGTTTTACCAACCAAAATGAAAATAAAAACTCTGTATCAATAAGAATCTGAAGCAAAAAACGATTGCAAACGAAAAAAAATTAGATGAAAAAGAATTTCGGCCGAAGTACTTGGCAAGGTTGTCACCACGACCGATACATTATGTAAATTAAGGGGACCGTATGGTCTAGAAATTTGAAAAAATCGATTTTTTTTTTTTCGATATGTCGAAAGTATAGTATCTCAAGAATATACTGTGAAATTTTCATGCGGAAATTCTCAATATTACAGCTTCTACAGCCCATAACGCAGGTAGAGAGCGGTCCGCGACACGAAAACGTTCAAAGCCTTATTGGACACAAAGCCTTACGGGGATGATTTTTTAGTTTGCAAAAAAGAATGTGTTTTGCATGTTAAAAAACGTTTGTACAAACGTGCTGTTGATGCGAAAAAAAAACATGCACAAATAAAGAAAGCAACAAAGAAATTGACAGAAAAAGAAGAGGGAAAAAAGACACAGCGGAAATCGATAAATAAAACACCGAAGCGTCAACAATTGACGAATAAATTATTGCAAGAGCTGTCAACTTATTACGGTCTAGTAATTAGACGTAATTCAGATTCGACTGAAGGGATGAGAAGTGAAATATGGGCAGCATATTATCACAAAATTTCAACAGATGAAAATCCGCAACACTCGTACTGTCCTCCAGGTTCCGAATCGTGGTGCAAGTGGCGTCAAAGTGAGGCTGCAGGTACTTTAGACACCTACGAGCACCCACCTGCTCTGTGCGATGAAGCACAAGAGATATTAAAACCAATTTATGAAGAATTGACAGCAGAGACTTTATTGGAAAGGTGTATTGGCAGTAATACGCAGAACAATAACGAAAGTTTCAATGCTTGCGTGTGGCACCTTGCGCCGAAACATCTGTTTGCCGGAAAAAAAATCATTGATATTGCCACTCACATTTCCGCTTGCATATTCAATGAAGGATTTGCATCCCTATTGAAAATAATGGAGACCATGGGCATAACAATCGGGCCACAAGCGGAGCAACTAGCGCAAAACCGAGACGAGCTGCGAGTATCGAGCGCCAACCGTAGGAGCACGGACAACTCCAAAGAGGCTCGGACAGCTCGAAGAAATGAAAGGAGTGAGGAAATCTTGAATTATGAACGTTCCGAAGGAATCCTATATGGTGCCGGAATCGCGGATTAACTGTAAGTATTCAAAATTTGCTCAATTTTTGAAAATATCTGTACCTCAAACTTTAAACTCATTTATCTCGAAACGACTTTTTTCGGCACTGCGCAGGTGAAAACAAAAAAACTATTCAACCGAATCACTTGAAATTTGGATATGTTGTTCACAACATGTATGGCTATCGTCGGAACTACAATCATAATTTTATTTAAATAATTTCTTATTGTTTATACTAAAAAACTAGTGAAAAAAAAACCCGATTTTACGAATTTTTTTTCAAAAGCGCGCCATTTTGTCAATTTTTAATTTTTTCGATTTGTTCTAGTCCCGACCATAACTGCACTCTTTCTGATTAAGAATCTTCTTGAATTTTGTGTTTCAGATGAGTAGAAGTCTCGGATCGATCTTCACCGTCCGGGTCGGATTTTTCGAGAGGGTCGTCTTCAATGCCAATTATATGATAATAAACACCGTTTTTAAAATTAAAAAAAAATTTTTTTGTATACTTAATAAAGGTAGTAATAAACCCGAAAAGTTAAAACATCGATTTTTAAATTTTTTAAGGCAAAAAAAAAATCGTGAAAATAGGTGAAATTTTCGTGCTCTAGACCATACGGTCCCCTTAAGTGAAAAAACATTCGTGAAGTACTTCGGCCGATTTTTTTTTGAATCTAATTTTTTTCTATGTTTTATAAAACAATTTGTAAGTCAAGGACGATGCATCATATTCTTCCGTCATTTCATTTTTGAAAGAATAATAATTCTGAGGCTCCTGACAGTAAACTTAAATATAGTTATGTATTTATAGCTTAGACCGAAATTGCTAAAATACTCGCTGCCTTTTCGCCCATAAATGCCTTATTCTAAAACACAACTTGAAAGCTAATGATAAAGTATTTAACGGACAACACCACTGTGACGGCTTCGAGAAATCGATTTTTTGAAAACCATTTTAAAAAATCTAAAATACTTTTAAGATTGAAATGCCGTTGGACCCAGGTCGAAAAAATAATTATTTTCGTAGATATTGAATATTTTGTGGAGCGGTGCAGCGGTCCGCGACGCTCGGGGACCCAACTTTGAACGCGTTTTTCTCAAAACCACTTTTTTGAGTGCGGCACGCAGCAGAGCTCGAGCAATTTTTATCCGATCGACTTCAAATTTTTACTGTATCAATAAAAGTAGATTACCTAGAGAAGTACATAAGATTTTTTCGATATCTCAATAATTATAAAAGTTATAGCCTATTTCCGAAGAGAAATTTGGCTCAAAAATCATTCTTTAATTTCAAAGGCGTGCCTATTTTTGAAAAATCAATATTTTTCGAAATCCCTATGTACTTCTCTTCAAAATGTCATATTATTAACGAAAACACTCGGTATTTTTTTTCAGATCGACGTTGAAGAGAGTTCTGCTGCGTGCCGCGAACCACTGCGGAGATGACGCGAGAGCTTCCCTAGCGCCACCATGCGGCGTGAAAAATGTGAAAAAAGTGTTTTTTTATACATTAATAAACAAGGAACAAAACCCAAAAAATTTTTTTCGAATATCTCTTTTTTTCCCACAAAAAAAAATTCTTGAAAAATGTGAAAAAAATAGGGGGTCACAGTGGTGTTGTCCGTTAATTTTTTGAAATTTGGCCTTGGGGAAAAACTGGTACTTTAGATCTCTTCTATAACACTTTCCTGCTAAGCTATAATCGAATCAAGAGACTCGGTAGAGTCTCGGGACAAGTACATTGACAGCTCTGTCGTCTGCTGGCCCGAGGCTCGCCGAGACTATACTTTCTCGAAACAAAACTTTTCGCGGTGGTGGGGGTAAAATTGGCACATCATTTTGTTCGTTTTCGAAGCTCACGAGTCGTTTGAGGCCTTGAAAATTGAACTGGAGATTCATTAAGAAATTATCTTTCGAATGAGCCCAAATTTAGCACGATCGGTGACGTAAATGCTGAGAAAAAACTTTGCACGGGCTCAAAATCACGCAAAAGTCACCTACACATTCAAGAATCAGACGTGTCTGTATACAACACCAAAGCCGGCTGAAAGTGTCTCTCGAGTTTCTGATTGGTTCATTCTGACGACACCCATATATATATAACACTATCAAAGGCCTCATGTCCTCGCGGCTAACTTCACGGCGCTGTCGCAGACCGACGTCACATGAGACTTCCTCCACCTCATCGCTATATCAAGAGACGCGGTAGCGGCTCGACGCCAAGTATTAAAAGAAAAAGCCAGCGCGAGGCCTACCGCACTCTTATATACGCGAATATGCCGGTTTTATGACGTCACGGCGTTTTCAAACCGTTCTGACGTATGAACCGTTTGATCAAAAAATCTGAATATTGGTGACGATTTTTTTTCGATTTTTCTCTTTCTATTGCTCTTTGTTGCAAGTAAATCCGTCCAGCCAATCTTGGGATATGATGATTTAGCGACATAAAATCGAACATTCCGGGATACTGTGCTTTTCTTAGGATTGTTAGGATCAGACAGGTATAAGTCGCGCTCGAATGGGCGGGACATACGCCCTTTTAACGATAATCTACATTTCTCTACTGTCCGTCACGCTGCCCACTGAACGAGGCTACCCTCTCTCCTCGCGCGCCGCTGAGTGAGAGAGACAGCGCGATAAACCTCGTCCCCTCTCTCTCGCTTGTATAGCGTGCTTTCTCTTTCCCGCTGTTTCGCGCGCTCTATATATATATATATATGCCGGCCGAAATCGTAAAATTTGGAGCCGCACTAAAAATTCGATTGCTCTGCCAAAAAAGTAGATATTCCAATTTTGCAAACAAGGTTTTGAAGAGGGCATATACAGCTTCATTCTGGGTTATTTAAATACTTTTACGATTTTTTTCGGACCTTGTATACATTTTTGAACATGGTCGTTTTTCACTTTTTTTTCAGTTGTTTAAAATTGGTTTAAATTACATGAATTAAATAATACGCGTAGCATTTCTTCCTGTACTTCCTGTATGCACTAACTACCGAGTCGCTACCGCGTCTCTTGATATGTATACACATGAGAAATAAACCACATGTAATAATATAACCACATGTAATAATTAAAATATTAATATATAATATATGATATCGCGTGTCATTGACAATGAGTAAGAGTAAAAAAAAAAAAAATAGAGCGCAGAGCCGCGCGCGTTTTATCTCTTTCTCATTTGTTTTCAATAAATAATGAATGAAAATATCGTATGTTTTCTGTATCGCGCGCTCTAACACTGTATTATTCTTTATTTTTTACTAAAAAAAAAAATGAAGTTTTTGTATAAATTTTTCTACAAATATAAGGATGCCATTTATATGTCGATCAGTATAATTTTGGACACGTTTTGTCACCGCTGTGTAATCTCGCTGAATGCCAGTCAATCATCTTCGTAGATACTTGAGATGGCTGCTCCCCTGCGAGACCGTCAGCGTGCGTATTTTGTAGTAATATGCGATAAAATGTGAGGGAAACATAATTTTTAAAATTTTCGTCTTGAATTGAAATTTTATTATTAACTCTATTTAAGTTATATTAATTTGAATATGAGTGAAGTTTCAGTGCAAGTATAGTGATTCCGAAAAAATTGTGTCCTGTCTTCAGATTTTCCATCAGCTCTCGCTTTTAGTTTTTGACATATCCTTATTGTTTTGTCCTCCCTTTCTGTACCCTGAATTATCATTTTTTTATTCAAATCAAGAGACGCGGTAGCGGCTCAACGCCAATTATTAAAAGAAAAAGTCAGCGCGAGCCCTGCCGCACTTTTATATACACGAATATGCCGGTTTTATGACGTCATAGCGTTTTTAAATCGCTCTCACGAACGAACCGTTTGAGTAAAAAATCTGAATATTTGTGACGAATTTTTTTCGATTTTTCTCTTTCTATTGCTCTTTCTTGTAAGTAGATCCGTTTGGCCAATCTTGAGATATGATAATTTAATGAATTAAAATCGAATGTTTCGGGATAATCTGTCTTCCTGGAGACAAACGGGCGTAAGTCACGCTTGAATAGGTGAGACACATGTCCTTTTGATAAGAATCTACATTTCTCTGCTTTCCGTCACCCAGTCCCGCTGAACGAGGCTTATACCCCCTTTTATCGCGCGCCGCTGAGAGAGAGAGACAGCGCGCGAATCTTCGTCCCCTCTCTCTCGCTCGTAGCGCGCTCGCTCTCTTTCTCATTATTGTTATTTCTGTTATTTTAGTTAGTTTAGTATTTTGGTTTCTGTTATTTTTTTTATAAAAAAAACTATTATTTTTTTGAGAAATTTTAAGCATATTTTAAGTGTGATCGTAGGGAAATCATTCATTGTATATTATTATTATAATTAAAATATCGATTTTTTTTACAATCTATTATCTATAGCTCCTTGAAAACTCGAACAAAGCGAATCGTCTAGGAGGTTAACATTTTTGTTCTGAAATGTACTTTGTTTAAAACTATGTGAAAAATTATTCGAAGTTTACATCACCTACCTTTTTTTATCCTAAGATAAAATAACCTTTTTTCATAGCGCTTGTACTAATTAATTTGTTTCTTCAATGTTTGTACGGAAGCATAATTCAATTAATAAATTTTAAGCGAAGTACAAATATGAGAAAATAGCTAGTTCTATTTTTCGAATTGTTAATTTTAATAGACATATTTGTTGTTGATTAGACTAATATTTCCCCACGATTATACTAGTCTTGAAATGCATCGAATGAATAATAGTTTCCTATGAAAATTTAACAGCAAAATTAAAAGGGACTATCGCTGCGGGAAAAAAACATTTTTTGCTTGTAATTTAAAAATTGATTTACGTAATCTTTAAACAATTGTTGACATATTTTTCAATGAAAGCATCTGTCAAAACGAAAAATTTGACCCACTTATCCATTCGGTTTGTATGATTTTTCAGAGATTAGTGCATGATTAATAGTAAAAAAAATCAATTATAAAAAATGCAACGAACGATTTCCCCATCATCAAAGTTTTTGATGAAAATGGAAGTAGTTTTTGATAAAAATTCAAGAGTAATATCGAAGGGGGTTGACACTGTGGAGAAAAAAATTTTACGCTTAGAATTTGAAAAATTGTTGTATGTAATACTTTAGAAAGGTATTAAAAATGTACGCAAAATATTAAAAAATTGTAACCTTAGTTGTCAAATGACCACCTTACATCCGAATATTACATTGCAAAAAAATTGATTTTCTTTATAACTATCATTTTCTTTCCATTTCATTGTTAAAACTTGTTTTCCTCGTATAATACTCATTTAGCAGTGTTTGTGCGTCAGTGATGGAAGAAATTACTGTTTAGCTCTGCGATTGGTTTTTGTCATATGAAGGAAGTTACTCAACTTATGTCAAAAAAAATCTGATTAATCATTGTTCCCGAATGAGAATTTTTTTTACCTCTATAGGACAGTTGGTGAGTATGGCCGTTTTTCAAAAAGAAGTGAAATCAATCGCAAAAAACTTTAAAAAAGTAAAAAAAAGAACGCCAAGTATTAAAAGACGCGACCTTAGTTATAAAATAACCATTCAATATTTTTTCTGTTATTATATTACAATTTTTACACCTCGAAAAAACCAAACAAAAAATGTTTATACTTAATTTCCAAAAAAATAAGTAAATATCAACATCCATTTCTCTTCCGTAATACTGAAAAGGGTACTTCACTCCAAAAACAATTAACAAACATACTAGAAAAAATTTGGCATTCATTATCGAATAAAAACCTATTTACATGTTTTATTTTGTTTTTGTCTTGATATGTGATGAGTACATAGAAAAAAGATCTAGTTGTAAATTGTTACCGATGATTGAAAAAAAAATGAAATCATTTCAACGTAGCCAAGAATGGTGAATGAATTACGAGTTTCGGAATGGAATCATGTACATCTTGAAGATTGACCTGCTAGAGGTTTTTGTCACCTCAAGGGCTTCAAAAAAAATTCTGCGGATATAAAGAAAATGTTATTCTGCTTTTAAGCTCGCTAAGCACTAAGAATGTACAACACAATTCCACAGAGAATAATACAAAAAACAATTACATATAAATGCGCAAATACGTGTACAAATGCACGTGTTGTATTTACACGTATGTACCGCACTAATTCACTGCAAATACTACACACAAACTTGGCGTGCATGGTTTTCAAATTACAGCTCGAGAAGACACCACAGTTGATTAAATATGCTATCCAAATCAATATTCAACCAGTTCTTCTATCAATAGTGAAAGAAGTCCGATCCGTGGATAGAACGGGAGAGTACCGATTAATGATTTGATCAACGAAATACATGACTAGGTTGTACAGATTAGGAATGAAAATGGATGAAAAGGACGAATGGATAATAAAATGAGATGAACTGTAAAGATGGATGAATGAAATGGGTGAACAGTAGATAGTTGAACAGTATATATCGATGAACGAATCGAATAATTGAATCGATGAAATGATGAATGGATGTGATGAATGGAGAGTTGGATTGTACAAATAAAAGAAATGGCAAAATAAGATAAATGGATCGATGAACGGGATGCATTTATGAATGGACTGGCCCACCGGCTAAATAGAATCGATTCATTGATCGATGATTGATTGAGTTCAGTGAATAAAATAATGGATCGAATCGTCAGACGGATAGAAAAAAATGAATGGATGGGATGACGGAATAAGATGTACGCACGGAACTTGAACTGCTTATACGTCTTAATTCTGAACCCATCTATCCGTTCTACCGTATCAAGAGACTCGGTAGAGTCTCGGGACAAGTACATTGACAGTTCTGTCGTCTGCTGGCCCGAGGCTCGCCGAGACTATATTATCTCTGAATAAAACGATTCGCGGTGGTGGGGGTAAAATTGGCATGTTATTTTGTTCATTTACGAAGCACAGGAGTCATTTGATGGCTTGAAAATTTAACTGGAGACTAATTAAGAAATTCTCTTTCGATTGAGCCCAAAATCAGCATGATCGGTGGCGTAGTTGCTGAGAAAAAACTTTGCACAGGCTCAAGATTATGTAAAAAATACTAACACATCGAAGAATTCGACGTGTCTGTATATGACACAATCAAAGGCGTTTTGATGCCCATCAAAACCCATTTACATGAAAGCCGGTCTCTGGCGACGAGAGCAACGAGCTGCGATTGGTCACAACTACTTTTCTCTCTCTTTTCTCGGTACCGACACAGCGGAAAGTTCTCTCTCTTTTCTCGGTACCGACACAGCAGAAAGATTGAATGGAGTTTCGACACAACGAAGTGCGGGACGTGCGAGCAATGAATAAAACGATTCACGGTGGTGAGGTAAAAACTGAAATTCATTTTCTTTAATTACGAAGCTCAGGAGGCATATGGTGATTTGAAAATTGAACGGGAGATTTATTACGAAAAAATATTTCGATTGAGCCTTAAATCAGCACGATTGATGCCGTATTTCCTGAGAAAAAACTTTGCACAGGCTCAAGCTTATGCTACATCGAAGTATTGGCTTGTCTGTATACGACACAATGAAAGGCCTCTTGACGCCTTCCGAGCTTGTGATTGGCCATTCCGTTTCATCTTTCTCTACCTATACCACGCAAAGTCTGAACGGAGTTTTCGAAGTGAGAATAAGTGCTTATACGCGAGACGTGTTTGTGGATAAATTCGGGAAAAAAAAATATTTCGCGATCTGTGAATAAATAAATAGTTCGAAGTACCCATACCGCGGAAAGTCTGAACGGAATTTTCGAAGTGAGCAGTGCTTACGCGGGTCCTGTTGTGGATAAATTCGGGAAAAATATTATTTCGCGATCTATGAATAAATTTATTCACAGATCGCGAAATAATTTTAGATCGTACGCGTACGATCCAAAAATGATTTCTTTAATATAAATTCAATGACAGCAATTTAGAGTTTCATCAAATTCACGTATTTTTTATTTTTTTCCCCCTTTCGATCGCGACTAATTAGAATCTCGTGGCTTAAACAGTATTGAAAATATGAATGTTTTTTCACGAACATTTGTGAGGTTATAAATATCGTGGTTAGGTTCGATCGACTCTTGGTTACAGTAATAATAAGAAAGTGATGGTGTGAAAATAGTGAAGTGCTTTTAATCAACTTTCGAACAGTGCTGAAATGAATATGCATTTTTTTATTATTGTTAACCCTGCACTTTTTATTTTCCACACTTAACTCTACGACGGAATTTCTCTTTCGCGATTAAATGTTCCTCGTATAAGATTTCTTGAGAAATCATTCTTTTCGATTCTTTGATAACTATGAAATGGTATACGTTGAACTGTTAATCGTGATTGGTGTGAATCGATGTAAATTTGGAAAAGAAACTCTATAAAACTAATAATGAGTGTCAAAAAAATGTATGTGGCAAAGTTTGTTATTATCATGTCGAGTTTTGAGCAGTGTTTAATAAATATTTTTTTTAACTCTACACCGTTGACAATTTATTTTATTGGTCCCTTTCCTCTTTATTATAAAATGTTCCTCGCTTGCCATAATAAGATTTGTACATCATGAAATGTTTCTTGCATGATAATTGTTGATCCCTTTCAAAAGATTTTTGACGTCGTTTTTCTATCCAAAATATGGTGTAGAATCATCTTGCGTTTGATGAATTAATAGTCAAATACACTGTCAACCTGCATGTGGATATATATGGATGCCTCTGGATGATAACCGTAGTAAGTAATGATATATCTTTATGTCAAAATGGCTCGTATAATATATCTTTATGTCAAAAGGCTATGGCGGTATATACTCCATATCCTATCAAAATTTGTATCTTTGGATTGCAATGAATGCCTATAGACTCTGAAAATTCTGTGAAGCGACAAATGTACCAAGTATTTCCACTTTTTGGCTCCGATTGTAGCATTATGAATTGAACATTTTGTTATGAAAGTTCTTTGGTTGCTCATTTGTCAATGGGATCAAAAATATTGTCTTCGGAACACCATGAATATATGCAAAATTTCAGAATTTTGTTTGGCTCAATATGCTCTACATTTTTTCACATCCCTGCTTTAGTTGTAGCATAATGAATTTTAAAAAACTGTTTCAGAAAGTCTTCCGATGTGTTTTTTCTGACATTATCAAAATTTATATCTTTGGATTGCAACGAATGCCTACAAACTTCGGAAATTGTGTGAAGCGACAAATGTACCAAATACTTCTACTTTTTGCCTCCGATTTTAGCATTATGAATTGAACTTTTGTTATGAAAATTCTTCGGTTGCTCATTTGTCGATGGAATCAAAATTATTGTCTTCGGAATGCCATGAATATATGCAAAATTTCAGAATTTTGTATAGCTCAATATGTGCTCTATTTTTTCACTTCACCACTTTAGTTGTAACATTATGAATTTTGAAAAATTGTTTCAGGAAGTCTTTCGATGTGCTTTTACTGATATGATCAAAATTTGTATAATTGAATTGCAATGGATACCTACAGCCTTTGAAAATTCTGTGAAGCGACAAATGTGCCAAGTATTTTCCCTTTTGCTCATTTGTCGATGGGTTAAGAATTGCTGGCTTCAGAATGCCACGCATACATGCAAAATTTCAGAATTTTGTTGGGCCCAATGTACGCTACATTTTTTAAATTCCCTAATTTAGTTGTAGCATTATGAATTTTGAAAAATTGTTTCAGGAAATCTTCTGATGTTTTTTTACTGATATTATCAAAATTTGTATCATTGGATTGCAACGGATACCTACAGACGTTGGAAATTCTGTAAAGCAACAAATGTACCAATATTTCCACTTTTTGGCCCCGATTGTGGCATTAAGAATTTAAAATTTTGTTATGAAAATTCTGTGGTTGCTCATTTGTCAATGGGATCAAAATTATTGTCTTCGGATCGCCATGAATATATGCAAAATTTCAGAATTTCATTCGGCTCAATTGAGCTATATTTTTTCACTTCCCTACTTTAGTTGTAGCAAAATAAATTTTGAAAAATTATTTTACGAAGTCTTCTGATGTGTTTTTACTGATATTATCAAAATTTGTATCATTGAATTGCAACAGATACGTACAGACTTTGAAATATCTGTGAAGTAACAAATGTGCCCAATATTTCCACTTTTTTGCTGAAATACTGGCATTATTAGGACTGGAAAATTTTATTATGAAAATTCTTCGTTTGCTCATTTTTGGATGGGATTAAAATTTGGCTTCGAAAAGTAATGGCTACATGCAAAGTTCATAAACTTTATTGAGCCCAATGTGTGGTATGCTTCAGTTGTGGCATGATTAATTCAAAAAATTGTCAGAAAGTCTTTGGTTCCTTTTTTCTGGAAGTATAAAAATATGTTTCATTGGAACGCACCGTATACTTACAAACTTTGGAAATTTCCTGGAGCAACATGTGTGCTCAGTATTTCTACTTTTTGGCTGCTATTGTGGCATAACGAATTGAAAAATATTTTCGAAAAGATTTGCTCTACGGATGCTCTGGTTGTGATGGTACGAAAATTTGCACGAAGATAATGCAACTGGTACAACTCAACTCGATCCATTTTCTTGGGCACAGTACTGATCTAAGTTTGCCCACTTTGTTGAATTTATTGTTTTAAAATATCCACAACATACTTTCTGAACTTTTCAAAATTCAAAGATAATATTAAAATATCTGTAAGTTCTAGTTTTAAGGCTTTCACGGCCATTATTGTTATAAATATCAAAATTTGCATCAAAATTTGTATCATGGGAATGTAGCCGATACCTACAAACTTTTAACATTTTGTGAAGCGCCAAGTATTTCCACTTTTTGTCTCTGATTGTGGCATTATGAATTGAAAAATTTATTACAAAAAGTCTTCGGCTGCTCATTTTTGGATGGGATTAAAATTTCTGTCCTTGGAACGCAATAGATACATCCAAATTTTCTGAACTTTGTTGGGCTTAAAGTGCACTATGTTTTTTCACTTTTCCACTTTAGTTATAGCATAATAAATTTAAAAAGTTGTTTCAGAAAGTCTTCGGGTGCTCTTCTTCTGATAGTATCAAAATTTGTATCATTGGAATGTAGCCGATATCTACAAATTTTGACCTTTTTGTGAAGAGGAGACATGTCTTGTGTGCTAAGTATTTCCACTTTTTAGCTCTGACTATAGCATAATAAATTGAAAAAGTTTTATTCTAAACGCTTTCCTCTACAGTCGCTTTGGTTTGTTCAATATATTGTTTTGGAGTTCCCATAACATACTATTTGAACTTTTCTATATTCAATGAGAATATTGAAATAGTTGTAACTTTTTATTTCCATGGTAGTAACTTCTTCAATGGTATTGAAAAATAATCATGATTCCACCTTGTTAATAAAAATAAGAATGAAAAAATGCGTGAACTTTTTTCACAATAGATTCGATGTTTTCTCTAAACATACATGAAACGGGTTTTTTATTTCATCATTAATCAAAAATGAAAAATTTCGAAAAAAATCGCCCCATTTTTATCAACAAGCTGAAATAAGCGTAATGTTTTTTACCACAAATCTACAAATATAACAAGGAGATACTGCTATTTAATATGTTTCTTTGATAAACACAAATTCAAATAGCTACAAATTGTATGGAAAAGTTCTGACTTTTCTAATCTTGCTCTCAAAAGCTTTGTAAATTTTTGTATCAGACTCCCAGTTCCCGACTTATTTTAGCCTGATTCCAGAAAGGTAAATCGAAATGTCAAAAAAATTTGACTGGCTCGAGAATAAAAAAAATGCCAAATTGAAAATTCCAAAACACGTGCCCCTTTATTTCATGGGGGAAAAACCTGACTCGAAGTAGAAGGGGTCAGGGTTTGGAAATGAAAAAGCGATAATTTCCCAATATAACCTTTTTCTAATCTATATAAAGCGAGATGTTTGAAAAGAAAGAGAAAAAACGAATCATATCACGCATAAAAATCCCCCTCGCGGAAGAAACCTGGACAAGTACATTTGTTGACCGCCGTTCCCATATTTTTCCACGAATATACATACACTGCAAAAACCTGTTCTCGCAAAAATCCCTGAGAAAATCAAACCCTATCAAAAAGTAAGAAAAGTGACCACTCTCAAAAAATGTATCAAATAAATTCAAACCACACAAAACAAAATGAGTTAATCCTCGCGAAAAGCTAAGGTTGGGTTTCGCAAAAAGTTATAAAATAAATTGAGCTATACCAAAATATATGTGCCCAGTACGGGAGGCTCTATCGTGTGAAAAAATCTTCAAATAATGTTGAATGTTGATAGAGAAAAGAATCAAGTTCGAAAATGCAGTTGTTTTACCAACCAGAATGAAAATAAAAACTCTGTATCAATAAGGGTCCGAAGCAAAAAAAGATTGCAAACGAAAAAAAATTAGATGAAAAAGAATTTCGGCCGAAGTACTTGGCGAGGTTGTCACCATGACCGATACATTATGTAAATTAAGTGAAAAAACATTTGTCAAGTACTTCGGCCGAATTTTTTTTCAATCTAATTTTTTTCTATGTTTCATAAAATAATTTGTAAGTCAAGGATGATGCATCATATTCTTCCGTCATTTCATCTTTGAAAGAATAATAATTCTGAGGCTCCTGATAGTAAAGTTAAATATAATTATCTATTTATAGCTTAGATCGAAATTGCTAATATCCTCGCTGCCTTTTCGCCCCTGAATGCCTTATTCTAATACACAACTTGAAAGCTAATGATAAAGTATTTAATTTTCTGAATTTTCGCCTTGGGGAAAAATTGGTATTTGAGGTCTCTTCTAGAACACCTTCCTGCCAAGCTATAATCAAATAATAACCTATCAACGAATTACTAACATCTCGAGAAAATACTTCGAGTCTATAGTTAACTCTTTTGAAAACATAACTTTTTTTCTTATCACTGGAACGAAACGCTCCTATATTTAAACAACCTCAATAACAAGGAATTTATGGTAGAAAATCTGTCTCATTCTTTTATGTCGAATTAGTAGTATGAGCAATACTGATTCCTGACATTGAAATAAGTCGATGGTGTAATGATGTAAACACGTTGTAAGTTTTTTTGTTATATACAGGCTCTATTGGAGTTTATATAAAGCGAAATATATGAAAATATTATAGAAAAAAGAAGTGATATCAAATAGCAAAAATCCCCTCCCGGGGAAAAAAACTTGGACAAGTACATTGGTGGTCCCTCGTTTCCCTATGATATCACAAAAAGTCCAAAACCCCACTTAAATTTTTTTTTTTTAATGTTTACTAATTTTATTCATATTCCGGAGGGAAACCAACCATATAGATCACGAAATAACCGGCCAAAAAACCAGACTTCACAATAATTGTCACTTTGAATTTATTTCCACAGAACAAAACAAGAATCAAAACATTAAAAAATCAGAATTATCAAGATGAGAAAAACACCACTTATAATTGGTGTGTAAGAAGTATCAATAGTCTAGAAAAAAATAAAGAAAGATCGACATCTAAGTTACGTGCAGCAGTAAAATTTATGATATCAGTACTAGGACAAGTATTTCTTTGATGACTGAGAAGATATCAATATGGACGTACCGGCAACGTAGGGCATGCAGTTGGTGCATTGCTTCTGGGATCTCCTAAGTCGAATAGCTACTTTTGTTTTGGCTATGGCGTGACCAATGTTGCCAAATAGTATTTACTTACATGACCTAATGAAACAACATTGCCTGCGCCGTGGCTAAAATAACGAAAAACAAGCAGGAACAGGAAGTTTCGTATAAGATCCCGTGCTTTTGTAATGTTAAAAAAAAAACATTAATTTATGTCTGTACATGATAGCACAGTTTTGTTTGATTGGTAATAATTTGATGAACGTTCACCACCGTACGTTGAGCGTATACGCACAGAGTACTTGTCCGGCCCATAACTTTTTATTAAAATTGCTCATTTCAGTAAATATCAGTGGTCTCTCTCAAAAGTCAAGGGTCATAAATACGCACTTTTTCATTATTGGTAATATCTTATTTAGTTTTTATTTTTTATGATTAATCCCGCATAATGGTTTAAATTCTCTTTTTCAAAACATAAAGGGCTATTTTGATAGTTGGCGCCCAAGAACATCAAAATGAAACGAACGGAGGGGGATTATTTTGTGTGAAATTTCCGTGATCTTAAAACTTTAGATACAAATTTGACGGTGCATTCAGAGCCCACATTGATCTTTTGACCATTAACCAGTGGTTACTTAGATCTTCTACTAATAAATAGTAGTTTTCCAAAATATAATAACTTTCGTTGCTGGCAATAATAGTTTTCGAAAGTATGATACGCTACATTGCTGGCAATAGTTTACTGACAATGAGTCGTATCTTCAGAAATTTCATAATTGACTGCACCTTATGTTAATGTAATTTTATGATGACTACGAACACCATTTTATTCCGATTGAATAGACGTCGAATGTTGTTTATGATACAAGGCCATTCTGAAATTCGCAGAAGAATTGATTTTCTTGTAAATTTCTGACGGCGAAAAGCAACGCATGCAACGAAAAGCACCTCCAATTTTATTTTCACTTGAATGAGCAATTTTAATAAAAAGTTATGGGCCGGACAAGTACTCTGTGCGTATACGCTCAACGTACGGTGGTGAACGTTCATCAAATTATTACCAATCAAACAAAACTGTGCTATCATGTACAGACATAAATTAATGTTTTTTTTTTAACATTACAAAAGCACGGGATCTTATACGAAACTTCCTGTTCCTGCTTGTTTTTCGTTATTTTAGCCACGGCGCAGGCAATGTTGTTTCATTAGGTCATGTAAGTAAATACTATTTGGCAACATTGGTCACGCCATAGCCAAAACAAAAGTAGCTATTCGACTTAGGAGATCCCAGAAGCAATGCACCAACTGCATGCCCTACGTTGCCGGTACGTCCATATTGATATCTTCTCAGTCATCAAAGAAATACTTGTCCTAGTACTGATATCATAAATTTTACTGCTGCACGTAACTTAGATGTCGATCTTTCTTCATTTTTTTCTAGACTATTGATACTTCTTACACACCAATTATAAGTGGTGTTTTTCTCATCTTGATAATTCTGATTTTTTAATGTTTTGATTCTTGTTTTGTTCTGTGGAAATAAATTCAAAGTGACAATTATTGTGAAGTCTGGTTTTTTGGCCGGTTATTTCGTGATCTATATGGTTGGTTTCCCTCCGGAATATGAATAAAATTAGTAAACATTAAAAAAAAAAAAAATTTAAGTGGGGTTTTGGACTTTTTGTGATATCATAGGGAAACGGGGGACCACCAATGTACTTGTCCAAGTTTTTTTCCCCGGGAGGGGATTTTTGCTATTTTACTCATTTTTTGAACGTACGGACAGACGATTAGATAGGCTACATGAATAGATGGTTAGGATGAACGAAGAAATAAATAGGCGAGTAAATGAATTCATGGGTGGACTTTATGCCATAAGCAAACTGTAGAATTTTCAACACACTTTAAAACATGTAGAAATCGGCTACAACGAATCTATAGTTTGCTTATGGCGTTAAGCACAGAAGACACTCAATGTGTGTTTGAATAACACACTTGGTTTTTACAGTGATTTGAATTCGCTCAATACACAGATGGATGGAGCGTTCCTTCGCCGAGCTGTAATTTGAAAACCATGCACGCCAAGTTTGTGTGTAGTATTTGCAGTGAATTAGTGCGGTACATACGTGTAAATACAACACGTGCATTTGTACACGTATTTGCGCATTTATATGTAATGGTTTTTTGTATTATTCTCTGTGGAATTGTGTTGTACATTCTTAGTGCTTAGCGAGCTTAAAAGCAGAATAACATTTTCTTTATATCCGCAGAATTTTTTTTGAAGCCCTTGAGGTGACAAAAACCTCTAGCAGGTCAATCTTCAAGATGTACATGATTCCATTCCGAAACTCGTAATTCATTCACCATTCTTGGCTACGTTGAAATGATTTCATTTTTTATTCAATCATCGGCAACAATTTACAACTAGATCTTTTTTCTATGTACTCATCACATATCAAGACAAAAACAAAATAAAACATGTAAATAGGTTTTTATTCGATAATGAATGCCAAAATTTTTCTAGTATGTTTGTTCATTGTTTTTGGGGTGAAGTACCATTTTCAGTATTACGGAAGAGAAACGGATGTTGATATTTACTTATTTTTTTTTGGAAATTAAGTATAAACATTTTTTGTTTGATTTTTGCAAGGTGTAAAAATTATAATATAATAACAGAAAAAATATTGAATGGTTATTTTATAACTAAGGTCGCGTCTTTTAATACTTGGCGTTCTTTTTTTACTTTTTTAAAGTTTTTTGCGATTTATATATATACCGAACCGCGGAAAGTTCGACAGGTCGAGTGTTGTTATTATCTCTGAATAAAACGATTCACCGTGATGGGAGTAAAAACTGAAATTCATTTTCTTTAATTACGAAGCTCAGGAGGCATATGATGATTTGAAAATTGAACTGGAGATTTATTACGAAAAAATACTTCGATTGAGCCTTAAATCAGCACGATTAATGCCGTATTTGCTGAGAAAAAACTTTGCACAGGCTCAAGATTATGCTGGCATCGAAGTATTGGCATGTCTGTATACGACACAATGAAAGGCCTCTTGACGCCTTCCGAGCTTGTGATTGGCCATTCCATTTCATCTTTCTCTACCTATACCACGCAAAGTCTGAACGGAGTTTTCGAAGTGAGAATAAGTGCTTATACGCGAGACGTGTTTGTGGATAAATTCGGGAAAAAAAAATATTTCGCGATCTGTGAATAAATAAATAGTTCGAAGTACCCATACCGCGGAAAGTCTGAACGGAATTTTCGAAGTGAGCAGTGCTTACGCGGGTCCTGTTGTGGATAAATTCGGGAAAAATATTATTTCGCGATCTATGAATAAATTTATTCACAGATCGCGAAATAATTTTAGATCGTACGCGTACGATCCAAAAATGATTTCTTTAATATAAATTCAATGACAGCAATTTAGAGTTTCATCAAATTCACGTATTTTTTATTTTTTCCCCCCTTTCGATCGCGACTAATTAGAATCTCGTGGCTTAAACAGTATTGAAAATATTAATCTTTTTTCACGAACATTTGTGAGGTTATAAATATCGAGGTTAGGTTCAATCGACTCTTGGTTACAGAAATAATAAGAAAGTGATGGTGTGAAAATAGTGAAGTGCTTTTAATCAACTTTCGAACAGTGCTGAAATGAATATACATTCTTTTATTATTGTTAACCCTGCAGTTTTTATTTTCCACATTTAACTCTTCGACGGAATTTCTCTTTCGCGATTAAATGTTCCTCGTATAAGATTTCTTGAGAAATCGTTCTTTTCGTTTCTTTGATAAATATGAAATAGTGTACGTTGAACTGTTAATCATGATTGGTGTGAATCGATGTAAATTTGGAAAAGGAACTCTATAAAACTAATAATGAGTGTCAAAAAAATGTATATGGCAAAGTTTGTTATTATCATGCCGAGTTTTGAGCAGTGTTTAATAAATAATTTTTTTTAACTGTACACCGTTGACAATTTATTTTATTGGTCCCTTTCCTCTTTATTATAAAATGTTCCTCGCTGGCCATAATAAGATTTGTACATCATAAAATGTTCCTTGCATGATAATTGTTGGTCCATTCCAAAAGATTTTCGACGTCGTTTTTCTATCCAAAATATGGTGTAGAATCATCTCGCGTTTGATGTATTAATAGACAAATACACTGTCAACCTGCATTTGGATATATATGGATGCATCTGGATGATAACCGTAGTAAGTAATGATATATCTTTATGTCAAAATGGCTCGTATAATATATCTTTGTGTCAAAAGACTATGGCGGTATATACTCCATATCCTATCAAAATTTGTATCTTTGGATTGCAACGAATGCCTATAGACTCTGGAAATTCTGTGAAGCGACAAATGTACCAAGTATTTCCACTTTTTGGCTCCGATCATAGCATTATGAATTGAACATTTTGTTATGAAAATTCTTCGGTTGCTCATTTGTCAATGGGATCAAAAATATTGTCTTCGGAACACCGTGGATATATGCAAAATTTCAGAATTTTGTTTGGCTCAATATGCTCTATATTTTTTCACATCCCCGCTTTAATTGTAGCATAATGAATTTTAAAAAATTGTTTCAGAAAGTCTTCGGATGTGTTTTTTCTGACATTATCAAAATTTATATCTTTGGATTGCAACGAATGCCTACAAACTTCGGAAATTGTGTGAAGCGACAAATGTACCAAGTATTTCTACTTTTTGCCTCCGATTTTAGCATTATGAATTGAACTTTTGTTATGAAAATTCTTCGGTTGCTCATTTGTCAATGGGATCAAAATTATTGTCTTCGGAACGCCATGAATATATGCAAAATTTTAGAATTTTGTATGGCTCAATATGCGCTCTATTTTTTCACTTCACCACTTTAGTTGTAACATTATGAATTTTGAAAAATTGTTTCAGGAAGTCTTCCGATGTCCTTTAACTGGGTGGGGGTAAAATTTTCGAATGACGAAATTTCGAACAGCTAAAATAGCGAATTTTAACATACAGTTATCGATATATATATATATAATTGTATGTTAAAATTCGCTATTTTAGCTGTTCGAAATTTCGTCATTCGAAAATTTTACCCCCACCCCTTTAACTGATATTATCAAAATTTGTATAATTGAATTGCAATGGATACCTACAGCCTTTGAAAATTCTGTAAAGCGACAGATGTGCCAAGTATTTTCCCTTTTGCTCATTTGTCGATGGATTAAGAATTGCTGCCTTCAGAATGTCATGCATACATGCAAAATTTCAGAATTTTGTTGGGCCCAATGTGCGCTACATTTTTTCAATTCCCTAATTTAGTTGTAGTATAATGAATTTTGAAAAATTGTTTCAGGAAGTCTTCTGATATTTTTTTACTGATATTATCAAAATTTGTATCATTGGGTTGCAACGGATACCCACAGACGTTGGCAATTCTGTAAAGCAACAAATGTACCAAGTATTTCCACTTTTTGGCTCAGATTGTGGCATTAAGAATTAAAAATTTTGTTATGAAAATTCTGCGGTTGCTCATTTGTCAATGGAATCAAAATTATTGTCTTCGGAACGCCATGAATATATGCAAAATTTAAAAATTTCATTCGGCTCTATTGAGTTATATTTTTTCACTTCCTCACTTTAGTTGTAGCATAATAAATTTTGAAAAATTGTTTTAGGAAGTCTTCTGATGTGTTTTTACTGATATTATCAAAATTTGTATCATTGAATTGCAACAGATACGTACAGACTTTGAAATACTTGTGAAGTAACAAGTGTGCCCAATATTTCCACTTTTTTGCTGGAATAGTGGCATTATTAGGACTTGAACATTTTATTATGAAAATTATTCGCTTGCTCATTTTTGGATGGGATTAAAATTATAATCCTGAAGTTTGCAACGTTGGAGTCCAACGAAATGATCTAAAAAAACTTCAATAAGTCCAGTAATTCTCCAATTTTGTTCCCTGCCGGATTTGCAATTCGTAGTTTTTCAACCTACACCAATAATTCGTGAAATAAAAAATTGGTGAATTACAAACATTTTTTTTTCGTTCATTTCGTTGGACTCCAACGTTGCAAACTTCAGCATCGTTTAAAATTTGGCTTCGAAAAGTAATGGCTGTATGCAAAATTCATAAACTTTATTGAGCCCGATGTGCGGTATGCTTGAGTTGTGGCATGATTAATTCAAAAAATTGTCAGAAAGTCTTTGGTTCCTTTTTTCTGGAAGTATAAAAATTTGTTTCATTGGAACGCAACGTATACTTACAAACTTTGGAAATTTCCTGGAGCAACATGTGTGCTCAGTATTTCTACTTTTTGGCTCCTATTGTGGCATAACGAATTGAAAAATATTTTCAAAAAGATTTGCTCTACGGATGCTCTGGTTGTGATGGTACGAAAATTTGCACGAAGATAATGCAACTGGTACAACTCAACTCGATCCATTTTCTTGGACACAGTACTGATCTAAGTTTGCCCGCTTTGTTGAATTTATTGTTTTAAAATATCCATAACATACTTTCTGAACTTTTCGAAATTCAAAGATAATATTAAAATACCTGTAAGTTCTAGTTTTGATGCTTTCACGGCCATTATTGTTATAAATATCAAAATTTGCATCAAAATTTGTATCATGGGAATGTAGCCGATACCTACAAACTTTTAACATTTTGTGAAGCGCCAAGTATTTCCACATTTTATCTTTGATTGTGGCATTATGAATTGAAAAATTCATTACAAAAAGTCTTCGGCTGCTCATTTTTGGATGGGATTAAAATTTCTGTCCTCGGAACGCTATAGATACATCCAAATTTTCTGAACTTTGTTGGGCTTAAAGTGCACTATGTTTTTTCACTTTTCCACTTTAGTTATGGCATAATAAATTTAAAAAGTTGTTTCAGAAAGTCGTCGGGTGCTCTTCTGCTGATAGTATCAAAATTTGTATCATTGGAATGTAGCCGATATCTACAAACTTTGAACATTTTGTGAAGAGGAGACATATGTGTTAAGTATTTCCACTATTTAGCTCTGATTATGGCATAATAAATTGAAAAAAATTTATTCCAAAGGCTTTCCTCTACAGTCGCTCTGGGTTTGATGGTATCAAAATTTGCTCAAAGCTAATGTGACTAATACAACTAAATTCATTTCATTCTCTTGGGTACGATCCTGATCTGAATTTGTCCGCTTTGTTCAATATATTGTTTTGGAGTTCCCATAACATACTATTTGAACTTTTCTATATTCAATGAGAATATTGAAATAGTTGTAACTTCTTATTTTCATGGTAGTAACTTCTTCAATGATATTGACAAATAATCATGATTCCACCTTGTTAATAAAAATAAGAATGAAAAAATGCGTGAACTTTTTTCACAATAGATTCGATATGTTTTCTCTAAACATACGTGAAACTGGTTTTTTATTTTATCATTAATCAAAAATGAAAAATTTCGAAAAAAATCGCCCCATTTTTATCAACAAGCTGAAATAAGCGTAATATTTTTTACCACAAATCTACAAATATAACAAGGAGATACTGCTGTTTAATATGTTCATTTGATAAACACAAATTCAAATAGCTACAAATTCTATGGAAAAGTTCTGACTCTTCTAATCTTGCTCTCAAAAGCTTTGTAAATTTTTGTATCAGACTCCCAGTTCCCGACGTATTTTAGCCTGATTCCAGAAAGGTAAATCGAAATGTCAAAAAAATTTGACTGGCTCGAGAATAAAAAAAATGCCAAATTGAAAATTCCAAAATACGTGCCCCTTTATTTCATTTGGAAAAAACCTGACTCGAAGTAGAAGGGGTCAGGGTTTGGAAATGAAAAGGCGATTAATTCCCAATATAACCTTTTTCTAATCTATATAAAGCGAGATGTTTCAAAATAAAGAGAAAAAACGCATCATATCACGCATAAAAACCCCCTCGCGGAAAAAACCTGGACAAGTACATTTGTTGACCGCCGTTCCCATATTTTTCCACGAATATACATACACTGCAAAAACATTTCTCGCAAAAATCCCTGAGAAAATCAAATCCTATCAAAAAGTAAGAAAAGTGACCACTCTCAAAAAATGTATCAAATAAATTCAAATCACACAAAACAAAATGAGTTAATCCTCACGAAAAGCTAAGGTTGGGTTTCGCAAAAAGTTATAAAATAAATTGAGCTATACTAAAATAGATGTGGCCAAGTACGGGAGGCTTTATCGTGTGATAAAATCTTCAAATAATGTTGAATGTTGATAGAGAAAAGAATCATGTTCGAAAATGCAGTTGTTTTACCAACCAGAATGAAAATAAAAACTCTGTATCAATAAGGGTCCGAAGCAAAAAAAGATTGCAAACGAAAAAAAATTAGATGAAAAAGAATTTCGGCCGAAGTACTTGGCGAGGTTGTCACCATGACCGATACATTATGTAAATTAAGTGAAAAAACATTTGTCAAGTACTTCGGCCGAATTCTTTTTCAATCAAATTTTTTTCTATGTTTTATAAAACAATTTGTAAGTCAAGGATGATGCATCATATTCTTCCGTCATTTCATCTTTGAAAGAATAATAATTCTGAGGCTCCTGACAGTAAAGTTAAATATAATTATCTATTTATAGCTTAGACCGAAATTGCTAATATCCTCGCTGCCTTTTCGCCCCTGGATGCCTAATACACAACTTGAAAGTTAATGATAAAGTATTTAATTTTCTGAATTTTCGCCTCGGGGAAAAATTGGTACTTGACGTCTCTTCTATAATACCTTCCTGCCAAGCTATAATCGAATAATAACCTATCAACGAATTACTAACATCTCGAAAATACTTCGAGTCTGTAGTTAACTCTTTTGAAAACATTATAACTTTTTTTCTTATCACAGGAACGAAACGCTCCTATATTTAAACAATCTCAATAACAAGGAATTTATGGTAGAAAATCTGTCTCATTCTCTTATGTCGAATTAGTAGTATGAGCAATGCTGATTCCTGACATTGAAATAAATCGATCATGTAATGATGCAGACACGTTGTAAGTTTTTTTTGTTATATACAGGCTCTATTGGAGTTTATATAAAACGAAATATGAAAATACTATAGAAAAAAGAAGTGATATCAAATAGCAAAAATCCCCTCCCGGGGAAAAAAACCTGGACAAGTACATTGGTGGTCCTTCGTTTCCCTATGATATCACAAAAAGTCCAAAACCCCACTTAATTTTTATTTTTTAATGTTTACTAATTTTATTCATATCCCGGAGGGAAACCAACCATATAGATCACGAAATATCCGGCCAAAAAACCAGACTTCACAATAAATGTTACTTTGAATTTATTTCCACAGAACAACACAAGAATCAAAACATTAAAAAATCAGCATTATCAAGATGAGAAAAATGCCACTTATAATTGGTGTGTAAGAAGTATCAAAAGTCTAAAAAAAAATGAAAAAAGATGGACATCTAAGTTACGTGCAGCAGTAAAATTTTTGATATCGCTACTAGGACAAGTATTTCTTTGGTGACTGAGAAGATATCAATATGGAAGCACCGGCAACGTAGAGTCTGCAGTTGGTGCATTGCTTCTAGGATCTCCTAAGTCGAGTAGCTACTTTTGTTTTGGCTATGGCGCGACCAATGTTGCCAAATAGTATTTACTTATATGACCTAATGAAACAACATTGCCTGCGCCGTGGCTAAAACAACGAAAAACATTCAGAAACCAGTCGAAAACTCGACACACAAACGCAGGAACAGGAAGTTTCGCATAAGATCCCGTACTTTTGTAATGTTAAAAAAAGGCTTTAATTTATGTTCGTACATGATAGCACAGTTTTGTTTGATTAGTAATAATTTGATGAACGTTCACCACCGTACGTTGAGCGTATACGCACAAAGTACTTGTCCGGCCCATAACGTTTTATTAAAATTGCTCATTCAAGTAAAAATCATATAAAAAGTTATGGACCGGACAAGTACTCTGTGCGTATACGCTCAACGTACGGTGGTGAACGTTCATCAAATTATTACCAATCAAACAAAACTGTGCTATCATGTACGAACATAAATTAAAGCCTTTTTTTAACATTACAAAAGTACGGGATCTTATGCGAAACTTCCTGTTCCTGCGTTTGTGTGTCGAGTTTTCGACTGGTTTCTGAATGTTTTTCGTTGTTTTAGCCACGGCGCAGGCAATGTTGTTTCATTAGGTCATATAAGTAAATACTATTTGGCAACATTGGTCGCGCCATAGCCAAAACAAAAGTAGCTACTCGACTTAGGAGATCCTAGAAGCAATGCACCAACTGCATGCCCTACGTTGCCGGTACTTCCATATTGATATCTTCTCAGTCACCAAAGAAATACTTGTCCTAGTACCGATATCAAAAATTTTACTGCTGTACGTAACTTAGATGTCCATCTTTTTTCATTTTTTTTAGACTTTTGATACTTCTTCCACACCAATTATAAGTGGCATTTTTCTCATCTTGATAATGCTGATTTTTTAATGTTTTGATTCTTGTGTTGTTCTGTGGAAATAAATTCAAAGTAACATTTATTGTGAAGTCTGGTTTTTTGGCCGGATATTTCGTGATCTATATGGTTGGTTTCCCTCCGGGATATGAATAAAATTAGTAAACAAAAAAAAAAATTAAGTGGGGTTTTGGACTTTTTGTGATATCATAGGGAAACGAAGGACCACCAATGTACTTGTCCAGGTTTTTTTCCCCGGGAGGGGATTTTTGCTATTTTCCATTTTTCTGAACGTAAACTCTAGAACGGAGTCGAAAACGGTGCCTCTTCTCATTTACCATAAAATGTCCCTTGCATGCAATAATAACGTTTATTTGTAAACTACTCTCTCCGTTTTTATATCACTGAGAGAATGGTGTATGATACCACTCTAGGTTTGAATTATATATGGTTTTAAATCACCCTAGAATGGAA
The DNA here is from genome assembly GCA_963989365.1 of Rhimphoctona megacephalus. Lineage (NCBI taxonomy): Eukaryota > Metazoa > Arthropoda > Insecta > Hymenoptera > Ichneumonidae > Rhimphoctona > Rhimphoctona megacephalus. The sequence continues at coordinate 13,263,787 of OZ022415.1, forward strand.
AAGACCTTACATATATGAAAGTACTATTTGCACTTGCAATAACCCAAAACGGAATCAAGTGATGCGAAATAATTGCGAGCGAAAAGATATTTGATTTGAGAAAAAAAAAGTTCATAAGTACTTCACCAATTTTTTTTTTTACCTATTGCTCATAAGATATAATTCGTGATCAATAAACGTTATAAAAGAAAATCTCGCATAGTAGTTCGGCCAAAATTCTTTTTTCCAATCAAACTTTTGCTCTCGAAATTTCATGCGCATAGTTTTTTGTTTCAAAATCTCATTTCGTTATGAGTACTTTTATTTAAAAACTTTTGGTGCATTCTGATGCTATTGGTTTATTTCTTCGATATCATTTTTTAAGGAATATTTTCCGATCCGTTGATCTGTTGGCACGCATATTTCGGTGTAATAACTTTTGGAATTTTTTTATTTTTACAAAATTAAAAATATTCAAGTTTTTACTTGTTCGTTGTTCTTTTATGCGTCGTATCTCCTCAGAACTACTGTACGTATTAAGTAATCTAATAATTTTATAAGTATTGACGGTTAATTACGAAGATTGAATTCATTTGAACACTTCATAAATCAATATTTCACATTGCATTTTTAGTCTGAATATAGTCGCGATACACCAGCTCGAAATTCGATGATGTATCCACTTTTAGCAGAAACAATTAAAAACTCGCTTGAGCGACCTTTAAAATTTTTATTCAGGATCTAATTCTTGAGAGAATCACTTTTTGATAAAATGTTACCATATTTTGCTGCAATACCAAAAAAAATGTTAATTCTTTTATATCAATCAGATACGTACACAATATAGACATGTTTATTTGGCAAGCTATGAATTTCATACAAAAAGTCAACAAATCCTCGCAAAAAAACAGCATATATGTTGTAAAAAAGTTGAGACAAGTACATTTACTCCCCCCAAATAGTTGTTCCGGTAAAAAATCTCCTTCTGAACGTGAACCCTAACAAAAGTTATAAAAGAGATTTCCTCCCAAAAAAACTAACCTAGCAAAAATTCTCTCATTCACATCAAATCTCTCAAAAAATTATAGAACTCCACAAAAATTTTCTCAATAAATTAGAAACTTTCAAAAAGTTATAAGACAGCCTCACAAACATTTACCAATCAAATCGTAATCTCACAAAAGATGCTAATTCAAATTCGATCAAAAACGAAGTCTAAACTTTACAAAAATAAATTAAAACTATGAAAGCATTAATAGTAAAAAACATTAAAGCATATTAACCTCTAATAAAAAATCTTCCAATTAATTAAAAGTATGGATGTGCTACAGTACAGTTGTTCTACGCAAAAAGGACAAGAATAAAAAATTAGAATGAAAAAAAATTCGGATACAACAAAAAATTTCAAAAGAACAAAATTAGATTGAAAAAAAATTTCTGCCGAAGTACATGGCGAGTTTATAACCATGAATCAATCAAGCAAATTGAATTGAATTAAGCACGTTGTATCAATTATAATCAAAAAAACTAAATAATAATTTTTAAATAAAAAAAATAATTTTTATTGGAAAAAAATTGGCTTAAAGTAGTTCGCTCATTTTTTATTGCTAAATGTACACGATGTACTATGCATAATTGATAAATGTTGTTATAAACTCGCTATGTACTTCGGTCGAAACTTTTTTATTCCATCCAAATTTTTTTAGTCGGTAACTCTGTCAGCATAAATTTGGTTGTTGCGCAAATTCAAAAAGAGTTTAAGTATATGAAGAAATATTCTAATAGAAATAAAATGCACCTGAAGTTTTGAAATGAAAAAAACAATCAGAACGAAACCAACTCAAAACGGAAGCAAGTGATGCGAAACCATTTTGAGCTAAAAGAAAAGAATTTGATAAGTACTTCAACAATTTCTTTTTTTTTTACCAATTGCTGATGATATAAAATTCGTAATCAATAAACGTTATAAAAAAACTGGTGTAGTACTTCGGCCGAAATTCTTTTTTCTAATCGAACGTTTGCTCTCTATATTCTGTGCACATACCTTTTTTTGTTTCAAAATATCGTTTCGTTTTGATTTCTTTTATTCAAAATCTTTAATTGCATTTTGATGATATTGAAGTATTTTTTCGGTGTAATTATGTATGGAATATTTTTCGATACGGAATTTTTTTTCCTAACAATTTTTTTTTTAATTCGACGTATAATTTACATACTTTATTTTGCTCCGAGAATTTTGTTTTATTTAGATTTTTTATTAAATTCGAAAACTTAGTGCATTTTATTTCTGTTGGTATGTATATTTCGGTCTAATATTTTTTTGAACAATTTTTTTTACAAAATAAATAAAAAAGTGAGTTCTTATTTGTTCGTGGTTCTTTTATACGTTGTATCTTTTCAGACCTACTGCAAGTTTTTAAGTAATCTAATAATTTTATTGTTCTGACGGTTAATTACGAAATTTGAATTCACTTGAACACTTCTTAGAGAACTATTTCACAATGCATTTTTAGTCCCGATATAGTAGCGATACAGTAGCTCGAAATTCGATCATGTATCCAATTTTAGGTAGCCGAAATCAGGAAAAAATCGCTAGAGCGGCCATTAAAATTTTATTAAGGATCGAAATCTTGATAGAATCACTTTTTGATAAAATATTATCCTAGCCAAAAACAGCATAAATGCTGTGAAAAAAGGTGAGACAAGTACATTTATGTCCCCCAAATAGTCGTTTCAGTTAATCCCCCTCGCCACCCAGTGCCAAAATACCGTTCCCCACAAAAATTTACAAAAACCCGTCTAAGTCGTTCATGCAAAGATCTCCGCACAAAAATCCTTTCTAAAAACAAACACATCATACAAAGTTTTATGGGTTACGGCTCTCATTACCTTATCAAATTAAGTCAAATTGTACAGAGGCGATAATTTCATTCTCGTAAATGTTGTACTTTCACAAAAAATTGATAAATTAATAAAGATCTACTAAAGTATATGTGGCCAAGTACGTGGGATTTTATTATGTTTATAAAATCTCCAATTATGTTCATATGCCGTTTCTCTAATTAATGCTTTATTACAGCGAATTATTATCCTATGACTTGGAACTACAAGGGCTTTAAAAAAAATACAGAATTGCATTAGCCTGCGTGAGCTTGAACGCTGCCACACTCTCATTTGTAATATTTGTAGTACAGTTTTATTGGCAACAAATTGATAAAAGTTTACTATCATACGTAGAGCGGATACGCACAGAGTACTTGTCCGGCCCGAAAATTTTTCGACTAGTCAGTTGAAAATATGCTTTTTTGTTGACGGCAAATTTTTCAACCACTCCTAACATTCGGATCTCCTGATGCAGATTCGAATCTTACCCGCCTTGGAATGCAATCAATTGATGACCGCTTTTACATGGCAGGCTTATTTCGTTTTGTGAAACCTGTTGTAGTAAAAACCGGTGTAAAAGTGCGTGTAAATGGTACCGGATTACTTATTTCGGGTGTACAGTACCGTTTAGACGCTCTGTAACTCCAGTTTTCCCCTGGGTGTTACAAAACCGGAATAAACGTGCCGTGTAATAACGTGAGATATGCTCCACATGAGCATCGATTGATCGATAACAATTAGTTAAAGGAATGGAGGATAATTTGGGATACAAGTAGTATGTGGGCCACCATGGCGACTCCCACTCCTATCCCCACTCCTCGGCCTCCCCCACCAGCTCGGTTGGTTCGAGTGGTGGTGGGGGAGGTGTAGGTGGTGGGGGTGGGTGTGAAGGTGGAGGGTGGAGTCGTCATAGCGACCCGTCTTTTTTAACGATAAAAAAAACGGCAAACACCTAAAATTTTTCCAAAAATTATGAGAATAAAAATGGCAAACAACTAAAATTTTTCCAAAATTATGAAAATAATGGAGATAATGAAAACTTACCCCTGCTGCTGTCTCTTTCATGAAACACCGGTGTCTAAATAGCAGTGTGGTTTTCCTTTTTTTCTCTGTCACACACACACACACACACACACACACACACACACACACACACACACACACACACACACACACACACACACACACACACACACACGCAAGCACGCACGCACGCACGCAGGCACGCACGCACGCACGCACGCACGCACGCACGCACGCACGCACGCACGCACGCACGCACGCACGCACGCATGCACGCACGCACGCACGCACACACGCACGCACGCACGCACGCACGCACGCACGGACGCACGCACGCACGCACGCACGCACGCGCGCACGCACGCACGCGCGCACGCACGCACGCACGCGCGCACGATCGCACGCACGCACGTACGCACGCACGCACGCACGCACGCTCGCACGCACGCACGCACGCACGCACGCACGCACGCACGCACGCACGCGCGCACGCACGCGCGCGCACACGCACGCACGCACGCACGCACGCGCACACGCCCGCACGCACGCACGCACGTACGCACGCACGCACGCACGCACGCGCGCGCGCACGCACGCACGCACGCACGCACGCGCGCACGCACGCGCGCACGCACGCGCGCACGCGCGCACGCGCGCACGCCCGCACGCACGCACGCACGCACGCGCGCACGCGCGCACGCGCGCACGCGCACACGCGCACACGCACGCACGCACGCACGCGCGCACGCACGCACGCGCGCACGCGCCCACGCACGCACGCACGCAAGCACGCACGCACGCACGCAAGCACGCACGCACGCACGCACGCACGCGCACACGCGCACACGCGCACACGCGCATACGCGCGCACGCACGCACGCACGCACGCACGCACGCACGCCCGCACGCACGCACGCACGCACGCACGCAAGCACGCACGCACGTACGCACGCACGCGCACACGCCCGCACGCGCGCACGCCCGCACGCGCGCACGCACGCACGCACGCACGCTCGCGCGCACGCACGCACGCGCGCACGCACGCACGCACGCAGGCACGCACGCACGCACGCAGGCACGCGCACACGCACGCACGCACGCACGCACTCACGCGCGCACGCACGCACGCACGCACGCACGCGCGCACGCACGCACGCACGCACGCACGCACGCACGCACGCACGCGCGCACGCGCACACGCGCACACGCGCGCACGCACGCACGTACGCACGCACGCACGCACGCCCGCACGCACGCCCGCACGCACGCACGCACGCACGCACGCACGCACGCGCGCACGCACGCACGCGCGCACGCACGCACGCGCGCACGCACGCGCGCACGCCCGCACGCGCGCACGCCCGCCCGCACGCACGCACGCACGCACTCGCGCACGCACGCGCGCGCGCGCACGCACGCACGCGCTCACGCGCGCGCGCACGCACGCACGCACGCACGCGCGCGCGCACGCACGCACGCGCGCACGCACGCTCGTGCACACGCGCACACGCGCACACGCGCACACGCACGCACGCACGCACGCACGCGCGCACGCACGCACGCGCACACGCACGCACGCACGCACGCACGCGCACACGCGCGCGCGCGCGCACGCACGCACGCACGCACGCACGCACGCAGGCACGCACGCACCCACGCACGCACGCACGCACGCACGCACGAGCACACGCGCGCACGCGCACACGCGCACACGCGCGCGCGCACGCACGCCCGCACGCGCGCGCGCACGCACGCGCGCACGCACGCACGCACGCACGCGCACACGCACGCACGCGCACACGCACGCACGCGCACACGCACGCACGCCCGCACGCGCGCACGCCCGCACGCACGCACGCACGCGCGCACGCACGCACGTGCACACGCGCACACGCGCACACGCGCACACGCACGCACGCACGCGCGCACGCGCGCACGCACGCGCGCACGCACGCACGCACGCACGCACGCGCACACGCACGCACGCACGCACGCACGCGCACACGCGCGCGCGCACGCACGCACGCACGCGCGCACGCACGCACGCACGCACGCACGCAGGCACGCACGCACGCACGCACACACGCACGCACGCACGCACGCACGCACGCGCACACGCGCGCACGCGCACACGCGCACACGCCCGCACGCGCGCACGCACGCACGCGCGCACGCACGCGCGCACGCACGCATGCACGCACGCGCACACGCACGCACGCGCACACGCACGCACGCGCACACGCACGCACGCACGCACGCGCACACGCGCACACGCACGCACGCACGCAAGCACGCACGCACGCACGCACTCACGCACGCACGCACGCACGCGCACACGCGCACACGCACGCACGCACGCACGCACGCACGCACTCACGCACGCACTCACGCACGCACGCCCGCACGCACGCACGCACGCACGCGCGCGCGCACGCACGCGCGCACGCACGCACGCCCGCACGCGCTCACGCGCACACGCGCACACGCACGCACGAGCGCACGCACGCACGCACGCGCGCACGCACGCACGCGCGCACGCACGCACGCACGCACGCGCCCACGCACGCACGCGCACACGCACGCACGCACGCACGCACGCACTCACGCACGCACGCACGCACGCACGCACGCCCGCACGCACGTACGCACGCACGCACGCACGCACGCGCGCGCGCACGCCCGCACGCACGCACGCACGCACGCACGCGCGCACGCATGCACGCACGCACGCACGCACGCACGCACGCACGCACGCACTCACGCACGCACGCACGCACGCACGCACGCACGCCCGCACGCACGCCCGCACGCACGCACGCACGCACGCACGCACGCGCACACGCCCGCACGCGCGCACGCCCGCACGCGCGCACGCACGCACGCTCGCGCGCACGCACGCTCGCGCGCACGCACGCACGCACGCAGGCACGCGCACACGCACGCACGCACGCACGCACTCACGCGCGCACGCACGTACGCACGCACGCACGCACGCGCGCGCGCACGCACGCGCGCGCGCACGCACGCACGCACGCGCGCGCGCGCGCGCGCACGCACGCGCACACGCAAGCACGCACGCACGCGCACACGCGCGCACGCGCGCACGCGCGCACGCACGCACGCCCGCACGCACGCACGCACGCACGCACGCACGCACGCGCGCGCGCACGCACGCACGCACGCACGCACGCACGCGCGCATGCACGCGCGCACGCACGCGCGCACGCGCGCACGCCCGCACGCACGCACGCACGCGCGCACGCACGCACGCACGCACGCACGCACGCACGTGCACACGCGCACACGCGCACACGCGCACACGCACGCACGCACGCACGCACGCACGCGCGCACGCGCGCACGCACGCACGCACGCACGCGCACACGCACGCACGCGCACACGCACGCACGCACGCACGCACGCGCACACGCGCGCACGCACGCACGCACGCACGCACGCACGCATGCACGCACGCACGCACGCTCGCACGCACGCGCGCGCGCACGCACGCACGCACGCGCGCGCGCACGCACGCACGCACGCTCGCACGCGCGCACGCACGCACGTACGCACGCACGCACGTACGCACGCACGCACTAACGCACGCACGCACGCACGCACGCACGCACGCGCGCGCGCACGCACGCACGCACGCACGCACGCGCGCACGCACGCGCGCACGCACGCGCGCACGCGCGCACGCCCGCACGCGCGCACGCCCGCACGCACGCACGCACGCACGCACGCACGCCCGCACGCGCACACGCGCACACACACGCACGCGCGCACGCACGCACGCACGCACGCGCGCACGCACGCACGCACGCACGCACGCGCACACGCACGCACGCGCACACGCACGCACGCACGCACGCGTACACGCGCCCACGCACGCACGCACGCACGCCCGCACGCACGCACGCACGCACGCACGCACGCGCGCACGCACGCACGCACGCACGCACGCACGCACGCGCGCGCGCACGCACGCACGCACGCACGCACGCTCGCGCGCACGCACGCTCGCGCGCACGCACGCACGCACGCACGCACGCACTCACGCACGCACGCACGCACGCACTCACGCACGCGCGCGCGCGCGCACGCACGCACGCACGCCCGCACGCACGCCCGCGCGCGCGCACGCACGCGCGCACGCACGCACGCACGCACGCACGCACGCCCGCACGCACGCACGCACGCACGCACGCACGCGCGCACGCACGCACGCACGCACGCACGCACGCACGCGCGCGCGCACGCACGCACGCACGCACGCACGCTCGCGCGCACGCACGCTCGCGCGCACGCACGCACGCACGCACGCACGCACTCACGCACGCACGCACGCACGCACTCACGCACGCGCGCGCGCGCGCACGCACGCACGCACGCCCGCACGCACGCCCGCGCGCACGCACGCACGCACGCACGCGCGCACGCACGCACGCACGCACGCACGCACGCACGCACGCACGCACGCACGCACGCACGCACGCACGCACACACACACACACACACACACACACACAGCCAGACACACACACACACACACACACACACACACACACAAGTAGTAGGTGGCGCACTATGGCCACCCCCACTCCTATCCCCACTCCTATCCCCACTCCTTTCCCCCACAAGCCGGCCGTCGTGAGTCCGGTCGGTGTTGTGGGTGAGAGGTTTGCGGGTGTGTGGAGGGGGGATGGGTAGAGGGTAGCCGTAGTGTGCCACCTTTTTTCTTTTTTATATATATATATATATATTTTTTTTTTAAATGAAAAACTTACCCAAATGCTGTCTGTTTTTGCGATCCTCGTATGGTGGGGTAGCCTGGTAGTTTACACACGCGAACACACACATGAACACACACACACACACACACACACACACACACAGTCGGTATATCGTGGGTACGTTGTAAGAATTTTGAAAACGAGCGACGGTGGAAAAAAGGATAGCTCTCGAGCTTGATGCACGCGCGCGTATCGCTTAAAGACTGAGCATAAAAGCGAAAAGGCATTCTCGCAAACTTATGTATTAGCACAACGCGTATGAGTCTATCTATTTTTCGATGAGGCTGCAGGAGATGTATTATAGAAAAAAAAGGAGGCATTTTAATGTTTAGGCTACCGGCAAACAGCCGTCGTGGAGGGTATATCACACGCGCCGCGGACAAGAAAAAAAAAATGCAGCGCAGATACTCTTCCGTATGCAGAACGATGCCTGCAGCGTATGGACCTACGAAGATCCGCACAAAGAGGAGACCGTGATAAACTGTAGAGAGAGAGCATAGTATATATATATATATATACACGCTATACTATGCTCTCTCTCTACAGTTTATCACGGTCTCCTCTTTGTGCGGCTCTTCGTAGGTCCGCGCGATACCACATAGCTGTCGGTGTATAGAGCTATACTATGGGAGAGAAAGAGAGAGAGGTGACGCTCATATGGGTCTCTCTCTCTCTCTTTCTTTCTCTTCAAGTCAATATACAGTTCTCTCTTTCTCGCTCGTGAAACCGTGTGAGGCAGTCGCAGTAAGGACGTACGCCTCCTATATTGCTTTCATATATGCGCACGCGAGCATGCGGGTGTGTATAACTATACCTCGCACTCTCTCGCGCGATGCTCCTTTCTCTCTCTCCATACCTTATTATGCTCTCCTCTTTGTGCGGATCTTCGTAGACCCATAGAGCACCACGGTACCCCCTGGTGTATCGTGTTGTACGTGAGACTGTATGAGGCAGCCGTAGCAAGACCGCGAGTCACCTATATTGCGTTCATATGTGTACGTACGTGCAACCGCGCGAGTGCGTATAACCTAGCGCTCTCTCGCACGATGCCTCTCTCTCTCTCTCTCTCTCTCTCTCTCTCTCTCTCTCGTCGTGTGCCACCTTTTTTTATGAAATAAGGGTATTGCGCGTGCATCGGCTAAGCGCTCGAGAGGAGCAACAGCGATGACGTACACCCTCTCACTCTAGTATAGACCCTCTCGCTCTCTCGCGAGACACGGTGACTCGCGAGAATACGAGGTATTCGCAGCGTCGTCAAAAGTGCACGCGGCTGCAAACCCCCGTGTTAAGCGGTATGGGGGAGCGCATCACCGTAACCTTAGCCTAGTCTCGTTTTTTCTTCTATATCAAGAGACTCGGTAGAGTCTCGGGACAAGTACATTGACAGCTCTGTCGTCTGCTGGCCCGAGGCTCGCCGAGACTATATTATCTCTGAATAAAACGATTCGCGGTGGTGGGGGTAAAATTGGCATGTCATTTCTTTCAATTACGAAGCTCAGGAGCCATTTGATGCCTTGAAAATTGAACTGGAGACTAATTAAGAAATTCTCTTTCGCTTGAGCCCAAAATCAGCATGATCGGTGGTGTAATTGCTGAGAAAAAACTTTGCATAGGGTCAAGATTATGGAAAAAATACTAACACATCGGAAATTCGACGTGTATGTACATAACACCATCAGAGGCTCAAAGCCGCTCGCGAGTTTCTGATTGGTTGGTTTTTTCAACGTTCTATATAACACATCGGAAATTCGACGTGTATGTACATAACACCATCAGAGGCTCAAAGCCGCTCGCGAGTTTCTGATTGGTTGGTTTTTTCAACGTGGCTCTACACACCAACATAACACCATTAAAGGCCTCTTGAAGCCTCTCGAGTTTCTGATTGGTTGGTGTCTGTATCTGTGATAAACCATTAAAGGTGTGTGATCTGTGGTCGTGTTCGTTGGGTCTCATCATTTTGATGTGAATAAGTGCGCATGCGCATAATGATGCGCAACATGCAACTGCGCAATGAAACGAGTCATGCGCAATGTGTGAATCTGTATGAAACGGAATTCAAAAAATAAATAATGAAAACAGTGCAGGACGTGTGGAAGAGTTTGGTTATAATTTTTAAAAGATTGATCGAAGTTTCGTAAAAACAGTGCGGGATGTGTGAGTTTAGTTAAACAATAACCATTTGACGGGCACTTGGACTAAGTGTCGAAATTATTGGAAAAACGTCGACAGCGATATTAAAGTTTAATCGGAGTTTCGTAAAAATAGTGCGGGATGTGTGAGTTTGATTAAATAATACTTATATCGTTGAAACGTTTTTACGTGATTATTCGCCACTTGTCTATTATTCTTCGTGTCAGGCTAGAAAATGTGTGATATCCATTATAAATTTGGAACTTTGGTTGGTAAAATATCAGGAAAAAAATTAAGAAAAAAAGGAAAGTTATAGGTTATAACTTCCTTTTTTTCTAGACTTACCATATACCGACACAGCGGAAAGCTGGAACAGAGTTTTGACATAATCAAGTGTGGGGCGTACAAGCTAACGGATAAATTATTTTAATGTTTTAATTAATTTTAGAATCTCGTGGCTTAAACAGTATTGAAAATATGAATGTTTTTTCACGGACAGTTGTGAGGTTATAAATATCATGGTTAGGTTCGATCCACTCTTGGTTATACGGTAATAATAAGAAAGTGATGGTGTGAAAATAGTGAAGTGCTTTTAATCAACTTTCGAACAGTGCTGAAATGAATATGTATTTTTTTATCATTGTTAACCCTGCTGTTTTTATTTTCCACACTTAACTCTACGACGGAATTTCTCTTTCGCGATTAAATGTTCCTCGTATAAGATTTCTTAAGAAATCATTCTTTTCGTTTCTTTGATAACTATGAAATGGTATACGTTGAACTGTTAATCATGATTGATGTGAATTGATGTAAATTTGGAAAAGAAACTATAAAACTAATAATGAGTGTCATAAAAATGTATATACGGCAAAGTTTGTTATTATCATGCCGAATTTTGAGCAGTGTCTAATAAATATTTTTTTTAACTCTACACCGTTGACAATTTATTTTATTGGTCTCTTTCCTCTTTATTATAAAATGTTCCTCGCTTGCCATAATGAGATTTGTACATCATAAAATGATCCTTGCATGATAATTGTTCGACGTCGTTTTTCTATCCAAAATATGGTGTAGAATCATCTTGCATTTGATGAATTAATACACAAATAAACTGTCAACCTGCATCTGGATATATATGGATGCATCTGGATGATAACCGTAGTAAGTAATGATATATCTTTATGTCAAAATGGCTCGTATAATATATCTTTATGTCAAAAGACTATGGCGGTGTATACTCCATATCCTATCAAAATTTGTATCTTTGGATTGCAACGAATGCATATAGACTCTGGAAATTCTGTGAAGGGACAAATGTACCAAGTATTTCCACTTTTTGGCTCCGATTGTAGCATTATGAATTGAACTTTTGTTATGAAAATTCTTCGGTTGCTCATTTGTCGATGGGATCAAAATTATTGTCTTCGGAACGCCATGAATATATGCAAAATTTCAGAATTTTGTTTGGCTCAATATGCTCTATATTTTTTTACGTCCCCGCTTTAGTTGTAGCATAATGAATTTTAAAAAATTGTTTCAGAATGTCTTCCGATTTGTTTTTTCTGATATTATCAAAATTTATATCTTTGGATTGCAACGAATGCCTACAGACTTCGGAAATTGTGTGAAGCGACAAATGTACCAAGTATTTCTACATTTTGCCTCCGATTTTAGCATTGCAAATTGAACTTTTGTTATGAAAATTCTTCGGTTGCTCATTTGTCGATGGGATCAAAATTATTGTCTTCGGAACGCCATGAATATATGCAAAATTTCAGAATTTTGTTTGGCTCAATATGCGCTCTATTTTTTCACTTCACCACTTTAGTTGTAACATTATAAATTTTGAAAAATTGTTTCAGGAAGTCTTCCGATGTGTTTTTACTGATATTATCAGAATTTGTATAATTGAATTGCAATGGATACGTACAGACTTTGAAATATCTGTGAAGTAACAAGTGTGCCCAATATTTCCACTTTTTTGCTCGAATAGTGGCATTATTAGGACTTGAAAATTTTATTATGAAAATTCTTCGGTTGCTCAATTTTGGATGGGATTAAAATTTGGCTTCGAAAAGTAATGGCAACATGCAAAATTCATAAACTTTATTGAGCCCAATGTGTGGTATGCTTAAGTTGGGGCATGATTAATTCAAAAAATTGTCAAAAAGTCTTTGGTTCCTTTTTTCTGGAAGTATAAAAATTTGTTTCATTGGAACGCAACGTACACTTACAAACTTTGGAAATTTCCTGGAGCAACATGTGTGCTCAGTATTTCTACTTTTTGGCTCCTATTGTGGCATAAGGAATTGAAAAATATTTTCAAAAAGATTTGCTCTACGGATGCTCTGGTTGTGATGGTACGAAAATTTGCACGAAGATAATGCAACTGGTACAACTCAACTCGATCCATTTTCTTGGGCACAGTACTGATCTAAGTTTGCCCGCTTTGTTGAATTTATTATTTTAAAATATCCATAACATACTTTCTGAACTTTTCAAAATTCAAACATAATATTAAAATATCTGTAAGTTCTAGTTTTGAGGCTTTCACGGCCATTATTGTTATAAATATCAAAATTTGCATCAAAATTTGTATCATGGGAATGTAGTCGATACCTACAAACTTTTAACATTTTGTGAAGCGACATGTGCGCCAAGTATTTCCACTTTCTGTCTCTGATTGTGGCATTTTGAATTGAAAAATTTATTACAAAATGTCTTCGGCTGCTCATTTTTGGATGGGATTAAAATTTCTGTCCTCGGAACGCAATAGATACATCCAAATTTTCTGAACTTTGTTGGGCTTAAAGTGCACTATGTTTTTTCACTTTTCCACTTTAGTTGTGGCATAATAAATTTAAAAAGTTGTTTTAGAATGTCTTCGGGTGCCCTTCTTCTGATAGTATCAAAATTTGTATCATTGGAATGTAGCCGATATCTACAAACTTTGACCATTTTGTGAAGAGGAGACATGTATGCTAAGTATTTCCACTTCTTAGCTCTGATTATGGCATAATAAATTGAAAAAGTTTTATTCCAAAGGCTTTCCTCTACAGTCGCTCTGGTTTTGATGGTAACAAAATTTGCTCAAAGCTAATGTGACTAATACAACTAAATTCATTTCATTCTCTTGGATACGATCCTGTTCTCAGTATGTCCGCTTTGTTCAATATATTGTTTTGGAGTTTCCATAACATACTATTTGAACTTTTCTATATTCAATGAGAATATTGAAATAGTTGTAACTTTTTATTTTCATGATAGTAACTTCTTCCATGGTATTGAAAAATAATCATGATTCCACCTTGTTAATAAAAATAAGAATGAAAAAATGCGTGAACTTTTTTCACAATAGATTCGATATGTTTTCTCTAAACATACGTGAAACTGGGTTTTTATTTTATCATTAATCAAAAATGAAAAATTTCGAAAAAAATCGCTCCATTTTTATCAACAAGCTGAAATAAGCGTAATATTTTTTACCACAAATCTACAAATATGACAAGGAGATACTGCTGTTTAATATGTTTCTTTGATAAACACAAATTCAAATAGGTACAAATTCTATGGAAAAGTTCTGACTGCTCTAATCTTGCCCTCAAAAGCTTTGTAAATTTTTGTATCAGACTCCCAGTTCCCGACTTATTTTAGCCTGATTCCAAAAAGGTAAATCGAAATGTCAAAAAAATTTGACTGGTTCGAGAATAAAAAAAATGCCAAATTGAAAATTCCAAAACACGTGCCCCTTTATTTCATGGGGAAAAAACCTAACTCGAAGTAGAAGGGGTCAGGGTTTGGAAATGAAAAAGCGATAATTTCTCAATATAACCTTTTTCTAATCTATATAAAGCAAGATGTTTGAAAAGAACGAGAAAAAACGAATTATATCATGCATAAAAATCCCCCTCGCGGAAGAAACCTGGACAAGTACATTTGTTGACCGCCGTTCTCATATTTTTCCACGAATGTACATATACTGCAAAAACCTTTTCTCGCAAAAATCCCTGAGAAAATCAAATCCTATCAAAAAGTAAGAAAAGTGACCACTCTCAAAAAATGTATCAAATAAATTCAAATCACACAAAACAAAATGAGTTAATACTCGCGAAAAGCTAAGGTTGGGTTTCGCAAAAAGTTATAAAATAAATTGAGCTATACTAAAATATATGTGGCCAAGTACGGGAGGCTTTATCGTGTGACATAAAATCTTCAAATAATGTTGAATGTTGATAGAGAAAAGAATCAAGTTCGAAAATGCAGTTGTTTTACCAACCAAAATGAAAATAAAAACTCTGTATAAATAAGAGTCCGAAGCAAAAAAAGATTGCAAACGAAAAAAAATTAGATGAAAAAGAATTTCGGCCGAAGTACTTGGCGAGGTTGTCACCATGACCGATACATTATGTAAATCAAGTGAAAAAACATTCGTCAAGTACTTCGGCCGAATTTTTTTTTAATCTAATTTTTTTCTGTTTTATAAAACAATTTGTAAGTCAAGGATAATGCATCATATTCTTCCGTCATTTCATCTTTGAAAGAATAATAATTCTGAGGCTCCTGACAGTAAAGTTAAATATAATTATCTATTTATAGCTTAGACCGAAATTACTAATATCCTCGCTGCCTTTTCGCCCCTGAATGCCTTATTCTAATACACAACTTGAAAGCTAATGATAAAGTATTTAATTTCCTGAATTTTTGCCTTGGGGAAAAATTGGTACTTGAGGTCTCTTCTATAACACCTTCCTGCCAAGCTATAATCGAATAATAACCTATCAACAAATTACTAACATCTCGAAAATACTTCGAGTCTGTAGTTAACCCTTTTGAAAACATTATAACATTTTTCTTATCACAGGAACGAAACGCTCTTATATTTATACAACCTCAATAACAATGAATTTATGGTAGAAAATTTGTCTCATTCTCTTATGTCGAATTAGTAGTGTGAGCAGTACTGATTCCTTTCATTCAAATAAATCGATGATGTAATGATGCAAACACGTTGTAAGTTTTTTTGTTATATGCAGACTCTATTGGAGTCTATATAAAGCGAAATATATGAAAATACTATAGGAAAAAGAAGTGATATCAAATAGCAAAAATCCCCTCCCGGGGAAAAAACCTGGACAAGTACATTGGTGGTCCCGCGTTTCCCTATGATATCACAAAAAATCCAAAACCCCACTTAAATTTTTTTTTTTAATGTTTACTAATTTTATTCATATCCCGGAGGGAAACCAACCATATAGATCACGAAATATCCGGCCAAAAAACCAGACTTCACAATAAATGTTACTTTGAATTTATTTCCACAGAACAAAACAGGAATCAAAACATTAAAAAATCAGCGTTATCAAGATGAGGAAAATACCACTTATAATTGGTGTGTAAGAAGTATCAAGAGTCTAGAAAAAAATGAAAAAAGGTCACCATCTAAGTTATGTGCCGCAGTAAAATTTATGATATCAATACTAGGACAAGCATTTCTTTGGTGACTGAGAAGATATCAATATGGATGTACCGGCAACGTAGGGCATGCAGTTGGTGTATTGCTTCTGGGATCTCCTAAGTTGAGTAGCTACTTTTGTTTTGGCTATGGCGCGACCAATGTTGCCAAATAGTATTTACTTATATGACCTAATGAAACAACATTGTCTGCGCCGTGGTTAAAATAACGATAAACAAGCAGGAACAGGAAGTTTCGCATAAGAACCCGTGCTTTTGTAATGTTAAAAAAAAACTTTAATTTATGTCCGTACATGATAGCACAGTTTTGTTTGATTGGTAATAATTTGATGAACGTTCACCACCGTACGTTGAGCGTATACGCACAGAGTACTTGTCCGGCCCATAACTTTTTATTAAAATTGCTCATTCCAGTGAAAATCAGGGGTCTCTCTCAAAAATCAAGGGTTATAAATACGCACTTTTTCATTGTTGGTATTGTCTTATTTAATTTTTATTTTTTTTATGATTAATCCCGCATAACGGTTTAAATTCTCTTTTTCAAAACATAAAGGGCTATTTTGATAGCTGGCGCCCAAGAACGTCAAAATGAAACGAACGGACGGGGATTATTTTGTGTGAAATTTGCGTGATCTTAAAACTGGATACAAATTTGACGGTGCATTCATAGCCTGCATTGATCTTTTGACCATTCACCAGTGGTTACTTAGATGTTCTACTAATAAATAGTAGCTTTCCAAAGTATAATAACTTTCATTGCTGGCAATAGTAGTTTTCGAAAGTATGATACGCTACATTGCTGGTAATGGTTTACTGAGTCGCATCTTCAGAAATTTCATAACTGAATGCACCTTATGTTAAGGCATCTTCTCACTTTAAGCGCCTCAAAAATAGGCTGTTTTTGCGATTTTTTTTCGAGGATTTTTGCTTAAAATTATGGGATAAAACGGATCCTATGTAATAAACACATCTTTCAAGTACATGAAAAAATTTTTATTTTATTTTTTTAAACAATTATTATAATACATCAGTAGCATTGAAAAACCCGTGTAAAAATGTTATGGTCGTGGCTTGTTGATGGTATCTCCGAGACGGGTCGTCTGAAACAAAAAAATAAAACTGTTTTAGATTCAGTATGTCAGTGGCTATAGCGCATATCATCAGATTTTTGATATTCGCGAAAATAACAAAATGGCGCACGTTTTTCGAAAAAGTAAAAAAAAACCACGATTTTTTTGCAGTTTTTTGTAAAAAAAAAATTCTTAAAATCAAAATTTAAAAAATCTGATGATATGCGCTATAGCCATAACTATGAAGCATATGTCATTCAAATTTCATGACAATCGGCCGGATAGTTTCCGAAATTTCATCAACAAAGCACCGAAAAACCTTGTTTTGAGATAACTGCGTTTAAAGTTTTGGAGGGATCGCCGGGTACTCTCAGGTAGTCACCTAACGGTCGCCAAAAAATGTAGTTAGACTCGTCCGATCTTTATGAAATTTCGAGATGACATTTTTGAAGATATGTACTTTCAAAATTTAAAAAAAAAAAAAAATCGATTTTTTTAAATTTCCAAAGTGAGAAGACGCCTTAATGTAATTTTATGATGACTAAGAACACCATTTTATTTCGATTGAATCGACGTCGAATGTTGTGTATGATACAAGGCCATTCTGAAATTTGCAGAAGAATTGATTTTCTTATAAATTTCTGATTCCAATTTGATTTTCACTTGAATGAGCAATTTTAATAAAAAGTTATGGGCCGGACAAGTACTCTGTGCGTATACGCTCAACGTACGGTGGTGAACGTTCATCAAATTATTACCAATCAAACAAAACTGTGCTATCATGTACGGACATAAATTAAAGTTTTTTTTTAACATTACAAAAGCACGGGTTCTTATGGGAAACTTCCTGTTCCTGCTTGTTTATCGTTATTTTAACCACGGCGCAGACAATGTTGTTTCATTAGGTCATATAAGTAAATACTATTTGGCAACATTGGTCGCGCCATAGCCAAAACAAAAGTAGCTACTCAACTTAGGAGATCCCAGAAGCAATACACCAACTGCATGCCCTACGTTGCCGGTACATCCATATTGATATCTTCTCAGTCACCAAAGAAATGCTTGTCCTAGTATTGATATCATAAATTTTACTGCGGCACATAACTTAGATGGTGACCTTTTTTCATTTTTTTCTAGACTCTTGATACTTCTTACACACCAATTATAAGTGGTATTTTCCTCATCTTGATAACGCTGATTTTTTAAGGGGACCGTATGGTCTAGAGCACGAAAATTTCACCTATTTTCACGATTTTTTTTTTGCCTTAAAAAATTTAAAAATCGATGTTTTAACTTTTCGGGTTTATTACTACCTTTATTAAGTATACAAAAAAATTTTTTTTTAATTTTAAAAACAGTGTTTATTATCATATAATTGGCATTGAAGACGACCCTCTCGAAAAATCCGACCCGGACGGTGAAGATCGATCCGAGACTTCTACTCATCTGAAACACAAAATTCAAGAAGATTCTTAATCAGAAAGAGTGCAGTTATGGTCGGGACTAGAACAAATCGAAAAAATTAAAAATTGACAAAATGGCGCGCTTTTGAAAAAAAATTCGTAAAATCGGGTTTTTTTTCACTAGTTTTTTAGTATAAACAATAAGAAATTATTTAAATAAAATTATGATTGTAGTTCCGACGATAGCCATACATGTTGTGAACAACATATCCAAATTTCAAGTGATTCGGTTGAATAGTTTTTTTGTTTTCACCTGCGCAGTGCCGAAAAAAGTCATTTCGAGATAAATGAGTTTAAAGTTTGAGGTACAGATATTTTCAAAAATTGAGCAAATTTTGAATACTTACAGTTAATCCGCGATTCCGGCACCATATAGGATTCCTTCGGAACGTTCATAATTCAAGATTTCCTCACTCCTTTCATTTCTTCGAGCTGTCCGAGCCTCTTTGGAGTTGTCCGTGCTCCTACGGTTGGCGCTCGATACTCGCAGCTCGTCTCGGTTTTGCGCTAGTTGCTCCGCTTGTGGCCCGATTGTTATGCCCATGGTCTCCATTATTTTCAATAGGGATGCAAATCCTTCATTGAATATGCAAGCGGAAATGTGAGTGGCAATATCAATGATTTTTTTTCCGGCAAACAGATGTTTCGGCGCAAGGTGCCACACGCAAGCATTGAAACTTTCGTTCTTGTTCTGCGTATTACTGCCAATACACCTTTCCAATAAAGTCTCTGCTGTAAATTCTTCATAAATTGGTTTTAATATCTCTTGTGCTTCATCGCACAGAGCAGGTGGGTGCTCGTAGGTGTCTAAAGTATCTGCAGCCTCACTTTGACGCCACTTGCACCACGATTCGGAACCTGGAGGACAGTACGAGTGTTGCGGATTTTCATCTGTTGAAATTTTGTGATAATATGCTGCCCATATTTCACTTCTCATCCCTTCAGTCGAATCTGAATTACGTCTAATTGCTAGACCGTAATAAGTTGACAGCTCTTGCAATAATTTATTCGTCAATTGTTGACGCTTCGGTGTTTTATTTATCGATTTCCGCTGTGTCTTTTTTCCCTCTTCTTTTTCTGTCAATTTCTTTGTTGCTTTCTTTATTTGTGCATGTTTTTTTTTCGCATCAACAGCACGTTTGTACAAACGTTTTTTAACATGCAAAACACATTCTTTTTTGCAAACTAAAAAATCATCCCCGTAAGGCTTTGTGTCCAATAAGGCTTTGAACGTTTTCGTGTCGCGGACCGCTCTCTACCTGCGTTATGGGCTGTAGAAGCTGTAATATTGAGAATTTCCGCATGAAAATTTCACAGTATATTCCTGAGATACTATACTTTCGACATATCGAACAAAAAAAAATCGATTTTTTCAAATTTCTAGACCATACGGTCCCCTTAATGTTTTGATTCCTGTTTTGTTCTGTGGAAATAAATTCAAAGTAACATTTATTGTGAAGTCTGGTTTTTTGGCCGGATATTTCGTGATCTATATGGTTGGTTTCCCTCCGAGATATGAATAAAATTAGTAAACATTAAAAAAAAAAATTTAAGTGGGGTTTTGGATTTTTTGTGATATCATAGGGAAACGCGGGACCACCAATGTACTTGTCCAGGTTTTTTCCCCGGGAGGGGATTTTTGCTATTTGATATATATATATATATATATATATATATATATATATATATATATATATATATATATATATCAAGAGACTCGGTAGAGTCTCGGGACAAGTACATTGACAGCTCTGTCGTCTGCTGGCCCGAGGCTCGCCGAGACTATATTATCTCTGAATAAAACGATTCGCGGTGGTGGGGGTAAAATTGGCATGTCATTTCTTTCAATTACGAAGCTCAGGAGCCATTTGATGCCTTGAAAATTGAACTGGAAACTAATTAAGAATATCTCTTTCGCTTGAGCCCAAAATCAGCATGATCGGTGGTGTAATTGCTGAGAAAAAACTTTGCATAGGGTCAAGATTATGGAAAAAATACTAACACATCGGAAATTCGACGTGTATGTACATAACACCATCAGAGGCTCAAAGCCGCTCGCGAGTTTCTGATTGGTTAGTTTTTTCAACGTTCTATATAACACATCGGAAATTCGACGTGTATGTACATAACACCATCAGAGGCTCAAAGCCGCTCGCGAGTTTCTAATTGGTTGGTTTTTTCAACGTGGCTCTACACACCAACATAACACCATCAAAGGCCTCTTGAAGCCTCTCGAGTTTCTGGTTGGTGTCTGTATCTGTGATAAACCATTAAAGGTGTGTGATCTGTGGTCGTGTTCGTTGGGTCTCATCATTTTGATGAACAAGTGCGCATGCGCATAATGATGCGCAACATGCAACTGCGCAATGAAACGAGTCATGCGCAATGTGTGAATCTGTATGAAACGGAATTCAAAAAATAAATAATGAAAACAGTGCAGGACGTGTGGAAGAGTTTGGTTATAATTTTTAAAAGTTTGATCGAAGTTTCGTAAAAACAGTGCGGGATGTGTTGGTTGGTTTTTTCAACGTGGCTCTACATAACACCGTCAAAGGTCTCTTGAAGCCGGAGGAAATGACCCATTATTTTTCATGAATTTTTTTGTCGCGAATGGACATATACCGACACAGCGGAAAGCTGGAACAGAGTTTTGACATAACCAAGTGTGGGGCGTACAAGCTAACGGATAAATTATTTTAATGTTTTAATTAATTTTAGAATCTCGTTGCTTAAACAGTATTGAAAATATGAATGTTTTTTCACGGACAATTGTGAGGTTATAAATATCATGGTTAGGTTCGATCGACTCTTGGTTACGGTAATAATAAGAACGTGATGGTGTGAAAATAGTGAAGTGCTTTTAATCAACTTTCGAACAGTGCTGAAATGAATATGTATTTTTTTATCATTGTTAACCCTGCTGTTTTTATTTTCCAAACTCTACGACGGAATTTCTCTTTCGCGATTAAATGTTCCTCGTATAAGATTTCTTGAGAAATCATTCTTTTCGTTTCTTTGATAACTATGAAATGGTATACGTTGAACTGTTAATCATGATTGGTGTGAATCGATGTAAATTTGGAAAAGAAACTATAAAACTAATAATGAGTGTCAAAAAAATGTATATGCGGCAAAGTTTGTTATTATCATGCCGAGTTTTGAGCAGTGTCTAATAAATATTTTTGTTAACTCTACACTGTTGACAATTTATTTTATTGGTCTCTTTCCTCTTTATTATAAAATGTTCCTCGCTTGCCATAATAAGATTTGTACATCATAAAATGATCCTTGCATGATAAGTGATGGTCCATTTCAAAAGATTTTCGACGTCGTTTTTCTATCCAAAATATGGTGTAGAATCATCTCGCATTTGATGAATTAATAGACAAATACACTGTCATCAACCTGCATCTGGATATATATGGATGCATCTGGATGATAACCGTAGTAAGTAATGATATATCTTTATGTCAAAATGGCTCGTATAATATATCTTTATGTCAAAAGACTATGGCGGTATATACTCCATATCCTATCAAAATTTGTATCTTTGTATTGCAACGAATGCATATAGACTCTAGAAATTCTGTGAAGGGACAAATGTACCAAGTATTTCCACTTTTTGGCTCCGATTGTAGCATTATGAATTGAACATTTTGTTATAAAAATTCTTCGGTTGCTCATTTGTCAATGGGATCAAAAATATTGTCTTCGGAACACCATGGATATATGCAAAATTTCAGAATTTTGTTTGGCTCAATATGCTCTATATTTTTTCACATTCCCGTTTTAGTTGTAGCATAATGAATTTTAAAAAATTGTTTCAGAAAGTCTTCCAATGTGTTTTTTCTGATATTATCAAAATTTATATCTTTGGATTGCAACAAATGCCTACAGACTTTGGAAATTGTGTGAAGCGACAAATGTACCAAGTTTTCTACTTTTTGCCTCCGATTTTAGCATTATGAATTGAACTTTTGTTATGAAAATTCTTCGGTTGCTCATTTGTCGATGGGATCAAAATTATTGTCTTCGGAACGCCATGCATATATGCAAAATTTCAGAATTTTGTTTGGCTCAATATGCTCTATATTTTTTTACATCCCCGGTTTAGTTGTAGCATAATGAATTTTAAAAAATTGTTTCAGAATGTCTTCCGATGTGTTTTCTCTGATATTATCAAAATTTATATCTTTGGATTGCAACGAATGCCTACAGACTTCGGAAATTGTATGAAGCGACAAATGTACCAAGTATTTCTACATTTTGCCTCCGATTTTAGCATTGCAAATTGAACTTTTGTTATGAAAATTCTTCGGTTGCTCATTTGTCGATGGGATCAAAATTATTGTCTTTGGAACGCCATGAATATATGCAAAATTTCAGAATTTTGTTTGGCTCAATATGCGCTCTATTTTTTCACTTCACCACTTTAGTTGTAACATTATGAATTTTGAAAAATTGTTTCAGGAAGTCTTCCGATGTATTTTTACTGATATTATCAAAATTTGTATAATTGAATTGCAATGGATACGTACAGACTTTGAAATATCTGTGAAGTAACAAGTGTGCCCAATATTTCCACTTTTTTGCTCGAATAGTGGCATTATCAGGACTTGAAAATTTTATTATGAAAATTCTTCGATTGCTCATTTTTGGATGGGATTAAAATTTGGTTTCGAAAAGTAATGGCAACATGCAAAATTCATAAACTTTATTGAGCCCAATGTGTGGTATGCTTAAGTTGTGGCATGATTAATTCAAAAAATTGTCAAAAAGTCTTTGGTTCCTTTTTTCTGGAAGTATAAAAATTTATTTCATTGGAACGCAACGTATACTTACAAACTTTGGAAATTTCCTGGAGCAACATGTGTGCTCAGTATTGTTACTTTTTGGCTCCTATTGTGGCATAACCAATTGAAAAATGTTTTCAAAAAGATTTGCTCTATGGATGCTCTGGTTGTGATGGTACGAAAATCTGCACGAAGATAATGCAACTGGTTCAACTCAACTCGATCCATTTTCTTGGGCACAGTACTGATCTAAGTTTGCCCGCTTTGTTGAATTTATTGTTTTAAAATATCCATAACATACTTTCTGAACTTTTCAAAATTCAAACATAATATTAAAATATCTGTAAGTTCTAGTTTTGAGGCTTTCACGGCCATTATTGTTATAAATATCAAAATTTGCATCAAAATTTGTATCATGGGAATGTAGCCGATATTTACAAACTTTTAATATTTTGTGAAGCGACATGTGCGCCAAGTATTTCCATTTTCTGTCTCTGATTGTGGCATTATGAATTGAAAAATTTATTACAAAATGTCTTCGGCTGCTCATTTTTGGATGGGATTAAAATTTCTGTCCTCGGAACGCAATAGATACATCCAAATTTTCTGAACTTTGTTGGGCTTAAAGTGCACTATGTTTTTTCACTTTTCCACTTTAGTTGTGGCATAATAAATTTAAAAAGTTGTTTTAGAATGTCTTCGGGTGCTCTTCTTCTGATAGTATCGAAATTTGTATCATTGGAACGTAGCCGATATCTACAAACTTTGACCATTTTGTGACGAGGAGACATGTATGCTAAGTATTTCCACTTCTTAGCTCTGATTATGGTATTATAAATTGAAAAAGTTGTATTCCAAAGGCTTTCCTCTACAGTCGCTCTGGTTTTGATGGTAACAAAATTTGCTCAAAGCTAATGTGACTAATACAACTAAATTCATTTCATTCTCTTGGGTACGATCCTGTTCTCAGTTTGTCCGCTTTGTTCAATATATTGTTTTGGAGTTTCCATAACATACTATTTGAACTTTTCTATATTCAATGAGAATATTGAAATAGTTGTAACTTTTTATTTTCATGGTAGTAACTTCTTCAATGGTATTGAAAAATAATCATGATTCCACCTTGTTAATAAAAATAAGAATGAAAAAATGCGTGAACTTTTTTCACAATAGATTCGATATGTTTTCTCAACTGGTTTTTTATTTTATCATTAATCAAAAATGAAAAATTTCGAAAAAAATCGCTCCATTTTTATCAACAAGCTGAAATAAGCGTAATATTTTTTACCACAAATCTACAAATATAACAAGGAGATACTGCTGTTTAATATGTTTCTTTGATAAACACGTAGTAAGGCTGTACCAGTTCTAATCCAGGGATCTCAGGGGGGGAGCGGGTAGCGGGGAAGGTTGTGCGGGGGAAAGGTCCTGAGGGACGTGGTCTGCCGGGGCCTGCCGTGACGCATCAGGGGGTCTTCATTGTTATGTTTGGAGGGGGAAGGTGGAGGGGGAAGGCTAGCGGGATGTCAGGGAGGGGGAAGCGGTGACACGGGGATCAAAGCGGACCGGCTATTGTCCCTTTTTCTAAGAAAAAGAATAAAAAAATGTTATTTATTACCTAAGTACAAAAGCCCGCAATGATTTGTGTGTCCGGTTACACATTTTTGTAAAACGCTGATCTATTGTTTGATCTTCGGAAAATGCGTGGAAGGGGGGAGGAGGAACGTGTTCAAACCTGTCTCAGATGCAGAAAAACGTATGGGAAAGAATCTTTTATTGAAATTGAGGAATATGCATTGTTCGATGATGCAGGTGGCAGTCATGACACGTTCAAACCTGTATGAGGCTGCTCCGATTGAACTAATTTTTTCCTGGAACGGGCCTGTTTAAACTTTTGGTTAGAAAAATGGTCTCTTTCAAAGAAAAAATATAAAAGAATTATATTTATCATTGGATTTGTAGACGCAAGACGTTAAAGCGTCACACCCCTAATTACAGATTTATGAACATTGAGAGTTTATTCTCAAAGTAGACGTTGAGATGGATAGATGTGCTAGCTTGTATGCAATCCACCCGTCGAAAGACCCCTGGACATTGACGAAAAATGAACTCGAATCGATTCCCAAGGCTTTACTTTTAAAATATTTTAGCTACTGTATAACTTCATTGTGGGATCGTTTACCAGAGCATTTACAGTGTGATAGTGAGATACAATCATATCATGAGTGTGATGATCATTTTAATCCACCATGGGAACTGACTCATGTTGATGCTATTGGACCTATGCGTCGAGATTGTGAAAAGTGTTTTGAAATGGAAGAATTGGTGAATATATATGCAATTCGACGTACGAAGAATCCGCGAGAAATGACGACGGAGGAGCTACGAATTATATCGCCAACAATATTTAAACAGTACTTCAGTGAATTTACCGATTATTTGTGGGATCGTTTACCAGAATATTATCAATCTGATAGTGAGATTATATCATATAGACGATGTTACGAACATTGGAACACACCATCGACGGGGGATCACATCGATGGCCCCGTACCCCAACGTCGTAACTGCAGAGAGTGTTGCAAGAGCATTGAACATGTTTAAACCTGTCTCGAATGCAGGTGTGCAAACAAAGAAACGTGGATCCATTATTCGACAAGAATAGATCTTCGGAAAATGCGTGGGAAAGAATCTGCTATTGCGGAATGTGCATTGTTCGAAGAAGCAGCTGTCAAAGATGCAGGTGGCGACATGTTCAAACCCTGTATGAGGCTGCATAATACATGATTGAACTAATTTTTCCGGGAAGTGGAAGGGGATTGGACTTATTGAAGGGATGGATGGTACAAATAGTCGAGCATGGAAGAGATCAGCATCAATTCACAGCTCTAGAAGCTTCGTACAAGTCGTGATTTTTTTAAAAAATCTCTTAAAACCTCCACATTCGACAACGATGGCGTTCTCTGGTATCAACGACATCACTAAGCGGTCCGAGTATCTGCCCACGAAAAAACTAAAAGATCTTGAAGTGAACGGTGACTATGGAATCTCTGATATTCGATCGGCAAAGACTAAGTACGGCCCAAGATACGTCGTGAAAGTGCAGAGTGAATTCACCGTCTTCCTGCCACCCCGAGTCGTCAAGGCATTTGATCAAGATTCTGAGGCGTATGAAAAACTATTGGAAGCTGCTCATACTAAAAAACTCATTATGAAATACATCGGCGGAGATTGGAATGGCGTCGAGTTTCATGAAATTTCAACGTGAATAAAAAATATATAAAAATCTCTGTAATGTGAAGGAGGAGAAGGAGGAAGAGGAGGAGGAAATTTTGTATAAATAAATTAGAAAAAACCATTTCAAAAATGTTTTCTTTATTCAAAGATCCCTCGTTTACATAAGGCATGGTATACATATAACCAGCTTTTCAAAGCTTTTACATTCATCGTTGCACAGTTGAATTTCAATTCGTTGGTATGGTGGTGGGGGCAATTCGATGTAGTTTTTAATAATTTCTTCAACGATGGGCAGTCCAGAGTCTCCAAATCAACAATCTCCGTTGACAAATCCAAGAAGCTCGCTAACCACGAAGACTTTTCACAGCCTTTCACAAATATGGTGCGAGCGTGTTGTGAAATTGCTTGAATTATAGGTTTCGCTGCGTCGTATGGTATAAGACCATAGTCCCATGATATTCCATGGAAATTACGTTGCAACCATTTATTCATGGTTCGATATTTTGCTGGTAGCGTGTCCCATGCGTATGGTGGTTCGAAGAACAGCGTTAGAGGTTCAGCGTTTTTCACATCTGCTCGAATAATTGAAATTTCTTTGAGGATAAACTCGTTGATGGGCCCCTTGAAACCTTGTAGATCAACGATAAACTCCATCTCGACTGATGTCCAGTGTGGTCACTTCAGCCATTTTATACCAATTTTTTCACCCCACCACTCAGGGGATTATACTCTACAATACGATCATGTAGAATGAGGCAGTATGCACATGTCTGCGCAGGTACATTCGTTTTCATTTCAAATTCGAGACGTACATCCACAGGTCCAGACTTGAGAGAATCATTTTGCTTCGAGCAATCAATCACAACGAGAGGTGCATATTGTAAAAATTCCTTTTTGTTAAGCCATGGTTCAGCCTCCTTATTGTAGTACATAGATTGAAAGTTTGTATACATGTCGTAGAGTAATGCATACTGATTTTGCTGTATATTCAGATTCATGTTGCCATATGGATAACATTGCGAATTTAAGTACAGTTTCACATCGGTCACATTACAATGATCGAAACAACTCACATTCTTTGTCTTATTATTTTTTCGTCCCGTTTGAAATGCAAGAATCACATATCGTGGTTTTTCCAGCTGTGTTGAAGTTTTGACGGACCACACATGTTTAGAGGTGATGGGCAACAATGGATATTCATACAATTCCCATGTACGGAAACTCATGGAAATTGGTGTGTCTTTGGCGATAAACTTTAAAAGTTGAATTTTGCGTTGATCCGCCACGGTAACGTATGGTACAAGCCATTCGATTTTCTGTAATGTGAGCCTATAATTTTCAGCGGCTGTTTGTATTATCGCATTGTCATCAGTGCGCGATCTGGTCAAAATCAATTCATGCTTCGCATTCACCATCATTTTTCGGTAATCTTCAGCAAAGCCCAGCAGCATACTCAACGGTACGCATACATCAAAGTTACCCGCTGCATCCACGATTTGTTTTGTTTCTTCAACATCGAGCCAACCAGTATTTTCAAGCATCGAGCTCTTGGCAGGTGTAAGAGATGTATATCCCTTAATGAGAGACGTAACACCCGGATTCTTATTACGATCAATTTCTATTGCATTAAGTTCATAGCGCACTTCTTCGAATAAATGACATATGGCATTGTTGACGAGACTCGTTGCATTTAACGCTGTACCATCGTCCTTTGTCAGTTTTCCACAAATGTGAATTGAACTTTTGCTCGGTAGGATTGATAAATCTTGATGCTGAATTGAAATACGTATTTCATCACTGTTGTTATATGTTGACGATGCGTATGGTTGATGAGCATGAACCTCATAATGTATGATGGATTCATCGAAGATAATGGGTGTCTGAATGTTTACGATTTCTTCCTCCATTGCGCGCAACAGATGCACAACGTACAAAGTAAATAATTTCTCACACGCGAACTCCACGAATCTTGATTCCCAAACTCTTCAATAGTAGCAGGTTTTGCGGTGTTAGCGCTTTGAGCGTTGATCGACGACTGGTTTCGCGATCCCATGATGCTGCCTTATTATTATTACGATTGTAGACTATGCCCATCGAGATTTTATATGAAGTCGTATGGTGATAACTTCGCCGCGGAAATTTATTAAATCACCGTCTTGATCCACAATACGAAGTTGTATATTGTCGATTCGGTGAGTCGTGATTGGTAGATAAATGACGCTCGATGGTACTTCGATGATTTTGTAGCCCGCCGGCACAGATGGGAAAAATTCGTGAATTGTATGTACTTTTCGCCCGTTGATGTATGCGCCGGTGGTTATGTTACACTCGACTCGTATGGCGTTCACTTTAAGAATGGATACCGGTAGATCAGACACATGTCTTTTATTAGCTTCCAATAGGCCTGATGCAAAGCCTAGCAGAGGTCCAATCGAGTTGTTCGATGTGAAACGAATAGGCTGATTACATTCGATTTCACTACGCAGTGTATTATTATTCGGTTTGAGCTGAATTTTTATGTTTTTACGTGTCAATTCAGCTTGCAAATATTTTTCAATATCCTCTATTTCATAACTCCCCGTTGGTATGGTCAACACTTGTGTTCCAACATGAAATTCATTACAGCCATTGTCGATATTAGGAATTGAATTAAATGTGAGCAGCTCAACAAGTCCGAGAGTATAATTTTTATCGGGCGACAATTCAATGGGGGGGAAGAATTGCGCCTCGAGAACAGATGAAGATCCAGATACGGTGATCGTTAAACTATCATCCATGATGCTTGCAAAGAACTAAACACATAGCTCTATAGTCCTCATTTATATAGCACATATTTGGCTCGACGATTCAACTGACCGCATAAAAACTTTAAACATAAATGTCCACATATTATTGTATCATATTCTTGATACTTTTTATAATTATATTTAACGCTACCAACATTAAGATAATTCAGGAGTTCAGGTGGAGGTGGGAGATTGCCAAAACTGTCAAAGTATATAACTTTTCCGCCAATCTTTTTATATGCAACCCAGTGTGTTCCAGGGCCCACATTTTCATCCAAATTCACAATTGCTGATTCTTGCTTGAGCGGTCCGCTTGCAGGTAAAGTATCACGCATGAAAACCCCTCGAAAATGACGAATTTTCATGGCTTTCGCATACTTCAGCAGATCGATGTCGGTGAGAGGTTGATGCGGTAGCGTAATTATACGTTTTTTGGCCCGATGTGAAGACCCAGACCCTGCTTGTACGGTTTCAAGTGTAAACCTTTGCCCAAAGCAATGGCCTCAATTGTTTGGTTATGTCGCTTATTTTCATCCAATTCCTTTTTGGCCGCTTGAGCAGCATTTACAGCGCTGGCTATTGCCGCACTTCCACCAGACAATGCACCAACGGCGCTAAGACCGGCGAAGAGGGGTATGAGAAAAGGCAATAAACCACCGGTTTTTCGGGGGACAGGTAGAATTCGAGGTGTGCGTACTTTGACGCCTTTTACACTGGCACGCGCACCTTTTAATGCTGACATGACGACTTTACGAGGGTCATCACTACGAATCATCGCTTTCCTCGCAGCACTGATGACCTTTTTCAGGCAAACACTCTTCTGCGGCTTTCTCACTGCTCTCTTCATACCCAAACCAAACTTCCTTTTTGCCTTCATAATGTTTGTCACAGCCCAAGCACTTGCTCTCTCACCAAGACTAGCGTCTTTTGAGGTTACACGTTGCCAGGCTTGTTCAGCCAACACTTTATCCGCTAAATGTCTCGCTTCTAGATTATCACGATTTTTCGAATATGCAATATCGTGCTCTTTGCAAGCAGCGTCCAATGGGTTTATGCCAGGATCACCACGGGCAAGACGTTTAACCAATTTTGTACCAGGTCCGCAATATTGGTAGCCAGGTAGATGTAATT
This sequence comes from Rhimphoctona megacephalus, assembly GCA_963989365.1. Taxonomy (NCBI): domain Eukaryota; kingdom Metazoa; phylum Arthropoda; class Insecta; order Hymenoptera; family Ichneumonidae; genus Rhimphoctona; species Rhimphoctona megacephalus. The sequence goes on from OZ022415.1 coordinate 13,294,550, forward strand.
CCACGGGGAGATTATTGAGTACACTGTTGACTAAACCCTTACCAGGTTTATCGTGCACAATCATCACCGACAGCTACAACTCGACTGAGCATTATTCGCATTATAAAGTCGCATTTATACGATTTTTCCGATCAGTCGTATGAGAGATGGTGTCGAAGAAACAAGGTGGTCAACTCCCCATAATAAATTTCGATGAATTTGTCGATGGTGGTGGTGGTCGTGGTGCAACGAAAAATAAGCGTCATGGGAATATACTACCTGACAGTATTCGTGCCGTGTTTTGTGGTCCATCGAATTGCGGAAAAACTAATGCTTTACTCACGCTGCTAATACATCCAAATGGTTTGAGATTTGAGAACATATATCTCTACTCTAAATCGCTGAAGCAGCCAAAATATAGACTGCTCGAGCAATTACTTCGACCGGTGGAAGGAGTTGAATATTTTCCATTCAATGAGCATGAACAAGTTATCACACCAAGTGATGCCCGTCCAAATTCCATATTCATCTTCGACGATATAGCATGTGAAAAACAGGATAATGTGAGAGCGTTTTTTTCCATGGGACGACACGAGATTGTAGACAGTTTTTATCTTTGTCAAACATACACTCGTATTCCGAAACATCTCGTGAGAGACAATGCAAATTTTGTAGTGCTATTTAAACAGGATGATATGAACCTTAAACATGTGTATAATGACCATGTGAATACGGATATGACTTATACATACTTCAAAAACATGTGTGTAAAATGTTGGAAGTTGGACAAGTATGGATTTATTACGATTGACAAGGACAGTGAATTGAATGCCGGTAGATATAGAAGAGGATTCGATTCTTTCCTAACTATTGATAATAAATGATTGCTCATTGTGGTATGAGAGACAGTCTTAAGTCTAACTTGCTTGCGTCAACATGAAGAGCAAAGAACTTTTGAGAGAAAAGGATGTATTGTGTGAACTTGCCAAGGCGAGTGATGCGATTAGACGAAAACATCGAAAGTTAAAAAGTGGTCGCGATACTGCACAGCAGAAAATGCAAGATGTGTTTAAACCGATCGTTGGACCGTTAGAGGAGCTGGTTTCATATAACAAAAATCTGAAGCATGAAATTAAGGATGAAAAAGTGAATATCAAGAGGGAGGAGGAGGAGAAGGATGAAGAAAACAGCGCGCTCCATGACATTTCTTCTAATGATATTTGGCGTGAAGCAATTGAAGGTGATGCAGAGCCCTTAGCTGATGCTGATAACTATGCAGACTCCTTAGCTGACGACGACGACGATGACGACGAATCATCTGAAGATGCCAATGCTTTAATACATGAATATCTGGGACTGCTGCGTAGCAATAAAAAAACAAGACTGGATGTCATGTATGGAGTACGAAATCTTGCAAATGATAAATTAATGATCGGTAAGTCACCGATTCAGTTCACCGATGATCATATTCATGTTGGAGACAAAAAGTATTCGAAACGTATTGGCTTGGTTGAGTTGTTGTTCAAAAAAGATCCTGAGTTTAAATATGTAACACCAAACGATTTGGAGGATTACTCGAAAATTGTTATTGCTACGAATGTTCATAGAAAATATTATAAACGTAATGGTGCAATACGCCATGATAAATCTTATAAATTTAAAAATTATATATCGAAAATACTGGAGCAAAATGGCGGGCATAAAGGTGGTGGTGGTGGTGGTGTGCCCACGTATAAGGTGGCACGAAAAAATACCTCTTTCGACTATGTTTATTGGGATGATCCGAATGAACTAGTGGATCGTCTTCGTCTACTACTCGCATCACAAGCTGCCGGGAACTCCTCCCATTCCAACGAGATTATATCAATTATTGAGGAATTACGTGAAGCTAAAATCATTTATTAACATGTGCGAGCTCTTTTTTTTCACGCATTCACAACATGACCGTCGATGTGTTCGGACGCCAATTGAATAGAGGTGGTGCGGGTCCTCCCGGTAAACCAGGTGCTGGATTTAAGACTACAGCAGACGGTGATTATGATTTGGAAGGAAAACGGCTGGTCAATGTTGGTTCGCCGATAAAAGATGATGATGCTGTAAACCTCCGTTCGTTTATCGGTGGAACTAATCATAACACGGTCTTATTACGTGATTCAACGAAACAATTTTTTGAATCGAATATAACGGCTCTTGAAAAGCGTGTAAAAGTTGATCTCACCAACCTCCGTGCTGAAATAGACAATTTGAAAAGTGCGATCAAGGATCTCAACGGTGACGTCAGACTTTTAAAAGATGTCAAAATCGGTGAGAAGCGGAAAAAGCCTTCAAACAACTATCTTCAATCTATGATAAAAAGCGTTGCGGGGGAGAAATAATGAGTGAAAAGAAACGTGCTGTGGTGGAGGAGTTGCATAAGCCAGCTCGGCGAAATTATCCACGTCGACATGTGGATATACGCGGCCTGGATGAGACGTGGCAAGCTGATCTTGTAGATATGTCTGCATATGCACAACACAACTCCAAGCATAAATTTCTCCTCACCGTCATCGATATATTTTCGAAATTCGCCTGGGCCAAACCATTGAAGAGTAAGAGTGGGAAAGATGTCACCGCTGCAATGGAGTCAATTCTCAGCAAAGGACGCATACCGAAAAACCTTCACGTCGATCGAGGAAAAGAGTTTTATAATACAGACTTTAAGGCTTTGATGAAAAAGAATAATATACACTTGTATTCTACATGTAGCAATTTAAAAGCATCAATTTGTGAGCGCTTCAATCGTACACTTAAGAATAAAATGTGGATTCAATTCAGTTTTCGCGGAAACTGGAAATGGATCGATATTCTCGATATGTTAATTACTAAATATAATGATACTATACATCATACCATTAAGATGAAGCCGAGAAATGTTAATGTTACGAATGAAAAACAAATACTACGTGATGTTTTCAATAGAACTGAGGTGGGAAAACTGGCGAAATTTAAAATCGGCGATAAAGTACGCATTAGTAAATTTAAGAATGTATTTGAGAAAGGTTATACAGCAAACTGGACAACGGAAATTTTCACAATATATCGAGTAAGAAAAACTACCCCTGTTACATACAACATAAAAGATCATCAAGATGAGCCCATTGCAGGTAGCTTCTACGAACAAGAGTTACTTCGAGTTAAATATCCTGACATATATCTCATTGAAAAAGTTTTGAAGAAGCGTGGTAGTCAGTTGCTTGTTAAATGGCTAGGTTTCGACAATACACATAATAGTTGGATAAGTAAGGATGATTTGTGAACAATAAAGAAGAGGAAAAGAATGTCTGGTTTATTTTTATGACCCTCCCGACATATCCAAGCAGGTCTCTGCATAGCTCTGGAAAGCAGGTAGAAGGAAAAAAGGATGGACACAATGAGTTTCACAAAAAAGATTCTTTTTATTTCACATCAAATGTACAAATATTGAAAAAAATGTTCTCTCTCTCTCTCTCTCTCTCTCTCATACACATACGTACGCGCTCTTGGTTTACAACTCTCTACGTTTCCATTGCTTCCGAACATTTGGGAATACTGTAATGACCCCATGGCAACGTGTCTACCGTTCCAGGTATAATATACCGCTTGTCATCGTGTGGACTTAGAGCGATTTTTGTCTCTGTTATGGTATAGACATTATGTAATGTCGATCGAATCGATGATTGGCAACGCTTCATTTCAATCTGCTCATCGAGACACTTCACATAATCTTCAAATTGTATGGTTCTCGCAACAACATTACTCTTTACACCTTTCGCTTTTTTAACATCTTTCTTCCCCTCAACTCGCGTCGCATACATTTTCGATCTAAGTCCAACGAATTCGGTCATTATGGCCCCGTTGTTCTCATCCTTCATGAGACCAGGGACCTTTTTGTTGACAAGCGGTATACCATATACATTGTCATGGGGATAGTCACTGGTGTCATATTTGTCGAGATTGCATTTCATGTCCTTATATACATCGTCACATTCAATATGGTAAATTAAACTATCAGTATCTGTATACATCACTTTACTCTTATTTCCATACGTTGGAGTCATGAATTCGTGGTGAAACGCATATAGACAAGTTTTGGAGATGTCTAAAATCGACATGCCCACATATATTGGTTTATTAAACTTGACTTGAAGATTTCGCAACTCTACAGCGATTAAATTTTCTGCAAAGATACTTCGACTGTGAAAGTTGGGTTTTGCGATCATAGCCTCTGCTCCATATCGGCCTGCCCATTCCGTTAACAATTTGACTTGTACGTGGCTACGAACATCTTCCATAGTTTTTCCAAAAACTGCATTATTCATCAATTTGAATAGATTTTTTTCAAAATCATTTTTCGCACGTGTACGAAACTGAGTATTCAAATCAATGTATGTTTGCAGCCAGGAAGATTGCTTGAATTTCAAAACTCTATGTATTTTGGCGATTTTCAAACCATGTTGCAAACACTGCTGCAATGCACGATAGTGTATGACATACCGTTTTTTCCCGTTCACCGTTGCAAGCAGCTTTTCTTGCTGCGTGCCCGGAGGTTTGTCATGCGTTGGACAAAACGGTAAGTCACTATGCGCATCGTGCAAGTGTTCTGGATATTCCAAATCAACCTCAAGCAGATAACCGTTCTCAGAATCCGAAGGAATTGATTCGACATTGAAGTTTTCAATATCTTTAATCCATTCGAATTCTGCGTACGGCAGTGATTGACTCATTGCCCATCCATATAAATTATTAACGTCAAAATACATTAAATATGAGGATGGTATGGATGGATTATATGAGTCCATATACTTATTATTGGCACGAGCATACCTTTTGGAGCATTGGCTAAGACCACCTCGAATACCTCTCTCCACGAACAATACCATGTCGATGTCCGTGAGCAATTCAATCTTTACTTTTGTATATTTCATCATGGCATCCCAGGTATATCCGGGGAGAGTATAGTAATACGCAGGGTCAAGACCATAACTTTTTAGGCAAGTATCGCGAAAGTTCTCAAAGATGTCAGCTAGCAGTAGAACGTCAGTTTTCAGGTATAAATCGCTGTATTCACCGAGCGTTCGAGTGGAAAATCGGTCCCACACATTTTTTGCGTGAGTATACTCCGTCTCGGAAATTGTCGACGCCGTTAAAGAGCTGTAAAATGCTTCCCGCGGTGGAAGCTCCGTTTCGTCTAATTTTTCAAAACTGTCAATGTACTCGTATGGGAATATACCTTTTCTTGTCAGTAAATTGAAATCGTCGACGTTAGAAAACTGTGATTTTAAAGTTGTGAGTTTGTCTGAAGTTAAAAATGATGCTAATTTATCAAGACTTGTGTTTAAAAATCGGTATGAGTCTATGAATCGTAATTTTATATTTTTTCGCGTATCTTTGGACGTTTGAACGGTTTTCGAAAAGGAGATATACTTTTCTTTTGTGATAGGGAGCAAATCGATTTTCCCCTCGAACGCAGTTGCTACCTCTTTTATTATGAAATGTGCGTCATAACCAGATAAATTATGAAAAACTATTGGAATGAAAAAGGAGTTCTGATAGTTTAAATTACAATTTAAATGTGCAGGACCTCTGAATTGCCCTGTCAGGTGGCAATGATCGCGAACTCGCTCATCACCCCCGACAAAAGGTTTCTCACAAATATGACAATTTTGCTCCTCGCGAAATTTCTTCCACTCTTGTGGAGTCATTTCGTTCATTGGAACGTTAGTTAGTAAAATTTTGTTCACCCGCAGAGCTAGTTGTTTAAGTTCTCCTACGAACCATTCCACACAATTTTCACCTCGGTGTTCGTGGTATCCCGATAGTGAATCATCGTAGGAGCACTTCACATAGTATCCAACGCTGAAGACGCGATGATGCTGTTCTTTGTTCTTCTCCCTGTCTTCAGCGCTGGTCTTCTCCAGAATACATTCAAGATCTGCGTAGACGACGAATGGGAGACGCTCTTTCCGGTTGACATTTGAAAATTCAAGCCATTTATCGTCTTCGGCTGGCAATCGAACTGCGCAATCGTTCAACACACCGCAATCTACTTCATGCGACCTCAGCTTGTCAATGGATTGAAAATAATGCAAGCATCTGTAAAAATGTAATTTTCATATTATTTAACCTTTTATTATGTATTGTGAGCTGTGAATGGTAATGAAAAAAAAATCTACATACCGATCACAGATGAATTTTTTATGTCCATCGGTGTTGAGCTGTGAGTTTACTAGGCGAGATAGATTTTTTATCCACGCAAAGTGTCCAATCCTGTCTTCCGACTCATCTTCTATGTACAATAAATTCACATGTCTCTCCTTTTTCTCTTTGCTCACACGCAGTGGTAGAATCTCATCCTCATTCTCAGTATATACATTTATGGAGAGATTGTTCAATTTTTGAAATTTATCAATCTGATCAAATGTCATGGGGAAGTTTATACCATGTAAATTCAGAATTGTCGAATAGTTTGGATATGATGATGGGCGCTCACTATGTCGTTCCGCGGGATGAAGAGCTGCGACTACTGCCCATGCGAAACATGCATTATCATTGGATTGCACGTTTACGACCGCTCTTTTCGCTATTATAAATTTCTTTAATGAAATGTGGCATCCAGCACGCATTGGATTATACTTATTAATATTCACACTCAAATTCGATATCGCAGCTAATGTCCAGCCACTATCACTATCTTCAAACTCCTCCAGCGACTTCAATGTTGGCTCTACAACGCGCTTTTGATACCACTCACTCAGGTCAGATGTTGCAAACAGTTCGACATTTCCCGTGTAGATGCTTTTATTCATACGCTTATCGCCCACGGTGAACTCGCCGTTGAACGCTGTGTTCACTTTGATGCTATTGTATTTGCGTATATTAGAACTCACTTGTTTTTCAACAATTTCATATGCATCTAGTAGGAATCGACGTGGATCGATGTGATTGCGATTAATTACAGCACCAGTTGATAATCGATTTTCAAAGGCTGCATCAATTTCACGCCATATTAATCCATGGTCAGTCATCCCTTCGCCAATGTGTATGAAGCGTTGACGTGTTGCTTGCTTCAAACATTCCAGACGCATGATTTGTGAACTGACCGAGTGGTGATATCCTGTTGTAAATCGCGGTCGCTTGAACCGAACTTGCTCCTCCAAGGACTCGATAAGCGTGTCACATTGGTATTCCCATACCAAAAATTGTTCCAACGTCTGTAATAGAGTCGCTTGCACTCGAAGCAATTGCTCAGTAGCAATATCACTGGTGAGGGACATGTTGCGATGAACTTTAGAACGATTTGACTTGAAATGTAACTTATACGTCGTCTCGACAAGATCTAGATCATCCCTTCGATGCACTAGCCTTATATAGCTTTTTATGGGAGTAGGGGTGGGGGGGGGGGGGTGTGAGTAGGTGTTCGATAGATTCATTGATTTTTAGTTCAACTTTTCCAAAAGGCAGGTGCGAGATTTGAATGAGGGCAGGAAGCGGTCCATCATCCATTCATGTAGCTAGTAACTATTGTTCAAAATAGAAATGCAATTCTTAAGAGTTGAGCTAAAAGCTGGGTGGTTGGGGTATATGACTTTCCGAATAGGAATTTCATGAATTACCTGGCTTATATAATCTAGTGAAAATGCTTCTATAATGTCTCTACAGGTTACATCCGGGTTGGAGAAAAAAAAATGTTTTACAGTTATACGACACATAAATCTATCGATGGGAGTATGCTTAAACGTACTTCCTATAGACGTTCTATATTGAATGAGGGCAGGAAGCGGTCCATCATCCATTCATGTAGCTAGTAACTATTGTTCAAAATAGAAATGCAATTCTTAAGAGTTGAGCTAAAAGCTGGGTGGTTGGGGTATATGACTTTCCGAATAGGAATTTCATGAATTACCTGGCTTATATAATCTAGTGAAAATGCTTCTATAATGTCTCTACAGGTTACATCCGGGTTGGAGAAAAAAAAAATGTTTTATAGTTATAGGACACATAAATCTATCGATGGGAGTATGCTTAAACGTACTTCCTATAGACGTTCTATATTGAATGGGATGTCCACCTTTTCTTAGTAGGTGTGGAACTCAACCATCCTATTCACATTTTTTTTTTTTATGAGGCCCTACCTGACTACGAGTTCATACAGGTCTGGAGCGGTATTGATGTAAAAAAAAAAAGAGATGACCCCCTGGTTTGTCATTGCAGCTTTGTAAACCATTTATTTTTCAAAAGAGATGACCATTTCTTTGATACCCACTTTTTTTTCACTCAGTTGAAGGTGAACATGAGACCACCTCGTGAGGTGGATGCTACACACATTTCTGCTTTTGCAAAACTATTATTTCTAAATCAAGGTGGACTTGCAGAATGTGTGTGAAAAAAAAAAATGGTTAAAGGATTTTCAAATGATTGTCAATGGTCGAAATGGGGTGAAAACTTGGAAAAGTGGGGAATCACCCCTCCATTTTTAAACCCTTTAAAAGGAAATAGTTTTCAAACTGGAAATCACTCGTCTTTCCACACTCGTTTGCTAAAGTTGCAAGAATTTTCAAATTCGTATATAATGTATTCCGACAGTCTATACGAAGTGATTGACATTTGCGAGGAAGATCGAGAAATTGAAATTATTGATATTTCGGATGGTGAGGAGGTAATTCCAACCATCGAATTGATTGACATCTCCGATGTGGAATCGGATGATGTAGAAATCTTCAGCGACGACGACAACGATAACTCCATCAGCTCCGAATCTGATGGGGAAGAGGAGCAGCTTCCTGATCGGGAGTCACCTGAACCGATTGAGGTTGATGAGGGAATCGCCTACTGCACTGTAGGAGGATACCATATGGATTTGGAAGGGTTCATCGTATGCACCGATTGCCTCGTCCGAAGTCCTGAAATGTATGATGGTGTCATACCACATCGGATACACATCACAGGGCTATATCATGAGCTCTCGTACCGATGGTGTTGGAATTGCAATCAGCCGCTGTCGACTTGCATACCGCAAGAGATCTGTGGGATCTGTACCCTCAGAATGTATGTATTCATTTCCACATTATATTCTTTAATCTTCCAATAATGTTATTAAACTATATGCTTTTTTCTGTTTCAGATTATATGAAAACACTACATTCTAATATGAAAATCTTGAATTATATATTTATAAAAAATTAAAAAAAAAAAAAAAAAAATGTATGTTGTAATAATAGTTGTTTAGTAATAGTAATCATTCTTTAATTGATATGTATGTACAAAAACTAATTTCAAAATTTAAAAAAAAATGTATATGTTTTTAGATATTAATAAATAAATGTTTCATTGATTTTGTCATATATAACCATTGTTTTTCATTCAACGTTATTTTTAATTTAACATTCCTCATGCCTATTCCCGGAATTTCCATGAGTCAATTCATACATAATAATTCTGCCTAAGAAAGCTGCGTTAGGAACTCGTGCATCAAGATATCATGAATGACCATTCATAAAGTATAATTTTCCGAAAATGTGTCTCACACCTTCTAAACGTTTTTTCACTTCAGTCCATTGTTAAGAGACGACAATCAACTTCCCATGCTAAATTTTGTCATAGAAAGAACATTAGGGGTGTGATGCTTTAAAGTCTTGCGTCTACAAATCTAATGATAAATATAATTCTTTTATATTTTTTCTTTGAAAGAGGCCATTTTCCTAACCAAAAGTTCAAACAGGCCCGTTCCAGGAAAAATTAGTTCAATCATTCGGAGCAGCCTCATACAGGTTTGAACGTGTCGTGACTACCACCTGCATCATCGAACAATGCATATTCCTCAATTTCAATAGAAGATCCCATACGTTTTCCTGCATCTGAGACAGGTTTGAACATGTTCCTCCTCCCCTTCCACACGATTTACAGGGAAATCTTTTGGACTGCATCCTCACACAAGTTTGAACACGTCGTGTCCACCACATCTTCGAACAATGCGCATTCCACACAATAGAAAATTTTATCGCCCGCATTTTCCGAAGATCAAACAATAGATCAGCGTCTTACAAAAATGTGTAACCGGACACACAAATCATTGCGGGCTTTTGTACTTAGGTAATAAATAACATTTTTTTATTCTTTTTCTTAGAAAAAGGGACAATAGCCGGTCCGCTTTGATCCCCGTGTCACCGCTTCCCCCTCCCTGACATCCCGCTAGCCTTCCCCCTCCACCTTCCCCCTCCAAACATAACAATGAAGACCCCCTGATGCGTCACGGCAGGCCCCGGCAGACCACGTCCCTCAGGACCTTTCCCCCGCACAACCTTCCCCGCTACCCGCTCCCCCCCTGAGATCCCTGGATTAGAACTGGTACAGCCTTACTACTTAAACACAAATTCAAATAGCTACAAATTCTATGGAAAAGTTCTGACTGCTCTAATCTTGCCCTCAAAAGCTTTGTAAATTTTTGTATCAGACTCCCAGTTCCCGACTTATTTTAGCCTGATTCGAGAAAGGTAAATCGAAATGTCAAAAAAATTTTACTGGTTCGAGAATTAAAAAAATGCCAAATTGAAAATTTCAAAACACGTGCCCCTTTATTTCATGGGGAAAAAACCTAACTCGAAGTAGAAGGGGTCAGGGTTTGGAAATGAAAAAGCGATAATTTCCCAATATAACCTTTTTCTAATCTATATAAAGCGATATGTTTGAAAAGAACGAGAAAAAACGCATTATATCATGCATAAAAATCCCCCTCGCGGAAGAAACCTGGACAAGTACATTTGTTGACCGCCGTTCCCATATTTTTCCACGAATGTACATACACTGCAAAAACCTTTTCTCGCAAAAATCCCTGAGAAAATCAAATCCTATCAAAAAATAAGAAAAGTGACCACTCTCAAAAAATGTATCAAATAAATTCAAATCACACAAAACAAAATGAGTTAATCCTCGCGAAAAGCTAAGGTTGGGTTTCGCAAAAAGTTATAAAATAAATTGAGCTATACTAAAATATATGTGGCCAAGTACGGGAGGTTTTATCGTGTGACATAAAATCTTCAAATAATGTTGAATGTTGATAGAGAAAAGACTCAAGTTCGAAAATGTAGTTGTTTTACCAACCAAAATGAAAATAAAAACTCTGTATAAATAAGAGTCCGAAGCAAAAAAAGATTGCAAACGAAAAAAAATTAGATGAAAAAGAATTTCGGCTGAAGTACTTGGCGAGGTTGTCACCATGACCGATACATTATGTAAACTAAGTGAAAAAACATTCGTCAAGTACTTCGGCTGAATTTTTTTTAAATCTAATTTTTTTCTGTTTTATAAAACAATTTGTAAGTCAAGGATGATGCATCATATTCTTCCGTCATTTCATCTTTGAAAGAATAATAATTCTGAGGCTCCTGACAGTAAAGTTAAATATAATTATCTATTTATAGCTTAGACCGAAATTACTAATATCCTCGCTGCCTTTTCGCCCCTGAATGCCTTATTCTAATACACAACTTGAAAGCTAATGATAAAGTATTTAATTTTCTGAATTTTTGCCTTGGGGAAAAATTGGTACTTGAGGTCTATTCTATAACACCTTCCTGCCAAGCTATAATCGAATAATAACCTATCAACGAATTACTAACATCTCGAAAATACTTCGAGTTTGTAGTTAACCCTTTTGAAAACATTATAACTTTTTTTTTATCACAGGAATGAAACGCTCTTATATTTATACAACCTCAGTAACAATGAATTTATGGTAGAAAATTTGTCTCATTCTCTTATGTCGAATTAGTAGTGTGAGCAGTACTGATTCCTGTCATTCAAATAAATCGATGATGTAATGATGCAAACACGTTGTAAGTTTTTTTGTTATATGCAGACTCTATTGGAGTCTATATAAAGCGAAATATATGAAAATACTATATGAAAAAGAAGTGATATCAAATAGCAAAATTCCCCTCCCGGGGAAAAAAACCTGGACAAGTACATTGGTGGTCCCGCGTTTCCCTATGATATCACAAAAAATCCAAAACCCCACTTAATTTTTTTTTTTTTATGTTTACTAATTTTATTCATATCCCGGAGGGAAACCAACCATATAGATCGCGAAATATCCGGCCAAAAAACCAGACTTCACAATAAATGTTACTTTGAATTTATTTCCACAGAACAAAACAGGAATCAAAACATTAAAAAATCAGCGTTATCAAGATGAGGAAAATACCACATATAATTGGTGTGTAAGAAGTATCAAGAGTCTAGAAAAAAATGAAAAAAGGTCACCGTCTAAGTTATGTGCAGCAGTAAAATTTATGATATCAGTACTAGGACAAGCATTTCTTTGGTGACTGAGAAGATATCAATATGGATGTACCGGCAACGTAGGGCATGCAGTTGGTGCATTGCTTCTGGGATCTCCTAAGTTGAGCAGCTACTTTTGTTTTGGCTATGGCGCGACCAATGTTGCCAAATAGTATTTACTTATATGACCTAATGAAACAACATTGCCTGCGCCGTGGCTAAAATAACGAAAAACAAGCAGGAACAGGAAGTTTCGCATAAGAACCCGTGCTTTTGTAATGTTAAAAAAAAACTTTAATTTATGTCCGTACATGATAGCACAGTTTTGTTTGATTGGTAATAATTTGATGAACGTTCACCACCGTACGTTGAGCCTATACGCACAGAGTACTTGTCCGGCCCATAACTTTTTATTAAAATTGCTCATTCAAGTGAAAATCAAATTGGAAGTGCTTTTCGTTGCATGCGTTGCTTTTCGCTGTCAGAAATTTATAAGAAAATCAATTCTTCTGCAAATTTCAGAATGGCCTTGTATCATACACAACATTCGACGTCGATTCAATCGAAATAAAATGGTGTTCTTAGTCATCATGAAATTACATTAACATAAGGTGCATTCAGTTATGAAATTTCTGAAGATGCGACTCAGTAAACCATTGCCAGCAATGTAGCGTATCATACTTTCGAAAACTACTATTGCCAGCAATGAAAGTTATTATACTTTGGAAAGCTACTATTTATTAGTAGAAGATCTAAGTAACCACTGGTGAATGGTCAAAAGATCAATGCAGGCTATGAATGCACCGTCAAATTTGTATCCAGTTTTAAGATCACGCAAATTTCACACAAAATAATCCCCCTCCGTTCGTTTCATTTTGACGTTCTTGGGCGCCAGCTATCAAAATAGCCCTTTATGTTTTGAAAAAGAGAATTTAAACCGTTATGCGGGATTAATCATAAAAAAAAATAAAAATTAAATAAGACAATACCAACAATGAAAAAGTGCGTATTTATGACCCTTGACTTTTGAGAGAGACCCCTGATTTTCACTTGAATGAGCAATTTTAATAAAAAGTTATGGGCCGGACAAGTACTCTGTGCGTATAGGCTCAACGTACGGTGGTGAACGTTCATCAAATTATTACCAATCAAACAAAACTGTGCTATCATGTACGGACATAAATTAAAGTTTTTTTTTAACATTACAAAAGCACGGGTTCTTATGCGAAACTTCCTGTTCCTGCTTGTTTTTCGTTATTTTAGCCACGGCGCAGGCAATGTTGTTTCATTAGGTCATATAAGTAAATACTATTTGGCAACATTGGTCGCGCCATAGCCAAAACAAAAGTAGCTGCTCAACTTAGGAGATCCCAGAAGCAATGCACCAACTGCATGCCCTACGTTGCCGGTACATCCATATTGATATCTTCTCAGTCACCAAAGAAATGCTTGTCCTAGTACTGATATCATAAATTTTACTGCTGCACATAACTTAGACGGTGACCTTTTTTCATTTTTTTCTAGACTCTTGATACTTCTTACACACCAATTATATGTGGTATTTTCCTCATCTTGATAACGCTGATTTTTTAATGTTTTGATTCCTGTTTTGTTCTGTGGAAATAAATTCAAAGTAACATTTATTGTGAAGTCTGGTTTTTTGGCCGGATATTTCGCGATCTATATGGTTGGTTTCCCTCCGGGATATGAATAAAATTAGTAAACATAAAAAAAAAAAAATTAAGTGGGGTTTTGGATTTTTTGTGATATCATAGGGAAACGCGGGACCACCAATGTACTTGTCCAGGTTTTTTTCCCCGGGAGGGGAATTTTGCTATTTTATATATATATATAAGGAAAAATTAAAAACTCACCGATGCTGCATGTGTCGCTCTCTACATACTCTCACCCATCATACCCTCTCGCTCACACGTGTGGCCTGATAAACCCTCTCGTTCGCTCTCTCGTGAGACGCGAGGCCCTGAGTTCTCACAATGCAACGTCATCAGAATTGCACGCGCAGTGGCCGAGAGCTCCAGAGCCGTGGCGAAGATAGCATTGCCCTCGCGCTTGAGAGGCGTAGCAGCGATATTCGGACCTCTCGCTCGCTCTCACGGTATCACGTGTTCTCTCGCTCGCTCGCTCACTCGGTAGCTGCAGAGACCCTGTGCTTCAGAGCTGCAACAGCGATGGCATATACCCTCTCGCTCTCGTTCCTGCGGCATAGCACATCTTCCTCTCTCGCTCTCCCGTGGCAGGGGCGCAATACTTTATGCAGACCCATCAAAACTGCCCGTGTCTACAGCCTCTTGCTGCTTTTAAGCATTCCCCCCTAGCTATATATTTATTATATACTCGATCGTAAGTAAACTTAAAATGATAATGACAAGAGAGGGAGAGAGAAAGACAGAGCTCTCTATATGCAGAATCCCCTATCAGCAGCTGCTATAGATATACTGCTCCAGTGCTCTGTATCGCGTATAATACAGGGTATTGCAGACAGAGATTTTTGTAAATCCTTCTGTTTCACGTGGCTCGCGTTATTCCTAAGACACGGCCGTGTATGAAGGGCGCATCTCCTCGGAATAAAGACACGGCTCGGTCTTCGGCAGAAGATGCTACACCGTGGACAGAGAAATATGGTTACAGACGTAAACAAAACTGCCTCACTCGTGTATATGCTTTTTGAGCTATTGGGAGAGCCTTGCCGAGTACTATTAAGTTTCACTAGCTGCAGCATTCCATTGCTGGTTTCAAAAAGAAGTCTCGCTAAAATTTAAGCATGCATCACACTTATAATTTTCGCTCGAGATATATCAGTAGCGATTCAATCGTCGTATAGAACGGTGTTTAGTGGTCGTTTATTATAATGTCTGATAACGCAGTGATTTTTTGTATCCTCAATCTTTTACGTCTTACCAAACCGCGTAGCGCGCAGTTGAGACGCCGGTGTAACGATCAGTGGTGTAATGATCTGTTACGTTTATCGGGTGATAGACTCGTCAACAGACTGAGATATGTTATTTGGTGGGCTCCTTTACGTGCTATTGCGGTGGCCTATAACAGAGGTATACTAAGTGGTCGGCGTGTGTTGGACGTCGTGTACGAGGAATTACAACGTCGCAGTGTTTTGGAATCTCCGTGTATACGGGAGCTCGTCAATGAAGTCAGGTGTAAGTAATTTTATTTCAATACATCGCTGCTATGAGCGTATTCTAACGGGATTACAATACGATGGTTGTTTTATTATAGGCTATCACGAATTTTATAACGGAGGGAGCGACGAAGAAGAGGATCTCGCGACGGCGGCGAGAGCCGTGGAAGATGCGGAACAGGACCGTCTAATCAGCCGCCACCGTATGTATTAAAACTATTTTGGCCTATTATCTCAGACCTTCAGTTTGTTTGAGCTATAAAACTATAAAGGTGAAACGGTATTTTTTCAGAATCCAGACGGGAGGACCATGAAGAACCGAGAGCGAGTACTTCGACCGCACCAGACGAGCCAGTACAACAGATCGGTGCTGATCAAGAAACCTCGACTGTTTTCAACTTCTCCGAGATGTTTAGCGACCGTCCTGATATACTTTGTGAGTATAGACCTGCGATAATAATAATAAAATAAAAACAGCGTTAATAAACTGTAATCATGTTTCAAACAGCTGCGCGTCGGCAAGCCAGAGATCTCGATGCTGATGGGGCTATAGCGGGTCCATCGGGCCATCAACGTCAGCAGGATCGTGATATAGGCAGACCAGTAGCTGAGGGTGATAACACTCTTTCCGAGAGCGAGGACGACCCCGTACAGCCCGAAAATCAGTTAGGAGAATACGCGTGGGGTGCTCGCCCCTGGGACGACCGCCTAAACGATGAGCAAATAATTGCTGAGCGTTTTGGTCTATGGTTTCGACAACTGATGGATTCGGATTCAGGTAAAAAGAAATAACTATATTACAGTGAACTCTTTTATAAAAATCACAGAGCAATGTGTAGTGTAATATCTGTTTCTAAGGTTCTATCTCTCTTTCTCTTCTCTCGATCCTCATGGCGGGTGCAGGGTGCATACATTTAAAACAGTTTTGTTATATTTATCACAGGGTACTCGTCTATTGATACGTTAGAGGCGTACCGCGGTTAGCATGAGGTACACCAGAAATTACAGTGAATATTTTTATCTGTAGCCCCCGACCTATAACTAACGCTTTTGTTCGCTTACAGATGTACAAACGGGCGCAGGAAGACCGCGCAATGCATTGGGAAATGAAGCTTTCGGAGATGTGCAACCGCCCGGAGATCGGATCATCGTTACGCAGGATGCAGCCCGTTATTTCAAACGGTTTAAACTACGAGGTCGAGAGATAACAATGCATATCCGTCAACCTCTCGCGGGAACGAGCGTAACAACATGGCTCGAAGGAGCATTCCGTGATCTTCTGACGCATCTCACGAGCTACTGCGAGGGTGGCGACTACGCGGGAATCTCGTTCTCGGCGAACAGTCTAGTTCACGGCCCCGTTTGGCTTTCATTCCGCCCTGTCCGCGATTATACATTTGTAGATGTCTGGCAATTAATAACAAACATCGCTCAAAGTGCACAGTCTCTGAACATTGATGATTCTTTCAATATAAAAGTATGTGTTGTTAAAGGCGTGGAGGGTCGCGGGCGAAAAGGTTTGACACACGAGGGTGTCGCTAAAAAATCAATTTTAACGATTCGAAACACCGACAATTTGTGTTTACCGCGCTCATTAGTAACAGCAAGGGCGTACGCTGAGAGGGGCGAGATACGCTCGGGGGTCTTGCATGCTAGATGGCAGCGTATTCGACGAATTAACGGGTCGTTTCAAAAAGAGGTAGCACTTGAACTCACGAGAAACGCAAATGTTAATATACCGCCTGCTGGTTGCGGCATTCGCGAAATTGCTATATACCAGAATTATCTGGCTCGCGAGGGGTTGGCTATCGTAGTTTTCGAGTTTTTAACTTTGGGACGGCGCGAAAGACCTGTATTCGACGGTACACAGACGGTTATGGATACAGCCGGGTCAATACAGCACACGTTATACATTCTGTATTATGAACGGTCACATCATTTCCAACCTATTTTAAATCTGCGAGGTGCTGTAGGTAGCTTAAACTTCTGCGCGACCTGTAACGCCCGTTTTCGCCGGGGTCATAGATGTTTGAAAAAGAAATGTCCTCGCTGTCTTCAAGTACCTCCCTGCGAGGTGCTCGCGACAGCCACAGTCAGATGTGAGGCGTGTAACCGCGATTTCTTCGGGGAGCGGTGTTTAGAAAAACATAGGACTATTACCATCCGTCGTAAACGCAGGGTGAATACTGTTTGCGAATCTCTTCAACGATGCTGTAACTGTTTTCGGGCGATAAGACCTTTAGAGAAAAAGGAGCATGTGTGTGGGGTGGGTTTCTGTAAAACGTGTAAATCACAGCAGCCCTATAATCATCTGTGTTATATGAGGCCTATTCGCACTGATGAGAAGACAAAAGAGAACATATTCATTTTCTATGACTTTGAAACGCAACAGTGTACGCCTGTAAAAGGTGACACGGCAACGCGTGTTCACGAGCCGAACCTCTGCGTAGCTCAACGTGTCTGCACGCGGTGTTGCGATAACGTTTCTATAGACGAGCCGTGCGAGCACTGCGGTGAGCATGAGTTTATATTTAGCGCGAATCCTGTATGTCAACTTGTGGAGTTAGCCATGCAGAGTATTCCGGGTTTCTCACGCGTTTTTTTAATAGCCCATAACGCCGGTAGCTTCGACGCCCAGTTTATCCTGCGTTACTTCATCGAGGAGAAAAAAACACAGCTACCAGCTTTAATAATGAACGGTACTAAAATCATCACAATGCGCGTTGGTAAACTCGTGTTTCTCGATAGCCTGAACTACTTTCACATGCCTCTGAGCGCACTGCCAAAATCTTTTGGTCTAAAAGCTGCTCTCGCCAAAGGATCTTTTCCACATCTGTTCAACAAACCAGAGAATCAGAATTATATTGGTCCGATGCCGCCCGTAATCAATTACTCCCCTGACATTATGCGCGTGGAAGAACGCGAACGTTTTTCTGCGTGGTATAACGAGTTAAAGAATGACGGTTATGTATTCAACTTTTCAAACGAGCTCATAACCTATTGTAAAAACGACGTTACGATATTGAGACAAGCCTGTGTGGTTTTTCGGAAAATGTTCATGGATAGGGGACGTGTTTGCCCGTTTAGCGAAAACACAACAATCGCGTCCGCCTGCTTTCAAATCTTTCGGAAAAATTTTTTAAAACCCAACACGATCGGGATTATACCAACGGGTGGTTACAGATGGGCTCACAATCAGTCAAAAAAAGCGATCTCTTGGCTCGTATGGATGGAGCATTCTTTAAACCGTCGTATTATTCACGCAGGGCGCTCGCGCGAGTTTAAACTGCCCCAAAATATATTAGTAGACGGTTACTACGAAACACCTGACACCGTCCACGTGTTACAGTTTCACGGCTGCTATTGGCACGGATGCTCGAGCTGTTTTACCGTAAACAGAGACCGTAGACAAAGCGACGGTGATACGTTGAACGAGCGCCTTGAGAGAACAAACGCTATATCGCAGAGAATCCGCTCAAGCGGTTACACGTTAACCGAGATTTGGGAGTGCGCGTATGATCGCATGGTAAAAACAGATTTAGAGATGTGTGTTTTTGTGAGTGATCACGCTCTAGTCAGAGCGGAGCCTCTCAACCCGCGCGATGCTTTTTTCGGCGGTCGCACGGAAAACATGGTCACTCTGTATGATGTAAAAGACGGGGAGCAGATACGGTATGTTGACGTTTGCTCATTGTACCCATACATCTGTAAGTATGGTAAATATCCTGTGGGGCACCCGTCTGTATACGTCGGTGACGAGTGCAGGGAGTTGACAGGCCCTGAAAATAATATCGATCTTTCACGCGTCGAGGGTCTTGTTAAATGTACGGTGCTTCCACCGCAAAATCTTTATCATCCTGTGTTACCGGTGCGAATGCACCAGCGCCTGTTATTCGGTTTATGTCGTAGCTGCTGCGAGACCATGAATCAAGACGCGTGTCCTCACGAAGACCCTGCGGAGCGCTCCTTTAACGGCACTTGGGTGGTTGATGAATTACGAAAAGCTGTTATATATGGGTATAAAATATTAACCGTAACCGAAATTTGGCAGTATGAGATAACGCAGTACAACAGGGACACGCTGGAGGGGGGTCTTTTTACTGAATACATAAACACCTTTCTTAAAATCAAACAGGAGGCCAGCGGCTGGCCCGAGGATTGTACAGGAGATGAGGTTGCGCAAGACCGTTACATAACTTCTTTTAAGACAGCCAAAGAAGTTCAGCTGGACCGCTGTGCGATAGCAAAAAACCCCGGGTTGCGTTCGGTAGCCAAACTCTGTCTTAATTCTTTTTGGGGTAAATTTGGACAGCGCGAGAATTTACCTCAAACGGAAATAGTGTCAACGCGCGAAAAACTTATGGAGCTGCTAAGTAGCCCTGAGTACGAGATCACTGGTATGTTGCCTGTTAACAATCAAGTGTTGTATGTTAATTACATGAAAACCGATGATGCTGTGACACCGTCTAATATAGCGAATGCTGTCATAGCTGCATACACCACAGCTCAGGCGCGTTTAAAACTTTACACCTATCTCGAGTTGTTGGGCGAGCGCGCTCTGTACTGCGACACCGACTCCGTCATTTATGTTACGAAGAAAGATCCTGAAGAGTATGAGCCGCCAACGGGTCAGCTGCTAGGGGATCTAACCGACGAGCTAAGCTCTTATGGCGAGGGCAGTTACATTAAGTCTTTCGTTTCGGGCGGTCCTAAATTTTATTCTTTCATAGTTAATACGCCGAGCGGCGTAGAAAGCGAGGTTTGTAAGGTTAAAGGCATAACGCTGAATTATGCAAACAGCTCGTTGATAAATTACGAGTCAATACGGTCATTTATAATAGGCGAGAGAGAAAACCCTATTGTGCTTCAGTTTGATTCAATACGTCGTACGCCATTCCACCAGGTTGTTACACGAGCCGAAACGAAATCGTGCACGCCTCTGAGCGTCAAGCGAAGACGTGATGGCGAATACGGTTCGCTCCCTTATGGTTACAGATAGTAGCTTATAAAAAATTATCGTTTTACAGGACGTCTAATAAGCATTGTTAAACAGCGTTGTAAAATATCTTTGTTATTACCGTGAAATATCTATACTGTTACATTATCGCTTTACAGGACGTCTAATAAGCATTGTTAAATAGCGTTGTAAAATATCTTTGTTATTACCGTGAAATATCTATACTGTTACAGGAAAATAAAAACTCTTTACATATTTCAACTGCTCGAATTCTTTATATTAGGTCGTCCCGCAGGAAACGTGGTCATTCGTGGAGATGGATACACGGTGGAAGCATCCCTGGACCTCAATGATCTGCGGTCCCACAGGTTGCGGTAAAACGTACTTTGTAAAAAAGTTTTTGAAGTTCAAAGTTTTCACGTATGAACAGTGAGCCGTTTGAGAGAATTATTTTCTATTATTCCGAGTGGCAGGCCGCATACACGGAGTATGGTGAATCAATAGAGTTCCACGAGGGCCTACCTCAGAGTACCGATTATGCTAACGACCATCGCGCAAAACTTCTGATAATCGATGATTTGATGCGCGAGGCATCTAACAATAACGTTGTAGACCTTTTCACCAAAGGCAGCCATCATAAAAATCTGAGTGTTATTTTCATCAGCCAAAACTTATTCCACCAAGGGCACGGCCAGCGAGATATCTCGTTGAATGCCAACTATATAGTAATTTTCAAAAACCCCCGTGATCGGGCTCAAATTCAGCATCTTGCGCGACAGGTATATCCGGAAAACCCTCGTTTTCTGCAGGAAGCCTACCACGACGCAACATCCAAACCACACGGTTATTTGTTGCTCGATTTGAAACAATCGACACCTGACAACTGTAGATTCCGTACATGTATTTTCCCCGACGACCCCCACCAGTTTGTCTACGTACCGCGAAAAAAGTTTAAAAGGGGGGTACAGTGCTGGTGAACTACCAGTTCAACGCATGTGATGGCGTTTAAAGGGTCATCGAGCTGTGATAAATGCATAATCGTTTTGACCGCGCTTCAACGAGTTAACAAGATAACGCGAGAGCCCTATATTTGTAGAAACAGTTCACACCCTTATTATTGCATCGGTCGATGCGTGTGGCATATTCTTAAAGGTACCGCTACCCCCCACGCTTATAGGTCGAAAAAATCAGTTAAAAGGGGTGATGTGCCGAGAGGTTAGACAGTACGATAAGCGTAATGGCACGAGACAGTGCACCGCTCTGTAAAAAACACGTAGCAATACTACGTGCTCTTCAGCATCTCAATAAAGAGCAGCGCGAGGCTGTCCTGCGTAAAGCGGATCCGAGCATCGTCCGCTGTATCTGTGAGTGCGCCTTGAACGTTCTTCGCGGTAACGTTCCTTTGAAGGCTGATCAGCGAAAAAAGCTACGACGACACGCTCCCATTCTTCGGCGTTTAGCCGCAAAAAAAGGCTGCTGGAAAAGTAAAAAGCGCTTTGTTATTCAGAGCGGTGGTTTTCTACCGCTCCTACTAGCACCGATACTAGGCACTGTTCTTTCAAGCCTGATTGGCGGGCGGGGGTAATGGAGCACGCGAGAAAAATGGTTCTTGTCCCTGAGGAGCATGTGGCACAATTGGGCATACAAAATCAGAGGCATTCAGCTTTCAGCTCGAACATCATTGCGGCACAGCCGCTACAACCTACTGATACTGTATTATCCAGACTGGACGCGGAGATGAATGAAATTTTGAACTCTAATGCCTATAAGAATGAGAGGGAGAAATGGACAGCATATCTGGTTGTGCTACAACGCTATCTCCATTTTTCTGATGACGAGAGAGCTCGACAACACAGCGAGCTTATGAAGAGCGAGTATACAGCAGCGTCTAATTATGATAAAGGCGAAAAAGAAGAAGAAGCCCGTAACGGCATGAACGACTCCGTCATAATTGAAAGCATACCGACCAAATATCGCACTAAAGCGAAACTGCTGCTCCGACGTTTATATGACACACCACGACGCAATTTTTCTTGGGATTCTGCTGGAGTCGTATCGATTGGGGGAAGACCAATCCAGGGCTCGAATATTGTTGATCTTGTGAACGACGCCATGAGGGCTAGAAAAATATCTAAACCAGCGGGGCGCGGTGCTTTCGCTAAATTTCTGAGAGCTATACAGACACCGCGGGAGTTCATTGGCAATGAGGCATTGTGGCTAGAGACAAGAGCCAATTCAACACTGCGACCGTCGCAGATCGAAGAGAGCAGCTGTAGTAGTACAAACAGCGACTGTGTAACCCCGGCTAGTCAGTCATCGTTCTTCAGCGGCCGCGATAGCAAATCAGATAACCCACGGCAGAGCGGCAACGGTTATCATAATAAATATAATAAGAAAAGACATGTAACCTGGGCTAACCTCAAATTATAAGTATGAAAACCTTAGAAAAAGTGTATTTTAACCCGTCCCATGAAGCGTCGTTTTCAGGTGCTACCAAACTGCTAGACTTGGCCCGTCAGAAAAAAATCTCCAGAGCGAAGGCTCTGCAGTGGCTTGAGGGACAGGATGCTTACACAGAGCACAGACCCGTGCGGCATCACTTTCCGCGACGTTTTTATAACGTACGGAATATCGATGACTTTTGGGAGGCTGATCTGGTAGATCTTCGCTCAATTAAAGATTATAATGATGGTTATGTTTATCTACTCGTAGTGATAGACATTCTCAGTAAATTTGCATGGGTTCAGCCTTTACGCGACAAGTCTGCTGCATCTGTGGCTAAAGCGTTTAATCTCATCTTGTCTAAGAAAAATAGCAACGGTCGATCACCCCTTTACCTGCAGACGGACAGGGGCAAAGAATTCGTCGGTGCTGCATTTCAGGATCTCTTAAAGAAAAAAGAGATACAGTTCCGTATTGCGAGAAATCCCGATATCAAAGCGGCTATTGTCGAGAGATTCAATAGAACGCTGAAGGAAAGAATGTGGCGTTATTTCACGTATTCCCGACAAAAACGCTACCTCGACGTTCTACAGAGCATTGTTTCAGCATACAACAACTCTACGCATAGTGCTATAAAAATGACGCCCGCCTCAGTGACTCTTGCTACAGCCGCTAGGGCTCGGCATAACCTGATACAACGATACAAAAGACCAGAGCATTGTCTCCCTAAATATAAGGTGGGTGACATTGTGCGCATCAGTAGTGCGAAGGCTGCTTTTGCAAAAGGTTACGAAGGCGGCTGGAGTAGCGAACTATTCAAGATTCACCGTGTATCGCTCAGTATTTGCCCTGTTGTATACTTCCTGCGCGATCTCCACGACGAGGATATTGATGGTATATTTTATGAGCCCGAGCTATCGAGAGTGCAAACAAAGCAGGTTAAACAGCGGGCGGTAAAATGAAGGACGAGTTTTACATGGTTTTACCCAGCAATAGTAGTATGAATTATTATCCCGATAATGTAACAACACGGTATACCACGCATCTGCCACAACGTATGTCTCTTCACGGTAGTTGGGCTGTTTCATTAGCTGAGATCCATATACCCGCAACCGTTTTACACGTGCCTACCGATGGCAAGCGAAACTTCCTGAGTATGACAACGGAGCAGGCGGCTGGTATCTCAACGAAGTACGTACCTATCGATGGCGAGCGAAACCTCCTGAGTGTGACAACGAAGCAGGCGGTTGGTATCTCAATGAAGTACGTGCCTATCGATCGCGAGTTGGCGTCTGGTATTTCAATGAAGTTTGCTTTTAAGGAAGATCGCTCGTGTGTGCCGCCCGGTGTATACCATAGCATAGGGACATTACTCGAGGTTATTAACGAAATACCTTATGTCACGGGCCATTTGGAATTCAAGCACGCCCGCAACGGGTATGTGACGGTGACGCGTGTCTGCGAATCCTGTAAGAACCTGGAGCACACCTTCTTTTTCTCCGACGTGCTGAGCAAGGTTTTAGGGTTCACCGAAACAGGGGGTGTAGTAGTACCCCGTGGAGGATATACTGCTCAGAGGCCTGCCAATTTAGCCAACGGAACCCCCAATATGATGTACGTTTATACCGATATCTGTGAGCCCTATATTACCGGTGATGTTCGCACGCCGCTGCTGCGCGTTGTACCGATTGCTGTCGCCGATAACTATAATTACGGATCTGTGAGGATAAGAAGCTTCTCACCACCGCGCTATGTTCCCTTACTACATACTAGTTTTCAAACAATAACCATTGATATAAGGAATGAGTTTGGCGATCCAATACCATTCGAGCATGGGACGTTGACGGTGACGTTACAGTTCAAACGTATAGATTGACTTGGGCGTATCTACAATGGATTACTATGACGAGTACTTCGACGTGCAAACGGGGAGCGGGGCTCGAACCGGCTATGGCGGTATCAGCCATGTGTATATCGGCTCACCAAACCAGCGAGGTCATGGCATTGGAAGTTTTTTAGAGGGTCTCTTTCGACGTATCATACCTCTCTTGAAACAAGGGGCTCGGACTGTTGGTAGAGAGGCGCTTCGGTCGGGAATTAACATGGCCTCTGATGTCGTTAACTCTGGCGTACAACCGAGAGAAGCGTTTCAAACACGCCTGCGCGAATCAGGGCAAAACCTGAAGCGTAAAGCTGAAGAAAAAATTAATTCGCTCATGAAGGGCTCCGGCTATAAAGGCAGCAAAATTAATAAACTGATGCATTCTGCTACTGAGAGCGTATCACGACGCAGCTCTGTGAAAAGAAAAAAAGAGGCAGTGAAACAGCGAAAACGCTCGAGCGGCGGTGGCGTGAGAAAGAAACGTGTTAAGAAGAGGAAGAAATCTGTGAGAGGTAGAAGATCATCGGCTAAACTACGTGTCACGAGGCGTAAAAAGAAACCAAGAACAGTGGTGGATATTTTTGGTTAAACCGAGCTCTGAAAAATGGCGTTCCTACACACGCACTCGTGTGAGTGCCTCAAGTCGGAGCTTGAATTATTTTCATTACCACCAACCCAGACAACGATAGAGGGAACACACTCGGTATACTACAAACCAATCTCATCGTTGACGGATGATTCGCCGATAGAGTTTGTCATCCCAGGCCAGGGAGATGAGTACATTGATCTCGCGCATACGATGCTAAGTATACGTGTTAAAATAGATGCTCCAGAAAAGGAGGAGGGGGCAAAAGAGGCGCTACCCCCTGTAGGACCCGTGAATAATCTTTTACACTCAATGTTCAGTCAGATCGATGTATTTTTGAATCAAAAACTTGTGTCTCCTCCTAACAATGCTTATGCTTATAGAGCTTATATTGAAACTCTGTTGAACTACGCGTACGCTGCGAAGACCTCGCATCTTTCGAGCGGTTTATGGTATAGTGATACAGAGGGGGCGATGAACGATCTGGACAATGCTAACAAAGGACTTGTAGAGAGACGGGGTGTATTAGGCAAGAAAAGAACAGTCGACCTTCTTGGACATCTGCACTGCGATATCTTCAATCAGGAAAGGTTTTTGTTAAACGGTGTTGAGATGCGCCTGCGGCTTGTACAGAACAATAGTGCTTTCTGTCTCATGACTAGTTTGAAAAACTGTAAAATCCGCATTACAGAAGCATCGCTAATCGTGCGTCGCGTTAAGATAGCACCCGGTATACTCCTGGCTCATGCAAGAGCTCTGTCTAAATCTACAGCAAAATATCCGTTGACGCGTGTCGAGGTTAAAGCTATATCAATGCACGCTGGAATACACGGCGACACTCTTGATAACGTCATACTAGGTCAGCTACCAAAACGTATAATCATTGGATTTGTCGATAATAAGTCTTTCAACGGTGATTATGGAAAAAACCCGTTCAATTTCCATCATTATGGGATTAATTATCTTTCTTTATATGTAGATGGCCAGCAAATACCGTCAAAACCTCTACAGACAGACTTCCTAGATAGTAATATGTATGTGGATGCGTATCACACATTATTTTCTGGCTCGGGTATCCACTTTCTCAACGACGGTAATTGTATCTCGCGCTTGAAATATCCACACGGCCATTGCCTTTTCGCGTTTGATCTGACACCCGATCTCTCGGCTAATAGCAGCAGCCACTGGAACTTGGTGAGGCATGGCAGCGTGAGGATAGAAGTACGCTTCGCGGAGTCTTTACCAACAACGATTAATTGTATTGTGTACGCTGAGTATGATAATGTGTTGGAGATTGACTCATCCAGACAGGTCATCGTAGATTTCAGTGGCTGATGAGAGAGAGAGAGAGAGAGAGAGAGAGAAGCCCCTCAGTTTCCACTGATCATTCAGAGCGCGACGGTTGAAAATAAAAAAGGCATAATGTATATTGTTATTGATCTGCAGAGTATGATAGGTAAAGATAACCTGTTTATACCTAAAGAAGTAGCTGTCGTATCGGAAAAAACTGAAGACTTTGGTCATTGGGTTGTAAAGCCGCCTTATACGGATGACAACCTGCCTGTCTTTGTAAAGAGCCAAAATATGTGGCTATGTGATCATATTCACGGTATAGCATGGTCTAAAGGCGATACATCGTTACAAGCGTTGGAAACAAATCTGAAAAGGATCGCGGGTCAGGCTACACGAGTTTTTACGTGTGGTTCTGAGAAATCAGCGTATCTAACACAGCTCACGGGGTATTTTGTTATAAATTTGGGGGATGATGAAGAGGTTCCTTCATTACGCCGCCTACCCCGAAGCGACACACGTTGTATGTATCACTGTGCTGCAAACCACAGACAAGCCTACAGATGCGCCCTGAACAACGCTATCAGAATCAAAACTTGGCTCTGTCAAAGTGAGCAAATTACCTCCTTATGGGAGTATAGAACTACCACGTCATGGGGTATTGGTATGTCAGAGACCAAGACCGAGGAGGAAAAAGAACCCTCGAGCCATGAACAGTCTTCAGGTCTTACAGTCTCTCAAAAACATAAAGGAGCATGCTATAGGCGTCTATCCAGCCGATCGTATCCCGAAGGTGTGGACGAAACCGACGGCATTCGTGGTTAACACCGATGGATACAAACGACCAGGGGCCCACTGGGTTGCCATGTACGTCGATCGAAATGGACACGGATGGTTCTTCGACAGTTACGGCCTACCTCCAATCATCCCACAGCATCTCGCGCGTCTCCGAAGAAACTGCCGCCTCTTCCGTTGCAACACCGTTCAACTTCAAGGCCCTGATTCGCAGTGTTGCGGACAGTATTGCGTTATGTTTCTTCATTATATGGCTACTGGCCTCGGTATTCAACGATTTAGAGACGTATTTTCGCATAATTTGCAGCAAAACGATAAAATAGTTCATGCGTATTATAACGCGTATATCAATAAGGGTGGTAAATCTAAGGGCGTGGTTTCCGATACAGATGGCTGTATCGGCAGGGGTTATAGAATTAAGCATCTACATTGTATACAGCACTGCTGTTCTCGTTCTCGGTAATTTTATGATAATAAAATTTTAAACGTTACGTCTAACTCCTGTCTCATTTCTTTCAACAAGAATCACACATGCCGTTTTAAAATTCTGTGTCTACCACCCTATCCCGCTTCTTTCAACGCAAATCATAAGGGGTGGTGATACGTAGCGGATACCAGATACCGCTGACGATCAATGCTCTCGTTCTCTGTAATTATATGATAATAAAATTTTAAATGCAGCGACCAGCTCCTATCTTA